>JAGFBZ010001543.1:600000-1138306 GCA_018398805.1 Hirundichthys speculiger | reverse complement strand
GTCAAGTGACCCAGGTGAAGTTGGAATATCCAAGCTTTTTGATGAGATTTTTGATATAATTGTAGTGGATTAACAGAAGAGTGGTAATTAATGTGATTTGTAATCACATTATTCAATGATCAGAAGATGTATTATAAATCATGATTATTTCTCGTTGGATCAAAACTGTGCGTCTGTTCTGTCAGCAGGGCTAGTGGTAAGCTGCTGGGGTCATGTACCCAGGGGAAAAATGAAAACAACCCATATGTTATCCAGGAGTAGGAGATGATGTATGTAACACGCCGGTGGCTAGTCTAAACAAGGAGTAACAGAAGAAGGAGGTGATTTACGTGAGTTGTAAGCAATTCCTCAAACATGTATAAATTGTGTGTGATTAGTCAAAAAGAAGAAACAAAATGTTTAGTGATTTTATTTTTAACTAGTGTATTTAGGGAAAAAAACCTTTTGTTGGGTCAAAAACGGACAGAGACGGCGGAGCGCATGTTCCTCTTGGAATGTCAACAGGGCAGGAGCGGGCGTAAGTTGTAAACCAGTACTTCGCCATACACAACACTGGGCCAGTATGGGTCCAAATGACGTTGTCATCCGCTCAGCTCAGAGTGGCCTTGGAGAAGTGGCAGTCTTGCTGCAGACGGCAGATCATTTACTGTTCTGTTAAAAACACGAACCAATCAATCAATCGTTAATGTAACGTTGGAACATACGTTGGTATGTAGATCGTTAAAAAAGGGTTAGCGTTAGTGATAAGCTTTAGCTTAACGAGCGGTATAGCAAGAAAAACAAGGTAACCTTGGATTGGTGGTGCATGATGTCATGATGATTAATGTGAACCGCCCCTGCATGCTGTAAACATATGAAGTCATTGGGGACAGGGCCTGTGGAATATGAATGATGTAATCGGGATTATGTAAAATTATGCACGCCTCTGTATATGTGAATAACCAATCAGAAAGTGTCATGTGAGTTTGAGGGAAATTATGATGCATATGCAAAGGTGAGAGAACCATCAAGATGAAGGCTGGTGCGGGCGAAGCAAGGAGAGAGAGAGCGCATAAAAAGAGAACGCAGAAGGATCGGTGTGGATTCCTGGAGCGATTTTCAGACGAAGAAGGACTAGCTGACCTGGACGAGCAAACCCCCATCTGGAGGATTAACTGGAAGGAATACTTCAAGAAAAGAAGACAGAAGACGCTTGGAACAGGATCTACGAATTTTCCCAATTCTTGAAGAATAATTGGAGCCTTTTTGGTTAGCCTAGCTCACCGCTAGCAAGGGGAGGGGGCCGGATCAGCATACCTTCAGGCCTGATCATTTGAGCTCTCTCTCTCTCCCTCCCTGCCCAGCGGCCTTGAAAACGCATGTGGCCACGTTGTGTCTCTCAGCCTGCCTTGACCAACAGATGAACGATCAGTAAGCCACAGCTTTAATCTGCCTTTTTAGAATTATAAATTGTATAACCAATCAATGCTGTTGCTTACCTTGCTAATCTGCTTAATAAATATAAAACTGTCAAAGACGTCGTTGTGGACATTATATCTGTATTCAGAATTTTGAAGACTTGTTATGCCTCTGCACTAACACACAGGTTCTTATGGGTTATTTAGCCACATTTTGTCAAATTGTCCCTGAGGCTCGCTGTCCGAGCCACTCTAAGTTTTCCTAGCCGTAACAAGAGCCCAGATCGTGAGAGAGAGCTGCCGTTAACAGACGGACCGATAGCTGGACTTCGAGCCACCAGGCTATTCCTCTGAAGGACAGTTATTGGAGTGAGCGGGCATACGTTGGAAGTAGGCAGTGAGAGCTAGGCGTATCTTCTCGACACCAGCTTAAATAAGTTGAGGAAATCTAGTGAGGAACTCCTAGACCGCAACTTCTTACCCGTAGGATGGAGAGCTGGTCCGGTGACAGACTCTGCTAGTCAGAGATGAACCAAAACTGGGGGATTTACATTTGGCGCTCCGGAACGGGGACTTGAAAAAGTGAGTTCGGTCCAACTAATCTGGACCCCCCAGATAAAAAAGTGTGAGCAGGCACAGAAGATCGACTCCCCCGTGTGGAAAAAGGGAGGGCGAACCCGCAGTAATTGCAGGGAGCAAGCGGGATTGAAGGAGCGAAGGGTCGACGGAGAATTTCTAGAGGAATCCCAAGATGGTAGAATAGCCAACCAGTCTGAACTTTACCCTGACCCCGATTTGGTACCTAGGGGAGGCTTTAAGGAACGACGACTCGATCAGACAAGACAGAGGAAAGTGAGAAGAATGAGAGAAAAAATGGCGACAGGACAGAAGAACCTTAGCCCAGAAGAGGATGACCCAGGGTTGGGACCGAGGACGCAGAAACCAAGCCCATGTGACGGCATCGCCGTATGGGAAGCAGGGAGCAGAAGAAGAAGAGACAAGACCAGGAGGACCGAGATAGGTTAACTCAGGGCTTAGGGCAGAGCGAAGTTCTTGGTAGCGACCTGAGGAAGTAGAGAAGAGGGATCTGAGGTGAGAGCTACGCCTCTGAGCCCCCACCTAACCGGGGGGAAGTCGGATGGTGGAATGGAGGGGCTGAAGACCACAAGAAAGGACCCAGGATCGGCCAGAGATGGCCCAGAGTCAGACGGGAAAGAACCATCTGACCCAAGCCTCAGTAGGGGAAGAATTGGAATGAACAGCAGACCACGCCCACACCATTAATACGGAGTGTGTAGAAGAGATGGACCTGGATTTTCGCCAGATACAGCTCGGGGATGGACTAGCCAAGAAGATACAGAGAAGAGAACTGGGGTGGTGATGAGCCCTCAGTAGGGTCGCCCCACCAAGGAAGCGGACCGTAAAACGGAGAGGCACTCATCCGAATCCCCGCCACCAAAAGGACGACAAGAAAAGACGGCAGAGGAATCCCCAGGGTTTGAAACATAGGCGTGTCCCCCCAACTTGGCCCTCCTTTTCCCCTATAGAAGGGATCGCCCCGGATTGAAATGGTGCCCCCGGAGGCGAAGAGAGTGACCTGAGGAATGGAGCCCGGGCCTATAGCTACATAGGGAGCATCGGGGGGGTCAGCAGTGATGCCTGATAATCTTACCGATGCTAAAGGGGAGGCCCACCATGCTGGGTGAGAGATCAGCTATGGAAGGCCGGCTATAGGCCGGAAGTCAGGCGACTCAATATAACCCGGACGGGGGTAGGCATGGCAAGTGGGGGACATCTGCCCCATTATGCTATAGTTCATGTGAGATTGACCAATCAGGGAGGTCCAGGAATGAAGGAGTACCTGCCAGTGATGATAGAGGCCCTGGAACGGGGGTCTGGGGAAGGCGAAGGAGATAGCAGCCAGGAGGGTGATTGATAGCGTTAATGGGTTAAGAACAGGAAATGTTGTCCTGGGGATGCCGAGATGGACGGGGGTGGGGCGATGCGGATGGACGCGGCTATGTGTCATGGGAGGACCGAATCGAGGAGTATGTGATTCAAAAACCTCCCCGAGGATGAAGAGACCAGGAGACGACGGGCACTGGAAGCCGATAGGGATGCGGGGTTTGAGGTGCAACACCGGCCGGAGGAGAACACCGGAGTCCCGGGGACGCCCAAGAAGTCGAACCCGGAGCCCCTGCACCAGTACAAGAGGATTTATCTTCATTGGGGGAGACTCGCCGAGAGCCCGCCTGCCGCAAAGAGAAGTCGGGGAGCCGAAGGGGAGAGCGTGACAGCGAAGACCCCACCCGACGGGAGATTGCGACGGTAAGTCCTCGACAGAGTCACCACCGCCATCGGGGAATACTGGAGACAGGCTGGTGGAGGACTCGGAGGGAGAAGAGGAGAAAGAGTCAGTGTGGCCAAGCCTGTGCTTCTGGCTGAGAAGAGGCGTGAAATCCCGATGGAACTGAAGATGAAGAGCGACGCAAGGGAAAGAAAAACGCTGGAGTTCGCCAACGTGAAGATGGGAACCCTAAGAAGGCCCCAAGACCTGAGTTGGGGAACCATGAAGACCAGAGCATCAGGAAAGGGTACACTCTTCAAACCGTATTGTGCTGGAGGACCTGAGAGATGAAGAATCGTCCTGGCCCAGTGTGAGGCCGACGACCAAAGGGGCCCAGGCCGGGCCCAGATAAAGAGAACGGCGCCTAGTGAACGGTTTGTGAAGGCTCTGAGGGTGGTGATGACAGTACGAGAGAGAGAGAGGCGAGAATTGCGACAGGCCAAGGACAGGACAAATGGTGGCCACCTGGATCAGGCCATGAAGACATGGATCTGGAAACCAAGTATACGAGGAGAAGAGGAAAAAGGAGACCAGCCCTCTGCCAAGGTTCAGGGAAGGTAGTCGCTAAATTGACCACGCAATATCAGGAATCAAGACAGGACTATCAAGGCCGACCGCACCCTCACATGAACATCCACAGCTTATCAACCAGGCAGCCACCGACCAGGAAATCAGATGGAAAGCCTAGAAAAGGTGATATCGCCAGCCAAGGAGTACAGCAAGTTGACACCAGAGCAGAAGGAGGCCCTCCGGGTTGCCCGTAAGGCAGCGGGGGGGCCCCGGAAATGAGGGGTTTGAAGGCGCGGGTCGCTCTGGGAGAATCCTACTGGAAGAGGGACGAAATCTACGCTAAGGTGGACGGAATCCCATATCTGGTGGAACTGGAGCTGAGGTGTCGATGACCCGCAGAGCCTTGAGACAGTAGGACACCTGAAGATCCAAATTGTCACCGGAACCATCAAAGAGGTGCCAATGAAGCGTGGAAAGGAAATGGTGTGGGTACTAGGCCCGAAAAAATCTGATTATGTAAGAGAGTTGAAGAAACCCAGAAGAATGGGGGCTCTGTGAAGAAGCGGTGGAATCTGCTGCAGTCAAGGTCAGTTCGTATAGAACCAACCCGAGTAGAAACAAACAGCCAGTAAACGGATGGTAAGAGGACCGGCCAACTAAGTGATTGTCCGCCAAGGACAGAGGAGACAACGACCCTCCTGGATCAGGCTGGAGACCGGTGATCACGTAAGGCCCTCAACCGACACTCAACCACCAATCAGGGGGGCCTATCACCCAAGGGGTCTTGGAGACTCTGCAGGGTTAAGAAGTTCAAGTCTGAGAAGAAGAAGAAGAGTTTCGGCAGCTGAGCCTGGACGGCCGTCGACCCAAAGGCCTCTGAAAGGCCTGAAGAGGGCCATTCATGCAGCTGAAAGACTGGAACCCGGGAGTCTCATGGCGAGGTTGCTTGGGGGTGAGGTTGCTAGGGAGGTGAGGTTGCTGATGAAGGTGAGTGGTGAGGATGATGACGCTGTGCTGAAGGTGTGAAACGAAGGAGGGGGTATGGTGACTCTGTATTGGTGAGATAATTGGAGTAAAGACGGAAGATATCGATCTGTGAGGCAAATGGGGTCAAAGGAGCTAAAAGTAGAACATTAGCTCACCATGATTTAGGAGAGAAAAGGAAAAAAACATAGATAGCTAAGTTATGGCTGAACATGGAATTGGATGTGCTGCGACAAAGGGCACATGCCGAAGAAGGAACACACGGGCGGGGAAAGGGGAAGTGGACCGCTACGTAAAGAGCGAAGACTCGTTTGTTGTGAGGAGAGTGGGACAGGACACCAGAGGCGGGTGGTCCCAACAGGAGATGTGAGGGAGGTGGGTACTGGCCCGCGCAGGGAGCGCTGGGTCAGTAGGCACACCCCCCACATGGAGGGAATGGAGAGGCAACAGCTCTGGATCGCCTGAAGCCAGTACGCCATGTTCTGCGAAACTTGTGTGAGGGCAATACAATGCAGGGAGAAGAGGATGGGTTGAAGGCCGGACCATCAAAGTACCGTGTTTATGGAGATAACAGGAAGAAAAGAGAGGAATACCTGTTGGTACTGTGCGCTCTATGTTAGGTTATGGGGCAGGGAAAGCCATGGAGAAGAAAACCAACATAGTCAGCAGATATAGACAGTAATAGGAAATTACTGAGAGGAGAGGGATCAGAGAGTGGAGCAAACTGCCGATTTCAAGCTAGAAGGAACCAGGAACCGAAGATGGCTAGTGGCAGAGGACCCCGCCATCCATGTCAGGCTAGCCATGATGAGGGGATGGTGATAAGAAGAACGACATCGGCTCTCTGAGACGAGAGAGGGCTGAAGAAACGCGTTATAAGAAGAACGACCTCGGCTCTCTGAGACGAGAGAAGGGCTGAAGAATTGAATTATAAGAAGAATGACCTCGGGACTCTGAGACGAGAGAGGCTGAAGAACCTGCATTATAAGAGAAAACAACCTCGGCTCTCTGAGAAGAGAGAGGGCTGAAGAAACTGCATTGAGTGAAGAAAGGAACCTAATCGGAGGAGAAAGAAGACCTTGGACTGGAGTGAAGTTAACGAGGCTAGTGGGTTGAGGGGACATCCCTCCCCTAAGGTTTAGCGGGCAGGACGCATAGCAGAAGATCAGGAAGAATCCAGACCGAGACCGAAGCTGATGAACGTGCTCGAGGAGAAAGGAAAAGAGAGCAACAGCAACTATATGGTAAACAACTCGGACCGGAAAAAGGAATAAGAGTATATGCAAGTGATGAAGAGCGACTCTGACCAGCTGCAGCAGGCGGTAGAGAAAGGAAGAAAAGTATGGGAAGTAGCCCTATATGCAATAGCTGTGTGGGCACATCACAGTTAAGGAGGAGGACCTCCAGGAGGGAAGTGGCTCAGAAGACCTGCTGGTGGAGGAAGAAGCGGGACCGATATTGAAGGTGTTGAAGTGGAAAAGAGAGAGATTGAAGATCGCCCTGTGAATGGTCTGGCTCAGAGGCGCTCTGGGACTGTGGTTCTTAACAATGGAGCCAATTTTAAATTGCTTTGCTTGCTTGCTGCCTGCTCTACTGAACTCTGTATGGAGAGAATCACTACTGTGCCATCTGCACCTCCCGTGCCTGACGGATTTCCCAAACCTTGATGCGGCCCCTCCTCGGGGGGGACGGGAAAGGTAGAGCGGAAGGGGGTATCCCGACTGTGAAGATGCGAGGACAAGATGTGGATTCTGAAAATGCAGGAGATGCAGGAGGAGATGTGATTGTTATGCTTATTTTCCTGTGATTTCTGGTAAATTGAGTGTGTGAGTTTTACCAGTAAATCAAATTCTTAATCTACGCTATTCTTCACTAAACTTTTTTGTGGTTATTATTGATCGATTACCTGTGATTTCTGTAGAATTGATATGAGTTTTGTTCAGTACTCAGACACTAGACAGTACTCAGACTTTTACCCAGTAATTAAATTTTCAGTCAGTGACAACTATGAACGTGATAGGAGGATGGCCCTGTGTGCAACGTGGCATGGGCGACCAGACGTGATCCAGCGGACCCGAAGATGTGCAGCTCGGCGGCCGCAAGGAGGCTGAAGGTGGAGGAGGCTTTGCTTTCCGCCATGTCCGTGCACACGACAGGGGGTGAATGTGAAAAGCTAGATAATTCCAGGAGGGGGTGTAAGTGACCAGGTGAAGTTGGAATTATCCAAGCTTTGTTGATGAGATTTTACTGATATAATGTAGTGGATTAACAGAAGAGTGTAATTAATGTGATTTGTAATCAATTATTCATGATCAGAAAGAGTATTATTAAATCTATGATTATTTCTCGTTGGATCAAGACACTGTGCGTCTGTGCTGTCAGCGGCTGAGGTAAGCTGCTGTGGGTCACTGTGTACCCGTGAAAAATGAAAACAACCCATATGTTATCAAAACAGGAGTAGGAGATAGCAGCGCGGGTGAGGTAATGTAAGCACGAGCCGGTAACTAGGTCTAAACAGTGAAGAGAACAGAAGAGAGGTGATTTTACGTGAGTTGTAAGCAATTCCTAATCAATGAAATGTATGAAATGTGGGTGTGATTAGTCAAGGATCAGAAAAACAAAATGTATTAGTGATTTTAATTTTTAACATAGTGTATGTTAGGGAAAACCTATTTTTGTTGGGTCAAAAAACGGGACAGAGACAGAGCGGAGCGCATGTTCCTCTCTGGAATGTCAACAGGGCAGGAGAGAGGGCGTAAGTGTAACATAAGTTACTTCGCCATACACAACACTGGGCCAGGTGTCTGGGCAATGACGATGTCATCCGCTCAGCTCAGAAGTGGCCTTGGCAGAAGTGGCAGAGTCTCGGCTGCAGACGGCAGATCATTTACTGAATTCTGTTATTAAACACGAACCAATCAATCATCAGTTAATGTAACGGTGGAACATACGTGGTATGTAGATCGTTAGAAAAAGGGTTAGCGTTAGCTGATAAGCTTAGCTTACGAGCGGTATAGCCAAGAAAAACAAGGTACCTGGATTGGTGGTGCCATGATGTCATGATGATTAATGTGAACGCCCCTGCATGCTGTAAACATATGAAGTCATTGGGGGACAGGGCCTGTGGAATATGAATGATGTAATCGGGATTATGTAAAATTATGCACGCCTCTGTATATGTGAATAACCAATCAGAAGTGTCATGTGAAGTTTGAGGGAAATTATGTATGCATATGCAAAGGTGAGAGAACCAATCAGATGAAGGCTGGTGCGGGGCGAGCAAGGAGAGAGAGAGCGCATAAAAAAAGAGAACGCAGAAGGACTCGGTGTGGATTCCTGGAGCGATTTTTCAGCGAAGAAGGACTAGCTGAAAACCTGGACGAGCAACCCCATCTGGAGGATTAACTGGAAGGAATTACTTCAAGAAAAGAAGACAGAAAGACGCTTGGAAACAGGATCTACGAATTTTTCCCAATTCTTGAAGGAATAATTGGAGCCTTTTTGGTTAGCCTAGCTCACCGCTAGCAAGGAGGAGGGGCCGGATCAGCATACCTTCAGGCCTGATCATTTGAGCTCTCTCTCTCTCCCTCCCTGCCAGCGGCCTTGAAAACGAATGATGGCCACGTGTGTCTCTCAGCTGTCCTTGACCAACCAGATGAAACTGATCAGTAGCCACAGCTTTAATCTGCCTTTTAGAATTATAAATTGTATAACCAATCAAATGTGTTGCTTAACCTTGCTAATCTGCTTTAATAAATATAAAAATGTCATAAGACGTCGTTGTGGACATTATATCTGTATTCAGAATTTTGGAAGACTTGTTATGCCTCGCACTAACACACAGGTTTCTTATGGGTTATTTTTAGCCACATTTTTGTCAAATTGTCCTGAGGCTCGCTGTCCGAGCCGCTAAAGTTTCCTAGCCTGTAACAAGAGCCCAGATCGTGAGAGAAGAGCTGCGTTTAAACAGACGTGACCGATAGCTGGACTTCGAGCCACCCGGCTATTCCTCTGAAGGACAGTTATTGGAGTGAGCGGGGCATACGTTTGGAAGTAGGCAGTGAGAGCTAGGCGTATCTTCTCGACACCAGCTTAAATAAGTTGAGGAAATCTAGTGAGGAACCTCTCCTAGACCGCAACTTCTTACCCGTAGGATGGAGAGCTGGTCCCGGTGACAGACTCTGCTAGTCAGAGACTGAACCAAAACTGGGGGATTTTACAACGCGCTCTTTTACGCGCCGACATGCCAGTTGCGCTTTCCACAAACTCGGTATCTTGCGGTACTGGTGTCTCGCAGATTTGGGTATTGGGTAATGGGTGGTCACACCACCCATTACCCAATACCCAAAATCTGCGAAGTACAGGTACCGCAAGATACCGAATTCGTGGAAAGCGCTAGTGACACGCCCATTGCCGCGCCCACAATGTGCTTAAGGGAGACGGCAAAATGGGTTTTGGGTATTGGGAGGTGGAAGATTGCATTTCGGCTCCTAAATCTGTGATTTGCAGGTAATGGGTTTTGGGTATTGGGTAATGGGAGGTGCAAGATCGGGCCCTAAGTATGCAGGTGATAACATTGTTGACAGTCTGGAAAACAGGGTCACAGGTCTTCCACAACTGATCCATATCTACTTGTAGCTTTATACCATGCACCATAGTTTTGACAGGTCCTCTTTTAACACCTCCTCTACTTTAAACCCAATATCCTTACTATACTTCTGCTTACTATCTGACCTTTTCTAAACTGCATGGATTTGGCTTTTCACACTTATCAATTGACAGGGAAATGACTTGGACTTTAAGGGATAAAAGAAGTACAGCAAAGCAAATTAACTTTAAACTATGTTGATAAACAAATAGAAATGGCAGGGATGGAAAACTGATGACATTTAAAGGCATTATAAAAATAAAAACAGAAGCTGAGGGTTACAACTGAGAAGAAATAGATCATAATGCAAAAAGCAACTTAAATAAAGACATTTTACACTGTTAACAGCATTTGTGAAAAATAAATTCCTTCACTGAGTGCTTCTGTGTTGCTTTTTTTATTTTATGTGAGTCATCTGCAGTTCATAACAGAAAGCAGTGTATGCAATTAGTAAACAGGCTTCAAAAAGATGTAGCTTATAAACACTCATCCACTTCTGCTCATGGAATTCTTCTTTACAATACTTCCAGAGGGGCAACCATAGCTGCAGGGTATAGTTAGCCTACTCAGTAAAACAAATGCTGAAGATGCTTAGGATGTCACTGATGTGGTCCAACTCATAGTGAGAGAAGTAGGTTAAAGATGACTCAGAAAACTCTTCTACTAGGGCTGAATTCCTGATTAGAGAGGAAAGTCAATGTGCAGTAGTTTCAATTCATTACAACTCAACAAAATGAATCCATTAATATCTTAAAACTCTCCATCTTCTTTAAAACATATGTACATAGAGACAAACTCAGTGCATGGTGACAAAAGTGGGGGATTCAGTCTGTGTGTACAGATATTTTACAGTCTGGGGGTGAGTAACTGCTGCACAGTCTCTGTACCTTTTCTAAGACCAGCAATGATTATTATTTTGGGCTTTATCAGACCCATTAAGTTAATGGATGCTGTAGTGCTTGCAAAATTGATGTCATAGTTACTAGTGAGCTGCACGACCTGATTTTTACAACCTGTTGCACATTTGAAAAACAGACAAACTGGAGAGGAGAGCATGCAGGCCTATACAGTGTTGGGCAAGTTCACTTTCTTTTCTTTTTAAGATTTTTTTGGCACTAGTGGCCTTTATTGATAGTGGAGAGAGACAGGGAGGGGGGCAGAGAGAACGGGGAAGACATGTGGCAAAGGGTCGACAAGCCGGGAGCCGAACTCGTGACCAGCCGCGCGAGGACTATAGGGTCATTCCACCTCAATTCAACAGGACCTTCCCGCATGACCATCTCTGATTTGCTTGATATTTTTTTCTATGAACTTTGACTATAAT
This sequence comes from Hirundichthys speculiger, assembly GCA_018398805.1. Taxonomy (NCBI): domain Eukaryota; kingdom Metazoa; phylum Chordata; class Actinopteri; order Beloniformes; family Exocoetidae; genus Hirundichthys; species Hirundichthys speculiger. The sequence continues at coordinate 1,127,096 of JAGFBZ010001543.1, read as the reverse complement.
GTAGTAACTTTTGCAATATTGCCTGGTACTATCAATAATTTCGGATTTATACATTTTTGAAAAAGTGCCCGTACGGCCATTTTCGTGACATTCCTAACGCTTTAAAATATTACCATTTTTGAGGGGCTGTATCTTCGAAACCGTACAAGCTAAAGAGCTGATTTTTTTTAGCTGTTAGTCCTGTATGTGCACTCTGTATGGGGTTAGTTTCAGGTGTCTATTCATTGCTGTTGTTTTAAAATAAATTTCAAACATCCAAAATAAATTTCACTCGCTTTGTGCGGTCACATTTCAAGTCCCCATTTGGACCCCTTGTAATAGTAGCTGAGACTACTTTTTTTTTTGTTGAACAATCTCCTTCTCTTATAGAATTAAATAAATTAAAGAATTTGCCAGAAAACAATTGTATTTAGTTTTCATATGACCCAGCAAAAAACAAATTTCGCATTTATTGTCGATATTCAATTGGCAATTGACAAAATATGACAAGATGTACCAAAAAACTAAATATACTACCAGAAAGGTAATGACAATATCTGTTTATATACGAAGTTTCAAGTTGGTACTAAGTCTCTAAGTTACCTAGAAAAATTCTTAAATCGAGCATTTTTGCCTTTTTTTTTTGAAATTTCAAGAATATGCTTGTTTTGTGTGCAGAACTTTAAATTTCACAAATGGCAAATATCTTGATATGGAATCTTGATATGGAATGAGGATCAGTGAAGAAAAACATTTAGCTGCAGAAAGTGATAGTGATAATAATCGAGAGTGACAAGTTGAAAAGTCTCGGAAGCACTCCTTTTGTAGACCAAGTAAGTACAAGCTAGGCTTACCTGCAAGTCTCCATGGAGTGCTGTAGAGACCATTCCAAATCAACTTTAAGGGTTACAAATTGAATTGCAGAAAAAAAATTTTGGTAATAATACAATGTACAAAACTAGGCATTTTTTTCTTGTGATGCGACAGATGTTTGCTTTGATGGGAAGTCCATCAAATCAACACCTGTGAAGCAGCATTTCTCAGTCATGGTCAGATAAATCCTGTACATTGATCAACTCCTTTGAACTGTAAGAAAATATTATGATAATATGAGGTATTGTACACTACTCCTGCATCACTTAATTATATGAATAAAGGAATGAACATAAGCTGGCACACATAATAACACCAAAATTATACTGACCGTTTTCAGACTTTGGACAAAGTCCAGTTTATGGCAATCCTGTTCTGAACAAAGTTTTTTCCCAATTGTACAAGTATCCAAGTTCTCTGTCATCTTCAAAGATTTCACATTCACTGCATTCGATTTTGAAGCTTGGTCTACAATGGCTATTGATCAACTGAACAGCTCACTGAATTTTCTGATGACATAAGCATGATGTCATGCACTGAATGCCAAGGCACTTGTGTTACTACAAGTTCTATATTTACGCATTTATTAATATGTTAAAACCTCAGCTGTGGCAATTCAGCATAGGACTACCAGTACTGGTAATTTTGCTACACAATTGATCATGTTTATCTAGTATAAATAACAAAGCACTTTTGCTTGAGTCATTCACCAAACTTTCACACAGCATGGACAGGGAGGATTAAAACATGCAGCAAACTATTTTGTTTGAAAGGCCTTGTCCATTTGAGATCAGCAAACATGTCCAGAAAAGACAATACAATGCAGAAGTACAGCCTGTATACTGAAATGTACATTGAAAACTTTCTCTGGTGATATTCTACAAGTTCTCAATTAATTCGAAAAAACAGCAAAAAATGCTCGATTTAAGATTTTTTTTTCTAGATAACTTAGAGGACTTAGTACCAACTTGAAACTTTGTATATATAAACAGATATTGTCATTACCTTTATGGTATTATATTTAGTTTTTTGGTACATCTTGTCATATTTTGTCAATTGCCAATTGAATATCGACAATAAAATGCGAAATTCGTTTTTTGCTGGGTCATATGAGAACTAAAATACAATTGTTTCTGCAAATTCTTTATGTATTTTTATTCTATAAGAGAAGGAGATTGTTCAACAAAAAAAAGTAAGTCTCAGCTACTATTACAAGGGGTCCAAATGGGGACTTGAAATGTGAAACCGCACAAAGCGAAGTGAAATTTATTTTGAATGTTTGAAATTATTTTAAAAAACAACAGCAATGAATAGACACCTGAAACTGACCCCATACAGAGTGCACATACAGGACTAACAGCATAAAAAAAAATCAGCTCTCTAGCTTGTACGGTTTTCAAAGATACAGCCCCTCAAAAATGGTAATAATTTTTAAAAGCGTTAGGAATGTCACGAAAATGGCCGTGGGGCATTTTTCAAAATGTATAAATCCGAAATATTGATAGTACCAGGCTAATATTGCAAAAAGTTACTACATAGTCAAAGTTATAAGAAAAATATCAAGCAAATCAGAGATGGTCATGCGGGAATTTTTTTCTAATCTGCTGAATTGAGGTGGAATGACCCTATAGCTTCTGTATATGGGGTGCCTGCCCTAACCACTGCGCTACCGGGGCGGCCAGCAAGTTCACTTTCTACACGAACTAGTTCACTTCATAGTTCACAGAAATTAAAATGAACTAGTTCAGTTCATAGATCACAGAAATGAGCATGGTTCATTTTTAGTTATTTTTCTCTTATTCTTTTTTAATGTTGCTGCGAGCAATTATTTGTCAAAATGATTGCCACTGCCCATATAGTACACCACCACAAACAGCAATTATTTTATCCATTATCTGTCGAAAACTATGGGCCCTATCTTGCGCCAAACCTCCAAAACCTGCTATTAAGGGATAGCAGGTATTAGGAGGGGCGTTCCCCCACAAAGAACGCAATCTTCCACCTCCCAAAACCCACGATCTTATCTGCAAAAAACCACTATATTATGCACATATTATGCATAGGAGTGGTTAGGGCGTTCCACCTGTTTAACCAATCAGTGCGTCAGTAGCCATTGCCTTTAAGAGAAGGTTGTGGTACCTGCAAACTGTTATGGAGCATCTTTTCACCCAGATCAGAGCAGCTCTCATGGGCAGGTGGGCTGGTCTGGGACTCTGTTGTAGAGCTTCCTCTTCTTTTTCCTCCTCTTCCTCTGCACTGATATATACATAACTAGCTCTAACTAATGTGGAGCAAATGATTTAATAATTTCTTTTGTACTCCAAGAAGTTCCAACAAACTGCTCAGAAAAAAATAGAACCAGTGAACTTCCAGGAAAGCATTTCTAAACTAGAAAAGCACTCAGAGAGCGCAGACCTCCGCCAAGCACAACAGTTCTCCCATACAGCGATTTACAGATTGCGATAAAATCCACCTTCTGGATCAGATCCGGATCAGTCTCTGAAATTTTATAGAGGTTTTCAGTGTCAATACCTAAGTGAAATTTAATGAGCTGTGGGCAATAATTAACGGAGATGTTGAGAAACAAAATTTACGGTCTCAACATTGAGTCGCATGTTACGGTCTCAAGCCGGGTTGTGAACCCGCAACCTTCCACCTCTGGGGCTCCTGAGCACAACCCACTGTGCCACCTTCAATCCTCTACATAGACACTCAGATCCACCTATGTTTCACCTTCCCAGCCGACGAGCAGCCCAGGTGTGGCACTGCACACCTGTACCTATTCAGTCATCATCCAACCAGACTCGTCTCCAGATCTTCCCATAGAAATGCCTGATCCAGCCATTCGCAGTGCCACCTCCTTGCCTTCGTCGTCCCCTGGATTGTTGGTTTGGCTGCCAACCCTCGAATCCTCCTTTTTTTTACATCTGAGAGAATTAAACTCTTAAAATTCCAGAACTCCCTTCCTGTCTCCATTGTGGTTGCTTTAGGGTTCAAGAAACAACTAAACAGCGCAATGTTATCGAAAATTTGAAAGTGATCCAGAATCCAGGATTTCTTCCGGATCACACCCAAAATAAAATCAGTTCTTCCTTTTCACATTTCTGACAACTCCTGAAAATGTCATCAAAATCCATCCATAACTTTTTGAGTTATCTTGAACACATCCCCTGCGCAAAGACGCACAGCTGCGCCAAGACGCATAGTCGCTGGAAGCGGTGCTTTTTAAAATACTGCAGAACGGATCATTGGATGAGCATTGAGCCAGAGGAACACGTATGATGACATCTACCTTCTACCAGTGATCGCATCTCGGGTGCTCCGGTGCACAAGGAGAGGATCAGAGGGATAGGCGCACAGTACAAGAAACTCCACAACAGAGTTCTGTGATCTCCTCGTTTCCTCCACAGCAAACATCTAAATGAGATCATGCCACAGCTGTACAGACATCATCTGCCCTTAAGAGAATAATAACGTATGAAAGTAATACAGTGATGCATAATCGAGAGGTAGAGCCGGTTGTGCAGTCCACATGTGACTGGGTGGACGCGCAATGACAGGATTTGGACTCGCTCTTTTTACGCGCCGACATGCCAGTTGCGCTTTCCACAAACTCGGTATCTTGCGGTACTGGTATCTCGCAGATTTTGGGTATTGGGTAATGGGTGGTCAGACCACCCACCACCCAATACCCAAAATCTGCGAGATACAGGTACCGCAAGATACCGAATTCGTGGAAAGCGCAAGAGACACGCCCATTGCCGCGCCCACAATGTGCTTAAGGGAGTCGGCAAAATGGGTAGCAGGTTTTGGGAGGTGGAAGATTGCATTTTGGTTGGCAGAGGCTCCTAAATCTGAAATTTGCAGGTAATGGGTATTGGGTATTGGGTAGCAGGAGGTGCAAGATAGGGCCCTATGTGTCCAATTCGGAATCTTTATCCAGTCAGGGTTCACATTAGTATTGAAGGGACAGCCCATGTAAAACTGTAATTTCCGTTTCAGTTTCTCTCTACAGCAGCCATTCCTAAACTTCAGAATACCAAGGCCCAATTTGAAATGTGAAAAATATATACAGTCCACCCAAACCTTTTCATCACAATTATGATCACCAGACAGGACTGGAAGCTATGTTAGTGTGAGGGGTCAACAAAAAGGTGACACTTGTCATATTAAGTTAAAATGACTGTAGAATAAATTAACTGTTTTTTTTATTACTTCTTAATGTGTTTTTTAATAATGTCATGAATATTTTACAGTAATTCAAAACATATTTGAAAAAGATTGAGAATTTAAAACATTTTTGTTTAATTTTAATGACCTCTCACGGCCCACCTGTACTACCTCGACAGCCCAGCAGGGGGCCGCGGCTGACACTTTGAGAATCACTGCTCTACAGTATGTTAAAAATATGAGGAAAAACCTGCTGCCAAATGGTCTTTATTATAAGACAAAAACAGGTACTTAAGGTGGAAATATTTTTTTCCCAAGTTCAATATTTTAATCCCCCCGGGAGTGGGGGTGCTGGGTGACGGCAGCTTTCATCTTCCTCCATGCTTGTTTTAAACGTTTGATGACGCAATTGTTGGCGTGACAGAAGCGACCGCCCATGTTGCCATGTTTGATTGCTTTCCGAAGATACATGTTAGGCTCGTTTGTGGTGTATTTTAAATGGGGTTCGCTGGAAACCTGGCACAGTTTTGGCCAATGCTTGAACTTTGAAAGAGGGTCATTCACAATTGCCCAAATGAACTCGTTCACACCCGACGCTCGTCAAGGGGAAAGAGAGCGCGTTCAGTTCACGTTCGCACAAAATATGAACTAGTTTGTGAACTTTCGTACAATGAACGCGTTCAGGTACAACACTGGGCCTATATCAGTATGATTCATCAAAACCCAAAAGGTAGAGTTATTGCAAATGTTACAATTACAAACTGAACTTCAAGTAGCAATCCAATAGTGTAGATGTGCCATTTTCTCAGGTGAAGCAAGTGCTAACATAAAGTGCCATAGCTTACCAGTGATGTCACAATTCACTGCAGCCACCACCGGTGCATAAAGAACAGGTAGCTCATTAAAAATATATCTTGACCTGTATTTAAAGAAGATTTAAGATGAAACATAAATATCACAAGGCTCCGCAGACTCCTTACTGCTCCTGTAAAATTTGCCTAAAACGCCTATCCAAGACATATCCAAAGTACATTGAAAGCTGTTCTTGAACCGTCTGTAGCACATGTATGGTTTTGGTCTCTTTTGAAAGGTAACACTCTGAAGTTTTTTCCCCCCAACTGTCAGAATCACTGTAAGTGCTACTAGCATTGAGTAATCTAAGTTTGAACACACGGAAATAGAAGTTTTTTATTTCTGCCTGATTTTTTTTTTTTTTTTTTTGTAAACAGATGTCTGCGGATGAGTGCAGCTGTGACTTTTTAGCTGGAAAACACAATGGGATCACAGCATGAAGCCTTATCTAGTGCAAGTTCAAATTTGATAACAATACCACAAAAAATGAGCATTTTACACATGTTTTTGGAAGAGTATGTCAAGGCGTTTCCAAAAAATGGACACAAAAGGACACTTGGATAACCATGGCCACATACCTACACATAATTTCATAAATAGCGCATTGACGCACGTTTTGACTGGGCTGCATTACGCAGGTAGTTTCTGATTGTGGCTTTGTCTCCGCCCCCTGAAGCGACACATCGGTGTGTTCAGAATTTCATTGGCTATACAATGCGCCGGTCATCATCACGGATGGTTCTAACTGGCTTAGTTTTTACACGACACAATGGGGGCATGGGCTTCCTTTCAACGCTGGCCCTCATTGGCTATTGTAGGCTGTGGACAGGACAGGGAAGCTGTTATATGGCCGAATGAGGTGTCAATCTAAACGTCAGCTTACAGGCTCCATTTTAAAACCAAAGAATCCATTATGATCCATGCAAACGGCGAGTCACAGCTAAGAATACCCGGAAGTTCTGGAACATTGTCGGCTACTTTCAAATGATGCAGAGGCCTGTTTGTAGATATTTACTGATATGATAATGCATTTTGGACTAAATACTTTACTGGATTGGATCGACTGGACCTTTGTGAATGTAACCAGACATTTTTTGTGGGAATATTTTTGATCGGACGACTTCTATAAGGCTTCATTGCTAATTTGCATCAATTTTGTAACTGTTTCTTTGTTTGTTTGTGATGTGACACAGGCCATTAATTGTACCTGCTGTTATAATTATACCATGAAATGGTTTGCATCGATTGAATCACAAGAATCTTAGCTTTCCAAAGATATGTTGCATGACTACCTCATGTAACATATGGGCTGTGTAACTTACAATATAGTTTTGTAAATTACGGAAATTACGGACTGACGGCCTGCGGGCGGACCGTCGGAATGGTAGCGGGTTAACAAGATAAAACAATGTAGAAAATCTATGGATGGTTCACTATCAGCATTTTTTGTTGAAAAAAAAAATTCTTGCAATCTGGTTTGCAATTATGAGGTGCTATGAGGGACATTATTCTGAATTAGCATTCACACACACATATGAAACCGAACTCTCTCACATATTATACTGAAAACCTTACACGCATAGAGGTGAAATGCTCTGATGCATACAACTGAAAATGTATTCACTCAGATATATATGTAAAATCCTCTCAAACTTACAATTGGAAATTTCAGTTGAAATGGAAATGATTTCAGTTGAAATGGATGTTGGTTGGTTAGCGAAGTAGCGCGACTTCAGAATACAGGTAACGGCGGGGAATTTGCAATGTCATGTCAGGAGCCAAAAAACAGTCTAACTAAGCAACGGACTTAATAGTATACTGGCTTTAGCAGACATCATCCTCACACTCGGAAATGTTACAGTGACTGGGCTCCTAACGACCACCGCAGCTCCAAATATGGAAACTGGACAGTCGCCTCTGTCTCTTTTCCCATCAGCGTGGGAAAAGCAATTAGACAGCAATTAGATACGATCAGACCTTCTAGAAACAATGCACATTCATTTGATCCTCCTTGTGTTTCTAGTTGAAACATTTCAGAGTGTGCGGATGATCTCTGCTGAAGCCAGAATACTATTAATTAAGTCCATCGCTTCGGTTACCTGTATCCACCGTTACCTGTATTCTGAAGTCACGCGACTTACCTAAACAACTAACTTCCATTTCAACTGAGATTTCCTCTTACACATACAACTGAAATTTCCAGTTGTATGTATGAGAGGATTTCACAAGTGTATTTGAGTGAATACATTTCCAGTTGTATGTATAAAAGCATTTCACATGTATATGTATAAGATTTTACTTGTATGTGTGTAGGATTTCACCTCTATGCATGTAAGGCTTTCAGTATAGTATGTGAGAGAGTTCAGTTTCATATGTGTGTGTGTGAATGCTAATTCAGAATAATGTCCCTCAGGGCACCTGATATGCAATGCCGATTTATTCACAAGTACAACACATTGCTTTGCTAAACTTTCTGTGTAACTCATTAATTGTTGTTACCTGTCAAAACATACCTCCTAAATCGAGAAATGTAAATGAACTTTAACAGCTGCCATTACTGCATATGGGGTATAAATTTGATATTTGATGCCTGTGAGAGTTTTGGTAAATATCGGACACATGTTTGGAGCCAAAATGATTAGAGCAAACTTAAAGAAATCACAGTGTAAATGTGCAACTGCTTGAGATTGAGTCCTAGCATACATGTGCATATGTGAGGTGGGTTTGAGCTTACTACCTCTGGACTATGCCTTTCCTTGATAAGAGAAATCTAAGCACAGCATGCAGTGTATGTAGTGCCAGATAGTCAAGAGTGATTACATGTACAGTGTGGACAAAGGCTCTCTGCCAGGACCTTAATGTAACTGGCAGTCCGATTTATAAATCTACTCTTAATGCAAACACAAGCCCAGGTTCAGCACCAGACTCATGGGATCATCATTCTCAGGCCCGCCCCCCCACTTTCCCAACAACAATGTATTGACAGCTTCAGCACGGAAAATGTGACGGCAAAGTAAAATACCCTTCTTTTTTGTGCCATGACAGAACAAGGCAGTGTCCTACAGAGACAAAAATGATTTTTTTAATTTAAGGCCCCATATTGTCATCACTGTCATTATATTTAATGAGTGAGAACATACATATTCTCTTAAAAAAAATACAAGTCTACAAAGAATGAAGGATAATTTTCCAATACTTGAAGAAGGCTCTGCCACATCATTAGCTTGTTTCACTGATAATTTAGTGCTCATGAACATGTTTGATGTTTACTCCCTACCATTAAAATAGACTTTGGGTTGCCTGCTTTTAGTTTATGCCATGCTTACTTACCAGTGGGGTGGCTTGTCAAAGACTTCCAGTGAGGCAAATATCAGCAGGCATCCTCTTCAAAAAGCAAATCTCTTCCTCACTGCAATCCAATTCTCCCTTAAAGTTAGAATGGTTAGGATTCAGCTGAGCCATTTTCATGTAACGTCTGCAGGTATCTAGGCCCCGATTGTACACTTCCCACTTCCTGCTACCCGCAAATTGCGGGTTTAGGAACCTCCGCTAACCGCTAATGCAATCTTCCGCTTCCCTAAAGCCGCTACCTTCTATGCCGACTCCCTTACTCACATTGTAGGTGTGGCAATGGGCGTGTCTCTTGCGCTTTGAGCAAACTCGGTATCTTGCGATCACAGGTTTAAACCCGCAATTCCACGAGTTTGCGGAAAGCGCAACCCACATTTCGGTGCATAACAGAACGTGTCCAAATAAATTAAATTTGTGTCCACCTGGTCACATGTGGACGTGCATAAACTGCTCTACCTCTCGATTACGCATCACCGTATTACCTGCAGATGTTTTTATTCTCTTGAGGTCAGAGGATGTCTGGTCAGCAGTCGTGGTGGATGTGGAAATAGTCACAGCCAGACACATCAGTCTGTACAGCTGTGGCAGCTCTCATTCAGATGTTTGCTGTGGAGGAAACCAAGGTGATCTTTGGGACATTTCCCTTCAAAATTCATCACGGCCTACTTCAGTCAAGTCTGTTTTTAAACAGGTCAGATCTTTAAATAGACCTCTGTGGCTCTGGTGTCAAGCTGGAAAAGGTTTTTATGCGGGAATTAATTTCCGATATGTCTGAAACTGGTGGTGGTTGAGGAGGGACAGGAACATTAATTGTTCGTGATCTTTAAATCGGTTCTGTAACTGGCAGATAAGGTTTTCCAGAACACTGTTGTGGAGTTTCTTGTACTGTGCACGTATGCCTTTGTGCACTGGCCCTCTCCTTGCACTTGGAGCACCCGAGATGCATTCAGTGGTAGAAAGTAGATGTCATCATACCTGTTCCTCTGGCTCAATGGTGTCACAAAACTTTTTTAACCCTTGACAGGCAGAACTGCTCATCCAATGATTCGTTCTGCAGTATTTTTTAAAAAGCACATCAGCTGCAAAGCACCAAGACTTACAGCAGTCCCAGACTCCCAGCACCCACTGCTGAGAATATGTTCCCGCGGCTCTGCCTGAGCGTGTTTGCCGGAAGCGCATCAACTATCTGGGACTTTCAGGTTGCCGATAGGAATTGTCTGTATAAAAATATTTTTTATGTATATATATATATATCAGTGCAGAGGAGGAGGAGGAGGAGGAGGAAGGAAGAGAAGGAAGCTCTACACCAGAGTCCCAGACAAGCTGCGCATGAAAGCTGCTCCGATCTGGATGAAAAGATGCTCCATAGCAGTTTGCGGGTTGCGGGTAGCGCAACCTGCTCTTAAAGGCAATGGCAACACACGCACTGTTTGGTTTAACAGGTGGAACGCCCTAACCACTCCTATGCACAATATAGCGGTTAGGGCAGGTAAGATAGCAGGTTTAGGGAGGTGGAAGATTGCATTCTTTGCGGGGGGGAACGCCTCTCCCGCTACCCGCTATCCCTTAATAGCGGCTTTTGGAGATTTGGTGGAAGATCTGGCCCTTACTGTTAAGTTTATCTTAATAGTTTAGTTAACCAAAAATGTTTCATAATAAACTCATAATGGTGACATGGAGTTTCAGATGCTATCACAAATGTAATATTTTCTGATATTTGTTGTATAGCCCTTATTTTCTCAGTGGTAATGAGTGAGTTCTCCCAAACAGTTTTAGAGATTCAGCTCAACTGCTGTTGGTCAGAAAACACATTAGGAAAAAACATCTTTAGGGACTCAATGCTTATCTTCACCACCCAAGTAGTAAATAAAATTACACATATATACTATGCCAGCATTGTTGCGTTGTGTGTAATTTATTTTTCAGATAAAAAAAAAAAACAAGGTTACGCAGTAATCATTCCCAGAATCAATTGTTTTGTGTTTCTATAGTTAAAAAATTATTTGGTGCAAAAATGTCACTACCTGCCTTCACATATGCTTCAGGGAAAGCTGAACTGAGTTCACACTTCTCCACTACTGTATTGCAAAAATTAAGTACTGACAAGAAAAGGACATTTGTTAAGTGGCCTTCTTTGAGCAGCTCTTTAAAATGACTCAATAGCTCACACCCAGCTGCTCAGCTCTGTCACTTAGTCACTTCATCTTCTTTCTTAGCTCCCAACACACTCAGCGAGTCTTTCAATGAAGCACCATATTGGCAGTAAAATAAACAGCTCAGCTTCAGTATGTGCCTGGCAAAGAAGAACAATTTTGTAACTCCCATCCATGTAACGCACAACTTGTGACTTTTGAAGAACTCCCTTTTTTCACTTGGCCTCTTTTTGGTTAGGTGCAGGAGAGAAAAGAAAAACAAACCAGGATCTCTCAAGGTGGATTTTTATTGGGTTACTGATAAAATGGCCTTCATACATTTGTGATGGGTGCACAAGCAGAGGAAAAGTCCTGATCATGATGCTTAAGAGAACATGAAAATATTCTCCATCAATAGCATCCATTACCATTTACAATCCACATCAACAGTTATAAGAGACTAACGAGCTCTAAGGGAAGGCAATGTGCCTTTATGGCCATATTGTACGTTCCTATGTTTCCTGACTTGTCTGTTATGATCAGTTATCACCTTAGACATGACCGGAAGCTCAAAAATATGTTGGGGTATTCCTACATACAAAATACTCGAAGTGTTGCTTATGAAGTGTTGTCTTGTTCAAGGCGTATCCCGGCTTTTGGGGGGCCCTCCGACGGTGGTGGCCTCCCTGCACCAGTGCGTGGGCCCGGTGTGCCCCTGCTAATGGGCTGGGTGCCCAGTCTGGCTCCAGGGGGGTGTTGGCTTGCTGCGGGCTGTTGCACGGCGGCGTGGGGGGTGCTGTGCTTATCTGTCGTGTGTCGCCACTGCTGTGCTGCGAGGGGGTGGTGGCTGCCTCGGCTGGCCTCGGGGGGTGGGGGGGGGGGGGGTTGCATCCCCCTGGTTTCCCTCTCCTTCCCTCTCTCTGCCCTGCCCGTCTCCCCCTTCTGCTCCCTACCGGCGGTTGGTGGGGGCCGGGGGGCCTGGCTGCCCCTGGGCTGCATGAGGTGACGGCTAGTGGGTCTGCATTCTCTGCGGTGCTGCTGCTGTGGACTTGGGGCCTGGTAGGTGTGGGGGCTGGGGGGTCGGAGGGCCTCGTTCTGGCCTTCTGGGTGCCCTGCCTGGCCCTCCTGTCAGTGGACGTATCTCACGGGGAAGTTTGCCCCATGACCTCTCGGGTCGGGGTAAGGGGCCCTCTTGGGCCAGTCTAGACCCTGGGGCGATGGGAGTTAGCTGGCGTTTCTCACCCACGGGAGGACTTGATGTGGACTAAGATAAGGAGAGTGGTGATGGTAATAGTGGTAACAGTTTCCTTGGTACTTGGGTAACATGTGAGTGTACGGACCTTCTGCAAGTAGCGTCGCGCACTGCAGCCGCAACAGCTCGCCGCCGTGTTTGTCGTCAAGCTGTGTGTCGCGTGGTTGCGGGATGTCTATATGGGCAAGGACACATTTATTCTTTACACCCCTCCCCCAACACCCCCCCCCCCACTATCAACACAATCAATCAATAATGCTTACATCAATTCTCCATATACAGGTCTATAGCTTGGTAGAAGGTGTTCATCCAGTTTTTTTCTTGTTTTTTTTTTGTTAGTAGTTTCTGCTTCTTACATACTATCCTCTGAGTTTGTTTGTCACAACACAATGCACTACACAACACCCCTCACACTTCACAACCCAGCACACACCACCCCCTCACTGTCCTATCTCTTTAAATGTCCTGTCTTTAAATGTTTCACTGCTGGTGTTTTTTTGCTCCTCTCTGACAAAATCAGGATTTAAGATATTAATAAAGACGTTAGAAATTACTGCCAGAGAGGACTGGTGAAGGACACATTCACCTTCACACACTCCCACACAAAAAAAGGTCTGCTATAAGATTAAATTGCATATACATACTAGATGGTTTTGCTAGACAATGGCACTAACCTGAATGTAAATGCAGACAAAAAAAAAAAAGAAACAAATGAAGGCTTGAACCAAAGGGCAGGTTCCTTCTCCTTCCAGGGCTGGGAAGAGAGGAGACTGGTAACCGTAGGCACACTGGAAAGATTACAAACCAGTGGCGGAGCTGGTCAGGGTGTTGTGGACATATTCCACCCACAACTGATGCTGGGACCAAGAGGATGGGTTCTGTATTACCATACACCAGAGGGACATCTCCATTTCTTGGTTCATTCTTTCAGTCTGGCCATTAGATTGAGGGTGGTACCTGGGTGACAAACTGGCGGTGGCTCCCAAGAGGCTGCAGAACACCTGCTAGAAACTGATAAAAACTGGGGCGATGATTTACTCTGGTTGCAGGTCTGGCAAGCTCTGACATACTCTCGGGTGTCCTCCTGTAACATGGGCCACCAGAAATGTTGTAGAAGGACATCCCGGGTTCTCTGTATCCCAGGATGTCAAGTCAACCTTGAACCGTGGGCCTACTGGAGCACATCCAACCTTAGACCTACAGGCACGAACAAGGAACCAGTAGGGCAGGCACTTGGACCAGGTAGATCCTTTGTGGCAGCTCTCACCCTCTCCTCAATTTCCCAACTCTAGGTTTTTTTGTGGCCCGTCCAAACCAGAAAGGGCTGGTTGGTTCCCTCCAGCCAGTGCCGCCTTTCTCCCAGGGCCAGTTTCAAAGCAAGGAGCTCCCGGTTACCCATGCCATAATTTCTCTCGGCTGGGGAAAGATGCAGAGAGAGAAAAAAGGCATATGGGTGGAGCTTCTGGTCACTGGCTGCTCGCTGGGACAGCACAGCCCCTACACCCATGTCGGCATCCACCTACATGACAAACTGATACATTGAAGTCCTGGATATCATGACCACCGCAAGCTTTATCAATGGTCTCAGACACTTCACATCAATCAGAGAACCCATTATTAAAACACTCAGATCAGACTGAGGAACAGAGTTTATTGGGATATTTAAATAACTCAACCTGGGCACAGAGGATCCTGAGCTGAAGACATACCTCCAGGACAGCAAATGTGCCTGGATCTTCAGTCCTCCTTAGTCTTCCTATATGGGTGGAGTGTGGGAGAGGATGATAGGTATCACTTGAGACATTCTATATGCTCTTCTCAAGACAAACACTGCCTATCTGACCTCTTTATTTAGCACTGGAAAAGGGTTGAAGGTCTTTCTGATGCTTTCTGGAGGAGGTGGAGACAAGAGTACTTAGCAATGCTTTAACCCAGGAAAAGGTGGCACACTGACAGATGCAACCTGCAAGTTGGAGATGTTGTTCTACTGAAGAATTCACAGGCCAGAAGAACTGATTGGCCTACTGGACTCATTGTTAAGACTGTACCAAGCTGGAACAATTGAGTACGTAATGTGGAAGTTAGGATGATTAAACAAGATACTCCTACAGTGTATTTGCAACAAATTTTGGAGGTCATCTTACTATTCATTTAAGACAGTGTGTACAGTTCCAAAGTATTATACCAGGCAGAGAGTGGGCTTCCTCCTCTGCACTCTTTCACCTGAGGCTAGAGGTCTTCACGGGTCCACTTTCATGGACCTGAACCTAAATGGACCCGTGAAAATTCGACCCGAAACCGACCCGACCAAGCTATTATCATAAGTCCGTGGGTCCGAATATTATTATTTGGACCCGGAACCGACCTGACTCTTTAGTTTCCGACCACGAACCAAACCGAGATACCTGAATAGAATCGAGACAATACAGCCCATAGCAACATAGCTCATAACCCATTGCTCATGTTAAAAATTGTCTAGCGTTGAATAAAACTTTTTCTTAAAAGATTTTCTTACCTGAAGTTGTCTTCTTCTACCTAGCTCAGTTGCTCCATAGGCTACGTGATGTAAACAACAATAAATCCACGTTATTATTTTCTTTGTGGACACATATGCTATTGGTAGCAACTGCTAACACTAATAGCCTACACCGGTCAGGACGTGTCGTGAATATGTTCTCTCATCCAGCGTTGTCATGTTGGCGATCCGTTGTGCTTTACAGCTGCCGGGCATACCGGTAATAACACGCTACAGCAACATGATTGTTTCATGACAAACATGACACGTTAAATAATAATAATTTAACTGCCCCGATTCCTGACATTGGCTGCCACCGCCAATATCTTTACCTGTCTCAAGTAAACACGGACCCAGCCTGTCAGAGAGCGCCAACCGGACCCGAGACTAACTGTACCAATTCCGAACCGAACCCGGAGTCACGTCTTTTGAATGGACCCGAGACCCGATCCGGGTCAGGTCGGAACCTTGGGTTTTCGGGTTTTTCCGAAGACCTCTACCTGAGGGTGGCAGCATTGTTACAATGGTAGATTGAACTGAGTGATGCCAGGAGAAGTGTGAGGAAGCGTCTACTCTCTCACTACTTCTTGAACCTTCATTTCAATTAGTCCCTTTCCTGTGTTGTAAGAGTAGGTGGGTTCTTTAATTTTACTGTTCAAAGTAAGAGTGATGAAATTGCAGGTAATTAGGGTAATGAATAATAAGGAATAAGAGGATTTATTGTCATTGAACCAGCATCCCAGTACAACGAAATTGCATTCCAGTACATCATCCAAGAAACATATAAAAAACAACAACAACATTTAGGACATGGATGTCGATGATGACTGAGGCTAAGCAACTAGTGTCGCTCCGCGCTAACTTAGATTGAAAAAGATAACATTGGGGAAGGAGGGGTGGAGGTTAAAAAAAGAACATCTCCCACTATGTGTCAAAAGGACACGTCGTGAGAGGGGTAAAAAAAAACACCTCAGCACATTTAATTAAGCATGTACAGACTTAACACAGGACATTGATAGAAACATGATGACGGATAACCCAGTTTTGACAGTCTGTGCGCGCGCAGCCAGCCTTGGGTGCATCGCGCAGTCAGTCCATCGCCACACGGGGGAGAAGGGGGAGGTGCGCAGGGCGGGAGGGGGGGCCAGCGAAGACGTTGAAGTGGGGGAGGGAGTGCGTGTTGATCAGTGTAGTGGGAGTGCAGTCATGTCGCCTGAAGATCCGTCTCCAGGTGCAGAGGGGGGAATGGGGGGGGTAGAAGCGTCCAAGCCACACAGCATCCAGGAGAATAGATAAGGGAGCGGCCTTGAAGGCTGCGCTTCCAGGGAGCCAAAACAGAAAAGGATTGTTTGGGGCAGGCTGAGACACACTCTCCGTCTAGCCTTGAAGTTCTGCTGGATTTCTCTGGTGGGAATACTTCAATATTCCGAATTATTGGCCATTCTCCCTGATCAACGCGTGAATCCTTCCAAGATTGTTGTCCATTCGCCCAAAGAAGTCCAGAATCATCCCTTGGGTTTGATTCAAGTTCTGAATCGCTCCCAATTTCCGATCCATGTCTTCCAGTCTTTTAATCACGTTGTCAACTTTCTCACACACGTCCGGCGGGGTGGAAGTTTTCCTCGAATCCGAATTTGTAGCCTCCGTGCGTTTAATTTTCCGATACACCAAGAATCCACCTGCGCCGATCAGTAGAAATCCTGTGATCATAAATCCAAAAATGAATGCGTCTTCGACATCCTCCACGTGCAGTGGGCCGAGACAGTGAAGTTTCCATTTGCCCCAGGAGTCCATCACGTACCCCGCTGCGTGCGTACCCCCCGGGCACGAAGGCTCTCCTTTGCCTTGTCTTGTTGTTGAAAAAATTTGATCAATTGCATTCAGAGACCAGCTTACTAAATCCATGGTTGATTCGGATATTCTGCAGAAAAAACGCTTCAGAAGCACAGACGAGACAGAAGCAGCTGCAGGAACAGATGAGTATTTTTGGGTATTTTTGATGGTAGATTGGAAAATGAAATGAGGCTTTGTTGATGTAAGTGAACCAAGAAAACAGGTTATTTGTGACTAATCTTATCAACCTTTTCTGCATAGCTGTCCTGATAGGTCACTTTAAAATGGCAAGGCAGGCACTAGTGCTGTATATAAGGGAGCTCTGAGTGAGGAGGGGTGGCACTCTCTTTTTGGGGGGATTTCTTTGTTTGCCATGCAGAAGATTTGTTTGTAGTTAACAATAAAAGTCTATTCAACTGTTATTTTTTTGGAAGAACTCCCTGCCTGCATGATATTTTGTCTCCTGCATTTCACTATCCAACAAAAAGTAAACAGTCAGCAGCTAAACTCAAGTAGTTCCAATTGTTCCAACAGTTCCAATCTACAGAGCAAAGAGAATATATACCTGTACGTATTATAGTTTACACTTACTGTATATCATGTTTACACATTTATGTTTACTAATTTCTGTTAGCCCGTCTATGCAGTTTCCCATTATATTCTTGCAATAAGCTAGCGGCTTTCATGTAGGCTTGTAAAGTGGAGCGTCTTTTCATCCAGATGGGAGCAGCTCTTGTGCGCAGTGAGACTGCAGCGTGGGTGGGTCTCTGCTGTAGAGCTTCCTCCTCTTCCTTGCTCCTCCTCCTCTCCACTGATATATACAAAAAAATATTTTTACACAGACCTATCGGCTACCTGAAAGTCCCAGATAGTCGGTAAGCTCCTAGTAAACACGCTCTGGTCGTCTATGGTTTAACTGGCGAGAAAGCCTTTTAAGACGATCTCTACCATTTTCTCAGGGGTTCAACTGAGGCCAAATCACACTTTTTATGCAAGAGTTAATTTGACAGGTAGAGCCGTTTGTGCATGTCCACATGTGACCAGGTGGACGCACATTGATGCCATTTGGACCCGCTCTTGTACGCGCTGACATGCGGGTTGCAGGTAGCAGGTAGCTGGTAGGGGGTAGTCAGACCACCCGCTACCCTAAACCTGCAATTGAAGATACCGAGTTTGGAGGGAAGGGCAAAAGACACGCCCATTGCCACACCTGCAAAGAGAGTAAGGGAGTCGCAGTTTGCTGGTAGCGGCTAGTGGGAATTGTATGATCGGGGCCTTTGTCTCTCATTTGAAAGTTGTTTGCTGACAGTTTCATTAGCTTTTCTATTTCTAGGTTACAGATGTCTTCAGGCTCAATTGGCATTTACAGCAATTCTCATATCTATATCTACTTATGTGGATGTATACAGAAAAACATGTATGTAGATGTTGAGTGACTGAAAGTACAGAACAGCATGTAATGTGCATTGTAATTGCCAAAACACACTGCTCTAATGTTTGTCGTCATGATTCACTGTGCTGTTCGCTTTTATATACTGAATCTGATTCGGGCGCAAACATGCATGGCAAGATTTTTAGGTGTCGAGGTAATTCATGGGCAATGTTAAAACATGTTGTTAAAAGCATGTTGATATGTTAAAAATATGTGCATCTTACCAGCTAGAGGAGTTGTTTGCTTTCATAAGCTATTAGCTTGGACCTGCAGAAGTCTCTGTCTGACGACACTCTGTTATTGATCAGTCACTTTGTTGTGAGGAGGATGTGCAGTGTTATCTGTTATGCTTTTCATCTTATGAAGCATCCTTCTTTGTTCAATTAGCTCTAGAGGTTCCCCAGCTGCTATTGTCTCTGACACTGCTACCTCAACAGATGACTGCAGATGAAATTACACTCTCCACAACAGACTTATAAAGGATATGCAACATCTTATGACAAAAACTGAATGCCCTAAACTTACTCAAGAAATACAGTCCACTCTGTGTGATCCTGTAGACAATATCAGTCTGGAATCTCCACTCTGTTTTCCAGGTGAACACCATGGTATTTGTATTCCTCCACCACTTGTTCTCCCATGATGAAAATACTGTTTGACTTATCCCTGGTCCTTCTAAAATCCACAATTATCTGCTTCATCTTATTCCTTTGTCTTGTTGTTTTATTGAAGAGCTGTGACTCTGCTTGTGCACAACAGTAAGTGGATAGCTGTCAATCACACTCACTGAGGACAATCCAGCCACTGCCATTGCTGCCACCTAAAACATAGCAAGAAAAAGCAAATCATTGCTTTTCAAATTACATCTCTATTTACCCTGACATGAATCTCCCACCTCAACCTCTAACTTCTCCCCTCTTTCTTACAACACACATTTCCTCCAATAATTTTCCCTCCTCAAAATACATCAATCATCTTAGGCTTCTTTGTCATTTTTTAAAGTGCTTTCAGTCTCCCAGTTTGTCTCCTCATATCCCTTGTAACCCTCCAGCCAGCTCTGTCGGTATCTTCTTTGTTTCAAATGGAAACATGGTGGCCCAGCAGTCTGATGGCTGCTAATGTGAAAAGTAAATGTGCAGCACTGCTAGATGTAAGTCACTTTGGGTTACACGTAATGATTAATGCTATGTCCTCTCATAACTTCACTAAACCTAATCGCTCTTTTGTGAATTGGTAAACAAACACTAAGTGATTTGTTAGTGCATTAAAGCTTGTGGAAAAGAGAGAGCGTCACTGTGCCTTTATGAATTTACATGTACAACCATGTGGAATATCTTTTTTCCCCCGTGTGTGCCTTGAAGGTCCTGTGGTGTCACATTTAGAAGACTCACTTTGCCCATCCCCAGTGTACTCAGAAAATAAAAGAACTTGCCTTTCACTGAACTGAAGCAAGTCATGCATGCTTTCTGGCTTCTCTGTGGATAGCAAATAACAATTAAAATGAATCTGCAGCCAAAGAAAGAAGAAAAGAAAAGAAAAATGAAAAAAAAAAACAACATTTTGTACATTGCAGCCCTGAGGAGCAGGCACCCTTCCCCTCTATTCTCTTGTACTTTCTAGCTATAGGCTGTAAGGTGTTGCTCTGCATCAACACCAAATATTAATTTCAACGCTTACCTTAACCCTGTATAATACTTTATAGCTGTGATTTAATCTTGTGATTTGTGATTTTTTTTCCTCCCAGTGACAGCATGCCAACTTGAAATATGTGCCACGAGGCATAAATGGTGTAATTCTCTCAATTTGAAATGAAGACTTGTTTGTCATACATAACTAAAAGGGTTTCACCTTGACATCAAAACAGTTATGTGTTAGGCTTATTAGCATCTTTCATTTAATGGTTACTGTTCTCACCTACATCTGTCACCATTTTAGCTTTAAGGGATTTGTATGGTGGTATTTTCATTAGTCAAATGTTCCTACAGTGATAGATGAAGGGGCAAAAAAAGAAGAAAAAAAACACATCTTCAGATTAGGGATGGGCATAATTAATCGATTAATCGATGATTGATCATTAAGAATTTGGTCGAGGACATTAATTTTCGTTGACGAACTGAATGTTTTTTTTTTTAACAATCCCAATGTAGGTTATCAGTGCACGTCCTCAAACAATGCATTTTGCTGTGCCACCGACAGAAATTTGGCAACAAGGGGCAACATTTCACCATCACCGTACCCTGGTTTGTTACAATGTCAGTTGTTACATGTGAGCTTCTGTAGGTCATCCCCTAATCATGAAGAGGTTGCAGCGAAGTGTGGCGTGGGACCATTTTCGTTTAGAAAATGACCAAGTATACTGCAATCACTGCAATGCAAATTACAAATACATCATTGTCGTTGTCGATGAATTGTATCACTTGAACAACGCGCATCCAAGCCTTGTAAAGGACGGTGGCAGCAATTCATCTCTATCTCAGCCCAGCCTCGGCTCAGTGTTAGCACGGACCAGAAGGAGCTACAGTGCACATCGAGCACACAAGTGCATCTTTTTAAGAATCTTTTTAAGAATCAAAAAGCCTGTAATACTGGCGCCTTGATATAATGGGATATAAATTGTCCTTGTTAAATAGTCTCCTCGATATCTCTTATTTTATTGTCGTTGTGTTTTTCAAAGAAAAGAAAAAGGAAATGTCTGTTACATTATGTGTCTCTGGTTCGCAACTTGAAGCCTCTCTCGTTTGCTCAATGCGCACGAGTTCACGATTAACTTGTCTTGTTAATAAAAAACATCCTCAAAGAAAAACAGCTGTTTTTTTTTAATTATTTTGCTATATAAGACTACAGGGCATTATTGGCATGATTGTGATAGTTTTTAATATAAAAATGTTAATGATCAATCAATTATTAATTAATAAAACTCCCGACGATCAACAAATAAATCTTAACCGAATGCCCATCCCTACTTCAGATACAGTATGTATGCACAGATTATCACATCCCAAACACACAAATGCACACACAAAAAATACAGTAGCGTCCAGCTGGACGTGATGAAAGGATGGGCAATGAAGTATTCAGCAAACTGCTGCTTTATTGTGGAACAGAACTGGTTACTGATGGTTGTTACCACACCAAACAAACAGCAGCCCAAAAAGCAATAACACCTGTGACTATTATCAAGTTTTCTCACTCCCTCACTCCTAAAAAAACACATGGGCTTTCGTTGTTCACCCACTTATTCCCCCCCCTTTACCTTTCTCATCCAGTCACATGTCTGCCATAGCTCTTTACACATTCAATGCATCTCATACAAACAGAACCACAGAGCATCTTAATAATAGTGCTAAATCATAACATGATTGCAACTACAGGGTCCCTCACCCCAAGTGATCAAATAAAAAGTCCCTGAGGGTCTCAGGGTCCCTGAGTCTTGGAACAGTTCGGGGATGGGAAGGAATGTGGGAAGTCAATGAGAAGAGTCTGAGTCTGGGGGTGTGGCTGACATGTTTCCAGGGAAAGGTGTCAAGGGTCTAGTGCAGGGGTGTCAGACTCATTTTCACTGAGGGCCACATCAGCATCATGGTTGCCCTCGAACGGCCAGATTGACAGCATAAACAAAATCCAATGCAAATCAAAATTAATTAAACTACAATTTAATATATTGTTAAATAACATTTTTTGTATTTATTATGTATTCAAGTTTCAAATATTTAATTCATCATTACATTAAACTCAGGGTATGTGGTTGCAAACCTGCTCTCGCACAGGTGATGTTTAAAGAGTCTGTTGCCATGGTAACGGACTGAGTATCCATTATCTTGGTTTCAGAAGCGGAAGCGATTCTTTGTTTTTTTTGATGACTAAATTTAGCATACTTAGCTCCGTGTTTGCTGTCAAAATGCCGAATGACACCTCCTGATAACACAAAAGACATACTGTTTTTTCACCTTGAGATACAAACTTGTATTTGTTTTCCCATCGTTCATGAAACTGCTTTCCTTGTGCATCAACTTTTCTTTTCTTGGACTTTTTCCAACTTTTTCTTCTTGTTGGGGTTAGTTTGTAGAGGTTTTTCCTAAGTCCATTAGTTCTGAAAATCGTCTTGATGTCTCGTTAATGGTGATATACCATTATTGTTGTGGATAATGATGAAATGCATTGTGGGAGATGTAGTTTATTGTCAATATGCACTTTAAAGCAGTGTAAGCTTATATTAAGTCTTATAATATTGGTTTGATATGTAAGCCAATAATGCACAAGCTCTGGAGGGCCACATAAAACGATGTGGCGGGCCACATTTGGCCCACGGGCCCTGTGTTTGACACATGTGGTCTAGTGTATGGCTGTGGTTGCACATCACCCCAGGGTGGGGCCAACCTGTCCCTATGGAGGGCCACCAGTCTCCCTTCAGGTGGCAAGTGGACCCTGTATAACGCTCACTCAGCTTATCTAGTACTTCACAAAGTCTTACCCAGTGACAGTCCAGCTTAGGGCACCGGCCCTCTTTAGACAATAAGACCCATAGCCCATAGGTTGCTGGTCTTAAAGTCCCTCTGTTTAACCCTTGTGTCATAATTTCTTTTCTGTCTCATGCTCGTTTTCTCCAACCGATTGCGAGCAAAAACATGGTCGAACTCCATCCGATCCTGGCGTCTCTACTTCCTGATCCGGTATGGCATATGCCTCTGGACATTTTGTAAAATAGTCATTGGCGGCCAGAACATAACGGTTACCCTTATCTGTACGAGGGAAGGGGCCCATGATGCCTACTGCTCCATTGGTGCGCCCACCACCAGCTGCTGAAGCTGGGGATGCAACTGATCAAAGCTTTGTGACCTTTGTGTGTTGTGGAGAGGTCGCAGCAATGGCAAAACTCCTCAACATCTCTCCTGAACTGGCCCCAAAAGAAACTCTGCCAGAGCCAGTGAAGGGTTTTTTAAACTCCAAAGTGACTCCCTCCAGTAGTTCCATAACAGGCCTTTAGCACTGACCTCCTCAGTGCCCTGGGGACCATCACCTGCCACTTCTCTTGTTCTGTAGTTGGCTCTTTCCAGGGCCTCTGGAGCACTCCATCCTTGACTTGTAGAGCCCCAAACTTTTCAAACATTTATTTAGTGGCAAGTGAGCACCCAGCAACCTCATCCCACCTTGGCTTTTGCCCTGACTACTACCACTGGAGCACCAGTAGTAGGTCAGCATCCTGTTCTTCTATGCTCTCCATTCAGGCGGATCAACAACTTGTGCCACTCTACAGGCTGGCCCATCTTTGTCTTGCCTGGAGTCCTATATAAAGTCTGTTTCTTGGGCCTCCCTCTTCACAGTATCAGCAGCCATCAGAACGTAGAGGTGCGGGGGCATGGCTTCGGCATTGACATGGTGAGCTCCAGCTCTCTACACCACTTTGGAGACATATGGCACCAGCTCCTCCAGCCAGTGTGCAGTCTTCCCATCCGGCTCATTGAAGGACATCAACCACTGGAGGGCTGAGTGGTCAATTCAAACAGCAAAAGACAGGTCACACAGGTAGTACTTGAAATGGCTTACTGCTCTCACAATGGCAAGCGGCTCTCTGTGTATCACACAGTAATGCTGCTCTGCTTTATTGAAAGGCTGACAGAAATATGGGTGAAGATGGACCACTCTGTTAAAGCGTCCTTCAAAGAGCTGAAGGCTTGCTCACACTTGGGTGTCCAGACAAAAGCCCCGTGCAGCCAGAACAGGGGTGCAGCTATACAAGAGAAACTGCACACAAACTGCCTGTAGTAGGACGTCAGTCCAATGAAACTCTTGAGCTCCCTTGGGCTGGTGGAGGCCGGCCAGTCTTTGACCACGTTCACCTTCTCCTCAAGTTTACTGATGCCCTCTCCCCCAATCAGGTGCCACAGAAACTCCAGCTGTCTTCTCATGAAGAACCATTTGTTGGGGTGGAGCTTAAGGCCGGCTGCTGATATCCTCTGCAGAAACTGCTGCAGGGCCCCAATGCTGCGTTGAAGGAGTTCCCGTGAACCAAAATGTCATCCAAGTAGGCCAGGCATTCCTGTCGGGGAATGTTAGCCAGCACCTTCTCTATTAGTCACTTCAATGTAGCCGGGGTGTGACACAGGCCAACGCAGAAACTGCTACAACACTCGGCCAGTACAAAAACCAGTCCTTGGTCTGGCTTCGGGGCTGCCAATATACAATATATTTTTAAAAAAGGAAAGAATGTATATACACACACACTAAGACACACACACACACACACACGCACACACACACACACAGCAATATATAAAAAAGAATGAATCAATAAAACTGCACATCTTCCATTGCGGACAGATTATTCATAACAGCACAAAGCATTCATAAAAGCTTATTTAACATTATCTCACCCTGTATAATGTCATTTTCAGAAGGTGAAAAACTTTCATAAAGATAAATTTACTCTCCATGAATTCTAGCATCTACGTATACAATGAACCTCCTTTTGCATTTTAGTCAAAATGCTGTCTGCTAATTAGCATATCTATAACACCATCCAACAATGACTATATCATGCACATTCTCTGAATGGAAATTTATTTTAATAAAAGCCCAGTTCTCTCGACAAGTGAATTGCACGCCTTGGTAAATTTGATATGGTGAAAGAACTTATATATAAATCCTTTTATTTGTCTATAATGCTCCCTTTCCCTCTCTGCTGCACGCTTTGCTACCATTTAATGTATTCTCCTTCTGCTTCCCCAGCGTCTTCATTACAAATGCAGCACTAAAATGAAATACAAAATAGCAGAAATGATGTATGCATCCCGGTGTGTATGGATGGATGGACGACATTGGAAGGTTGGACTCTTTCACATGCAAATGCATTCATTTTTCACACAGTGTGGTCTGAACATACCAGTGTTAAAAAAAGAACTGCTTTATAATAGATAAACAGCAAATGAATTAAAGCTACCATGAAAGCCAAATATATGAAACTCTCTAGTCAAAACACATCATTTTACATGGTATGTAGAGCAGCACCAACATGTGTAATCAATAAAAGACGAAATTATTATGTAAAAGCATGATGGTGATTGTTCTTTTTGAGGCCATGAAAATTGAGAAGAAACAGTCTAGTAAGGCTTATTCAATGATAATAATAAAAACACAATCAAATTAACAACATTCACATTCAGGACTTAGTGCACAGAAGTATAACTTTTAAATATTTTTCATCAGTTCCCATTTGTATGAGTCTAGTTTAGAAATGCACAATATTGGATGTCTGCAATATCCAATATGGCAATATTTTCTAAACAAATTTTTGCTGATTGATGATGTCGATGCTGGTATAATCCACCTATGCTTCTGATACAATACTGACATTAAATCAACATTAAATTATTTTGCCACCAACAATTGATGCAGTTCTGAAGGCAAAAGAGGGTCCAACCCATTACTAGCAAGGTGTACCTAATAAAGTGGCTAGTGAGTGTGTCTGTTTGAGTATATGCACGTACGTGTGTTTATGCCTATTTGAATGTGTTTTGATTGGTTGGAGGTGGGAAGGATTTTTGCTGTTACTTTCACTGATTACTCTTTAAAGCCCTGTGTGTTCCACATAAAGTATGAAATAAAGTTTGTCGGAGTTTGACTGAAAGAAAAAGGAAGCAGGATGTCCCATGAGTTTCTATTTGTATCACAGGACATTGAGCTAAAAACATACCAGCTGGGTCAGTTTGGTAGAAATTCATTTAGTGACCTGAAAACAGGCACCCGAGTCATTCAAATTTGAAAATATGTGCCATCATGTTAGCTTCTGTCTAATTCAGACTGAAATTGTTTTGCAGGGTGAAAATGCAGGAAAATTGATAAAACATTTTACCCCAATGGCAAAATGTTTCTTCATAATGGATGATACCTTTTGACATACAAGGGCCATCTAAGTGTAACACTTCTAAGATCTACTAAGATTTCCAATATTGTTTCAGGACACCAACTGATCCACTTCATTGAGCTGATTCTTAGATTCTTAGGGTAAGACACTGAGTTTAAAAAAAAAAAAAAAAAAAAAAGCCATAAATCATTTATAAAACAAAATCGCAGCTCTTCACATTCAGAGGCAGTAAAGGATGGATGCACCGATTCACCGCTGCATTTTCTGTCCAAGTGCCAAATCTCATCTTCAGGCTCATTAATTTGAATGATGTGAGCTGCAATGTAAAATTAAGCCCCACAGGGAGAAAGGTTAACCCAGGCTAATTGCTTTTGAATAATTAAATAATCAGTTATTCATAAAATTGCATTGCAACAAGAAAGAAACTGGATCTAATGGATCTAAATTTCCAAAACAAAAGTAATTATATGCAGTCCAGCCCTGATGTTTTTCCTGTCAGTTTTTTTTTTTTTTTTTTGGTTTGTTTGTTTTCTTTCCCTCCAAGGCGCTTCCTATAAATAGACCTTAGGAACATTTTAGGACATGAACTTTAAAACAACCACTATTACAGGGACAGAAAAAAAGAAAAAAAAATCCTAAATTACTTTGGGGGTAACATGCAGGAAGAGTAATTTGTAGTCTTTGATTTAACCTTTTCAGAATGAAAAAAAGATGTGTTTTCTTTGGCCTTTAGTCAATCACTGAAGCTTATCAAGTGAATTGAGAAGAAGTTCATTAAAAGTCTCAGCTATTCCAATTTTCTTCCTGAAAATGTGTTAATGGCAGCATAGGTGAATTATAGCCATCACTTTTGGATATTTTGCCACCAACATTAAAATCATCTGCAATACTTGTAATGTTATGAAATGATAGTAAGTAAAAATAAAAGGTATACACTCCCAGCTCTCATCTGAAACATCCTCGTTTAAGTAAGGAAAAAGGACAATGTAATCTCAAAGGTGGCAATAAGACATTTTATGAACTGTAAAGCTGCCTATTATTGTGTCTTTGTGGTTTCACTCAATACTCTTACAACTTTGACAACCAATTTGTCCACATTTCCCACTGACCTTGACTTTAACTGGCCCTGGGACTTGTACACAAGATGCAGATGGGTGGAGTGTTTGATCAACATGTGGCGACAAACATTGGGAAGGAGTTACTCCACATCACAAAGACACATTAAGAATGCTTTAAAGTTAGATTCATCCTGAAGAATTCTAGCTACTGTATGGAAAATTCCGGGGCAGATGCAGAGGAGTCTCAGAACATCTTAATGTCATTCTGGAAGGCGTTGAACAGTTGGCTGTGACAACAGAGCAGTGGATCTTTATTTAAGACTTCTCTCCCCTCCCACCCAAACCCAGATAAGATTTTTTCACATAAACAACCAGTCAGAATTTGATGCAGAATGGAGCCAAAACATGGTTGAAGTCAGTGGCGGCGGCAGAACACTTTCATTGCAGTTGCTTAGGGGTTGCTAAACAATTGTATGGAGTTGCTGGACAATTTACTGCAATACCAATTAAATAGCATAAATATGGATATGTATGTCATTACCGGCCTACTCATTCTAATCAGCGCGATCTGAAACTAGCGCGGATGCCATGAAACAGATTTTAAAAAAAAATCAATTTGAAGTTCGTTATTATAATTTTACCATATAGTTATGCCGCTTTTCACAGCAGTGAGAAATGCACATTAACTGCCCAGACTACAAATCATTTGACAATAACCTGTTCATCACATTTTAACCAGTTAATATTCACATAAGTACACATCAGCAGAGATCTGGCAGACTTACGCTTCAACAGATAGCGCTCCATTTTGATGTCACTTTTCTAACGGCCCGGTTTAATTTTCCCAAGCTGACTTCGCGTGACCCCTGCAGGCCAGCTCTCGCGAGACGAGTCTCTCTCTCATCGTTTTTAATTGTCTATCTTTTATTTTAATTTAAAACAAAAACACATGAAATTCGTTAAATTTAAATTGTCACCATTTTTATTTTATTTAACACAATTAAGATTTTTTTCATTTTTAATAGTCTCCATTCTTGGGGTTGCTTTGAGGTTGCTAGGCCATATTTTGGGGTTGCTATAGCAACTGCAAGCTACCCCCTAGCGCCGCCCCTGGTTGAAGTAAAAAGGGAACGTTCTTGAAACACAGTATAGGTCTGTTTCCTAGTGTCTTGTAAATTCGTCATAACAAGAGCCCTCAAATAACACTGGGATAACAACAACAGCCAAAAAAAGAAAAGAAAAGAAAAAAAAACAGCTTAATCAGTTTAGGCAACTATCTGAGTGGATGAAATCGTCTGCAAACAAACATGTGCTTATTGTTTAGGACCATGGAAAATCAACACATTTTCACTTCAGACACTAAGCAAATACAGAGGCATGTTCTTCACATGCAGACCAGCATCAAAGTTTTTTTTTTTTTTTTTTTAAGTAGCTTAATAGAATATTTATTAGGATGTACCCTCACGAGATGTCTGTCACATTGTGTTTGGCCGGTTGTTTTCCTAGTTTTTCACAGCATATCACCTTTATTTGATTGATGCCAAAAATAAAATTTGTCCCAAGTAAGTCTAATATCTTTAAGTCAGGTTTCATCGGGTTATAGATAGGCCTTGGGATTTTCCCAGAGGCCCTGCATGACAAGTCTATTCTACCAATTTAACTCTTTATCGAATCTCAAACAAAAAAATATGTGTTTAAAAGGAGGACATTTACACCACTTGTGAAAAATGTAGATCTAAGACAATGACAGTTTGGTTGCTCCAATATTTTAGTACAGATGTGAAATATCTTAAAAGTTAACAGATATAGTTCTAACATAAGCTTTGAATTCAGTTATACATTCTACAGTCTCTCTTCTATCATTTTCTATTCTCATCTATCTTCAGTTCAGTGTACATGTATTGTGCACAGAGGGTTAACAGAGGTCTTAATAACTTTAAACAATTAATGAACTTTACAAGAAATTCCAGGCTAAGTTCCCGTCATTTTGTCCAGGAAAATAGAAGCACTGATAGCTACACAAGTGGTAAATGTGTCTACTTTACTGGAATAACTGGCAGAAGCCGGTAGCATGGGGAAAAGACCGGGAAGACACAGATCTGCAATGCCCAAGATGAGTATGAGTGCTGTCCCCTTTTGTGTCAAGTTCCACAGTAGAGGCTCTATTGACAGGAGAAGTGGAAAAAGTTTAAGTGGAAAAACTTTATAAATTACTGGATCAGGAGGGTTTCAAATTCAAATCTTGTGCATGAAAGTTCATCGATTAGTGTGCAGAGCTGTTCTCTTCTACCTACTTATAATTGTTTTTAGCATATTGATAGTGACTCATGATTTATGAGTCAGTTTCACAGAGAAAGAAGACATGACAGGTAGTTAGATCCATAATAGAGCAATATAATTCTTACTTGTAAACCATTGTTACTTTTTCACATTCTGGACCAAGACTGCATTCATCTGTGTGTGGAATGATAGCCACCAAACGTTGTACTAAAGTAATTAAAATTACATTGTAAAGCCTACTGATCTTGGCAATCTTATAATAGATTGTCATTAAACTTTGTTCAAACAATCATATCATTCGCAGACTGAATTTTAATTATCTGATCCACTGACCTTCAGTTTATGCAGTCTGGGTAATACTTATAAAGGATTTTAATTGGCCTCTGAGTACATCTATAATTCTTTGAATATGTTGCTCACATTTTAAAAGTCACATGACCAACCTCCTTTGGAGCTCATGCTGAACACTGCCTCACAACAAAGCCTCCAAAGATTCTATTCTTACCTTACAGTTAAAATGAAGTGGAGCTAAAACGGATGTATTCCAGTGCTGATACATATACCTGCATACACACATTTATATAATACATTTGCATTCTACAGTTTAAGTTTAATGAATAAAGCATATTTTTACCAACATTTTGCAATTTGTGTTAATGGTTCTCTTTATACAAATCATACATCATACAACCTGAGATTTTAAAACAAAACATAACTCAGACCTGTTGAAAGCAGGCAATGAATTTTTGAATAAATTGCCAGAATTCATTATGGAATATTTACAGATATTATGAATTAAAAGGGGACACACAATAATTTTTTTTTCTGTGATGGAGAGTCCCTGTGACCCTGAACAGGAATAAACGGGTATAGACAATGGATGGATGTGCTTAAAAGGGTACAGTATAGGTATTTGAAGTGAACGCCTACTAAAAAGAACTCTCAAAAGAAACAACCTTCCCACTTTGTATGGGGCTATTTAGGTCTGAAAATATGTAATCCAATGCACCTTTCAGTTTTGCAGGACAGTGCTTTGACTGAAAATTCTTAATAGTAATGCGTTTATGATGTGTGTATGAATACAGTGCATGCACATGTATGACATATTGGTTCTATTGATTTAAGATCTAAGAGGGAGAGCTGCAGCCAGGTGCAGCTAATTATCAGCCCTTGGTGATTTAATCAGCAGGTGTGCAGGACTGTTCTCACACATTGCAAAGAGGGAAAGAAATAAGTAATGAGTTTCGATAAGCAACTGTTGCTGCATATTGGTGTGGAAAGGGTTGTCAAAACCATTTGCAAATAATTTGGAGTTTGAAATTCAACAAGGAGAAAGATTATCGATAAGTGGGGAGAATACAAGACTGCTGAAAATATTCCCTGAAGTGAACAACCCACAAAATTTATCCCAAGTCAGACCATGTATTAATCAGAGAAATATTACATCTGAGTAACACCTAAGACTCCTTAGACCTGAGAACATTTTTAAACCACGTTTCAAGCCATTTATAAAAGCATTTAAAATAGGATCGCTATAGCAAACACTTGATGATAGCGTCTAAACCCTCTCTTTTGACTTTTCTCTTTTGACTGGATGGTGACAGCATCACAGTCATTCTTAGCAGTAGTTCTCAGTGGGCCCTGCTACTTCATTGTTTACTGGTTGCAACATTGTGTGAGACATGTCCACAAGGACGACCTCAACCAGGTTTAAAATCCCCAGGAGATATTACATTGAAGTGGAGGATCAACCCTCTGTACATGCAGCCACATCAGTCCTAAAATAACGAAACACTTGCAAGGTTCCCGTTTATGCTGCAGTCACTCAACAGCGAGCAAACGGATTCAATAATGGAACAAGCTCTGCTTTGTTTGCTTTGCTCCAGTAAACTTCCATTCACGGTACCAGTTCTCATGTAGCTGTATGTCAATATCAGTTTTGTACATATTAAAGGTTATAATGCAACCACTTCACTTTTAAAACTAGCAGTGGTTTGATACTTGAAATGCCAATAATTTCCAAGAGATATAATATATTAGAGATCATTACAACGTCACAAGTTAGACAAGCGTGCAGTCACCCTGTGCAGCTGTGTATCACATTCTTTTTATATATCAATTTGTGAAACTTAGAAAAGTGGACAATTTAATATGATCTTAAATTAGTTTATATGAAATATTTGGTTGTAACTCTCAATTCCTATGGATAACCCACTAATTTCAGCAGAAATCTTTCTATTTAAAGAGATAATGCTCTCCCAGTCTTGTTCTAAATTCACCATCTCATCTTTCTTATTTTATGGGCTTCGAGTAAAAAGCATTTTTTAGCAAGAAAAAATACATGATGAGATGATACAAGGTCAAATAACTGATGTAGGTTAAGAACATTTCTCAAGTCACAAAGATATTAAAGAGTATAGAAAAAGGCCAATTATTATTACTTCACTTATATTTTGAAGACAGACAATCTCAATAATTCAGAAAATGTAAGCCCCTTGACTTGATTTTCAGTCCAGTCTCCTAGAATAAGACAAGAATAATTCAAGACAAGTCACTAACCTAGCAATTTCTGGCTGCGTCAAATATATTATAAATTATCTCAATGGTCATTAGAGAGGCTAAACCAAAACCAACCACAATCTAACATGCACAGATGCCTAAAAACATAGCAGTTCCCTGAAGAGCAGGAGAAAGCTGGCTTAGCTCCCATTACTTATTCATAGTTCTCGGCTTTTGCAGAAAAACTCGTGAGTTTTATGAACACAAATGAGAGAGCAAAATTGAATTACTATGCAAATAGAATGCAATATTTCTTCATTTTTTTTAATGTGGTCTACTTTAGTGTTTGTGTAACTGCACTAACTGTAAGAGTCCACCCTCATGTGTACCAGTTGGTGTGTAATTTTAGTCACCCCAAAAGTAGTTAAGTTTTTCCCTGGACAGCAAGGAATCAAAGAGGTAATCTAATGTCAAGACTGATCCAATATCTTTGCTTTTCTTTAGTACTGACACTAAAAATAAATGCTGGTGTAGAAACTTTAAAATGTATGTAGAATCTCATTATTTCATACTCTCATAGACATTGTAATTGAAATCTGAACAGACAAAAACGACACGAGAAAAATGCACAGTGCATCACATGGAGATCTGATGATGCAGATACATTAGCAAACTTTGCTCAGGAAAAGAGGACTTAAATGTATGACACAACAGTGAGGTGGAGAAATCAAAGTTATTTATTTTGTTACAGGAAGAGGTCAGTTCACAGATGATCAGTAAAAGCTAAAAAAAATCCAATGAAAGCATCCAAAGGGCTCAGGAAACAGGAAGTATGAGAATACCATAGGCAACCAGGACAGACAGGGGTTTAGCATAAAGCAGAAACTGTAAAACAGACAGGGTTAAAACACATGGCAGAAGCACAAGGAGTTAGCACTAGACTGCTAGCATGGCTACGTCAATCTGACACTGGGAGATGAGAGAATGGAGCAATAGTAACCAATCACAAGAGTGGATAATAAGTGCAAGTGAAACAGACAAGCAATCAGG
This sequence comes from Hirundichthys speculiger, assembly GCA_018398805.1. Lineage (NCBI taxonomy): Eukaryota > Metazoa > Chordata > Actinopteri > Beloniformes > Exocoetidae > Hirundichthys > Hirundichthys speculiger. The sequence continues at coordinate 1,093,959 of JAGFBZ010001543.1, read as the reverse complement.
GAACAGTAGAAGTAGGTGGAAGAGGAGAAGGGGATGAGGAAAGCAAGAAGGCAGTATCTGGATGAAGTTAAGAGAATGAAAAGAAAGCATCACGCAAGCAGTAGTCTGGTAAGTGACAGAGGGTGTGTGGGACAAAATAAAGAAGGAACATTTCTCAGCTATCTCCCAGGACATCTCATCAATTTGCTTCACCTTATTCTCCCCAGAGAAAGGAGGCACCATGGGAAAAGAAAGCATAGACAGTGAGGAGTGAGGTCAGAGGATTCAAGAATACCCATGTGCTCGGCATTACACAGATAAAGAGAGGCTAAAATTAACTTCAGCTGCAGAAGCTTATCAAACCATTAAATGTTTGATCTTTTGGTGAGAGAATGGTGTAATTTCTTTTACTTTTTTCCCTGGACTTTGGACAGGACCTGGACAGGACTTTGTAAAACTATAGACTTGTATTTAATTTAAACCATCTCAAGAGTTTTCTCTTTGGAGACAGTCTCCTGAGAAATACTGCTAGCATATCTTGGATTCATTCATTGCCATGATTGTAGCATTGGATGAGAATGAATAAGAAAACACAGAAAAAAACACACAAACACAGAGCCAAACGTAGCAGTGTTCTGAATGCAAAGTGAACACAGGCCAAAATTAAAAAAGAAAAAAAAAATCCATAACATATATTCAGCATACTGAACAGTTGGAGGAAAGCCATATCTGTATTATGAGAATAAAAGAGAGGAAGGAAGAGGTGGGAAGAGGATTTGAAAAGATCTCACTCAACCATTCTACTTCTAAAGAAATTCCAGTGGAAAAGTTAGTTGATTTGATTTTGCTGATCTGATTAAGAACAAACAGAGCATTAGCTAAAATGAAACCCCTAATATGGAGAAGCATTAAACTTATGAAACAACCATTTTTCTGGACATGAAAAGTCTCAATCTGAGACAAAAGAACTGAGAGCCTTTTTTCCAAAACCCTGATCTGTCCCTGGCTGTCTGCATCTGATTTAGCCAATGAGAGGAGTAACGTCTGATTTAATTTACAGAACAGGGCCTGATTTTACTGTCTGAGGGCATGGGAAGCAAGCCTGCTGAGATTACTTATAGGAGAGCAGGTGTGTTTGGCGGTGTCGTGAGTTGTTAGGTGGTCAAAATGTAAAAACCACTGTGAGGAATCATAAAACCTCAGGCTCTGAACACTACCATGTCTTACTGTTTTTTTATGGCAGGCGGACATGCAGTTACTGCCGAAGATTTACAACCGAAGCACACACACTCAGCCTCACACAGCAACCACCCATGGAAACACATTTGTCCTGTCAGAGGTTTTAAGAGAACAAGTACAATTTTTCATGTACAAGGTACAAGATTCATAAATGTTCCAAATCTGTGTCATCTCTTATCTGGACCAGTTAAATTATTTCAACAAATCCCTGTGCAGTTACATCACAGACGGTTCTCCTCATGCTAAAAAGTGAAAGCAAGAGCTAAAAAGGATCGTTATAAAAGCAGCTTTACGAATCAATCCGTGTCTGTAGTGCTGACACAAAAAGCAGAACTTCTATGGTCCGAAGCACCGAATAAACATTTTCTTAGTCCACACTGCAGGCTCAAAGCTGAATTTATGCCTCAAACATAACAACACAGTGCCTACTGTATAACTGTGTACTGTACACTATAGCTTCTCAGTCAGATGGCACACACCTTCTCAGAACTGAAAACTACGCTACTTGCCAATGCAGACCACAGTGATTATTATTGTATTATATACAATATACTGCCCCAGTAGATTGCTCAGATATAATGCCCACTGTGGAACAAGAAGATAAAACTAAATGGCCTGTAGCTAAATTAGGTTTGCTTATATTGCTAATGCAATAATCAGAGTTATGCATCTGGCTGCGGTATTTTCTCATTTTAAAATCTCTGTCCTGTGATGGACGGGCAACCTGTTCAGGGTGTATCGATTCTTTATACTGGTGGCAGCCAGGGTAGGGTCCACACCCCCCTCCCATTACCCAGAATAGGGGTAACAGGAGGGGGGTGAAGTGGATATAGCAAATGAATGAATGAAAATACTTGTGCAGATTATGGCATCCTTACCATTTTCATCTTCACTATCATTTCAGTGAAAGTCAGTATTGTACAAGATATATTAGCCCACATACTTGAACTGGAACTACATGAAGACATTTTTGCTTTCATTTGCCAGTGTTTGATTTAGCAGCAGAAAACCGCTGCCTGTGCCAACCAATGCTTAGATGTCCTAACTGCAGACTAATGCAACCAATGCCAAGGGAAAAAGGGATATCACTGTGGTACTCATATTATATCAAATATACCACCAAAAAGAAAAAGCTATACTGCAGAATTTAAACTGAAGAATATAAAACATGCAGCTGAAAACAGTAAATGAGCAGCAGGAAGTTTGGAGTGAGTGAGAAACATGTAAGGACTGGGGCTAAAAGCACAATGGCCAGAGCTGGAGGAACAAGTCCACAGATGGGTCCTTGAACAGGAAGGGACTTATCTACGATGCAATTACCACCCGCTCTTATTGCCCGATGTGACTTGTATATGTTTTTTTCCCTCTTCATGATGTATTTTTTTTGAGGGATGCAATTTATACTCCGGTGCGATTTATAGTTCGGAAAATATGGTATATAATTAAAGAAGCTTTGGGCAAAGTTAAAACGAATAAAAAGAAACTGTTAAAATATATTATTAACAAAAGCCTTTTAATAGAGAACACAGTAGATTCTGAGACTCTTCAACAACAAACATTTCAGCTATTGTGTATGTTCTTTGGGTTTCCTGTTTATCATTAATTAACTACATAAAGCACTTTTAAACACTATCACAAATTCGATGACATAAAAAATCCCTGCATGCAATTATACTCTGCTGATATATTTCACTTTATACATCATCTCTTTAATATTCTCTCATTCAGCTCAATGAATGTCACATCTGGCTTTTATGTTTTGTTCTTTCATGTTTCTGGATCTCAACTGACAGCTGACCTTTGTTTTTCATCTGATGAGCAAAGCCTTTCTTTGTAAGATTTGTTTGTGAGTGAAAACTTCCATATCCTGAGAAGAAAATATAAAGGCAACTTGTGGGAGTTTCAGATTTTAAAGTGGAACACTTATACAAGCAGCCCTACAAGAAAAAAAAGGAAAATAATATGAACGTGAAAATATTTTCATGTTGCATATGAGGTCCAATGCACAAACATCATTTGAGATCAACCTTCTCTGATTTATCTCTTTAGTTTAATAAAAACACAACAATATAAAGTGTGAGCTCCGAATTGTTGCAGTGTCAAGTCTGTGCATGTTTTGTTGTGAACTTATCAAATGAGATAAAAGCTGTCCAAACAGATTAGAGTAAACAGCACAATCAAACTGAATAGCTCAAAACTATAAAAATTGAATATTTATACAATCCCTATTGGCTTGTATTAATAATAAAGCATTTTAGTCTAATAACAAAGTATGGAAGCAATGAACACTTGTTAATGAAACGCTATTAGCAGCATTCTCAGTTAAAACAGCAGAGGCCAAATCAATTTGGAGCATTTTATTCGATACGCCCAAGGCTTTGTGTTTAATGCGCTGCCAATGCTGCTGCACTCTCTGCTTGTTGCAGACTTTCAGCTGCTTGTATTTGTGAGCTAACAACAATCATTGTAGTATTAAGGAAGTCATCCCCAGAGTAACACACAATTCCCATCAAACATAAATGGCACAAGAGACTTAAAATAATCTCTTATTTATTTTAATTTCTATTATTTAAGAAATCTCGCCTGTGTAGCATGCATGGCGTCTTAGCATGTTCTCCCTGTGATTACATTGAGTTTTTTTTTTTCTTTTTTCTTTTCTTCTTTTTCCAGGTACTCCTGGAACAACAACAAAAACTTACAGTTTAACAAGTATCTCTCAACTGTCCCTATTAGTGAGTATTCAAGTGTCTCTTGTCTCTGCGTTGCCCTGTGATTAGCTGGCGACATGTGAAGGGTATAACATGTTTCTCACCCAATGACAGCTGTGATTGGCTGCAGCCTCCCGGTGACGCTGAAGAGGATGAAGTGGGCATAAAAAAAAAATTGTTGGATGGAAACTCTTGCTCACTGCTTTTGAAACATCAGAAAAAGACTTTCTATTCTCCTTGGGAGATAGAATACTTACCAAGTTTGGATACCGATTCATAAAACATTGGTTTCACTAAGGATCTCTCAATGCTACAGGGAGGAAGAGAATAAAAGGACCTTGGACGTTCAAAAGGAACAGGGCTAGTGCCTATGTGGAATAAATGCGGAATAGCAGCTGGGTACATTTGATCCCCAGGACTGATCTCAGGATGTTAACTGAATCAAAAAGTCAAACACATTCACTCCTTGTTTTAATGAAGAAAAGATCTTTCACTGAGAGTATTCCCCTCTGCTGCATCTATAATGCATTTTACATGTGTCTGTGCACGTGCCTCATCTATTTATATAACCAACAAATTTCTCTGGTCGGGTCATTTCACTATGTCAGTCATTTCAAGTGAATAAATCTGGTGAATCACTTTAACAGAGAAGACTTATCAAGATGTCTGAAAATGCAGTGCAGAGACCACACCAAGTCTAGACCAAAGTCCCCCTAACAGGTAGAGCCCATAAATCACCACTGTGTCACTTCAGGACAGACAGAGCCACAATGTCAAATTGCCGTTGAATTACCAAGAACTTCCCTCACAACTGCTTTTTAGCTTTACTTACACACTACCACTACAACACACACATCCACAAAGATACACAATGTGCTGTGGTCAACAAAAGGTTCACACTGCTGGGTTTAATGCAAGCGTGGTCTGCATTAAGCTTAGATTTACTGTGGCCCTGTGGCAAGGCTGTAATGTATTGCAGAGGTGTTATGTTTTACATTGACTTAAATACTCTCAGGTGCAGAAGCAGATAAATTCTAAAAGGCACAATGGGCGCTCTATACCAGGTGGTCTCTAAAGAAGAGCCTCAATGACTATTCATAAAAATACTAAGATATTTTAGATTTGTTTTTCTCAAGTCTCTAACCAAGCATTCACCAAAATGTAAAAAAAAAAAAAAAAAAAAAAAAAAAAAAAAAACAGCTTACGGTGTGTGTGCATGGTATAAGAATGAAAAACTAAAATCACACAGATACAAAAACAGAAATACTTACTTTTTTTAAAGGTCGGAGGGGAGAAAGTAATTTTTAATTTATCTGGCAGTTCAGGGCAATATCACAATATCACACACACACCTAATTAAAACCTGAAGTGTATAACTTGTCACGTTGTTTCACTGTTCTCCCTCTTTCAGTTTCCATCTATTCTGATATATATTCATTTTTTTTTCCCTTTTTGTTTTTCACCATTGGCTCTAAGGGGGCATGAACATAAACAAATGTTGGTATGCATAAGACCTCGATCAAGCATAGAGGCAATTGAAAACTTTGGTGTGTTGTGCTCCTGAGGGATACAACAGTTATTGCATTACAAAAATAAATGAATAAATATTCCAAAAGAATTTCTTAATACATGACAAACATTTTGCATAATCTCCCTGTACCTGCATGGGTTTATTCCAGGACATCTAGCTTCCACCCACAGTTCGAAAAGCATGCATGGTAGGTAGACTGAGATTGAGCATGCTTGGTTGTTTGTCTCATTTATCTTTGTGTGGCCATGTGATGAACTGGTGACATATCCAGGTTGTCAGGCTGTACCCTGCTTCTCCCTTCCCATGATGGCTGGGATACACCCTAGCCCCTCCCTCGTGACCCAGAAGAGGGTATGAAAAATGGAGGGATGGATGGATGTCAAAAACATCTAGGTGTTTCTGCACAGCACAGAAGTGTCTTTACATAGGCTAATTTTAATAGATAAAGAGAGGATGCAGTGAACTGTAAGCACCAACTTTATATGATATATATTGCATTTCCGTAATGGATCACTTCTTGCAGAGCTTTTATGTGATGAAGGGCTTGTTGTCAGAGAGAGATGATAACTGTGCTTCCAGTTTAATGCCCTAAAATATAATCCTCTTAAAGTTGGAATACTTTATGATCTCCAGACAAAGACAACCTTGCAAGGGGTGTGCAAAGACTGTCACATTTTATCTCCAACACTCTCTCTTTCTTCTCTAACATAACTAGAATATAATGGATACTGCATGTGCTTATACTGTAAAAAGTAATATGTAGTGACTGGAGGCTCCACCGTTCCTACCTCAAAGTATAATCTCCCCATTCATAGACAGACTTTGAAAATCTCTGCTATTGAAAGGGCTTGACAAACACTTATGACAGGGGCTTAAAGAGACTGAGTCTCACTGTGTGGGCCCACATCTGTGACAGTTAGAAACCTCTCAGAAATACGGATTCATAGGAAAATTTTGCAAATAGCCAGCCATCCTAATTCTCTTCTTCAATACAAAGAAATAGTCTGGTTCCTCTTGAATTGATTTTGAATTCTAGGGAGCAGTACCGACAGACGCAGAAGAAACTGCCTCTGGATACCACTGAATAAGCATTCGACCAATCAAAGAAATGAAGCATGTGATGTAGGTGGAGTGAGAACCAGACTAGTATCAACAAATGACATCCAAAATGGCGTGCAGAGGAGTAGGAAGGCTGGTGAATGACTGTCCACAGTTTTTTCAATAAAAACTTGAATAAAATATAAAAATGAAAACCAAGAAATTAGCAACATTGCAGCTTTTTTGGTTCTTTAGAATAGTGGCTCTTGGATCCTCCTGTATGAATCATCAGAAAAAAAACACTCCCTCGCCACATTGTGATTGGTTCACTACTTTATCTTCCAGTGGCTGTGAATAGGAGGCATGCCAGAACACTTCACAAGAGTGTTTTCACGAAGTAAATGGGTATGGCTAAATTTTGATTTCTCTTGGCTGAAAATTGTTGATAATTTCCTGACTATCTTTGCTCAATGTTTCAGATTTTTATCATTGGAAGTTCCAGTGCCAATGTTTTGTCTGTTTACAACATAAAACCGTTGCTTTTCAGCTCCACTCCCATCTCACCAATAACAACCCGTATGAACAATTCCAATCCAGTTTCAGTCCCCACCATAGCACTGAAACAGCTCTCATCAAAATCACTAACGACCTCCTCATGGCTGCTAATCCTGGTTTAATCTCCATCCTCATCCTCCTTAATCTGAGTGCAGCCATTGACACCATCTCTCACCCCATTCTCCTCAATAGACTCTCCTCTGTAGGTATCACTCATACCCCCTTTACTGGTTTGACTCTTACCTCACTGGCTGCACTCAGTTCATTCAGCTGAAATCCTTCACCTCACAGCTCTCCCCTGTCACTTCAGGGGTGCCTCAGGGCTCTGTCCTGGGGCCCCTCCTCTTCATAATATACCTCCTACCACTTGGCTATATTTTCTATAAATATGGTATCCATTTTCACTGCTTTGCAGATGACACTCGGCTCTACCTTTCCAGTAAATCAAATTCCACTCTTCTACCCTCCTCCCTCACCCACTTCCTAACAGAAATCAAATCCTGGTTTACCTCAAACTCCTTCTCGTCAGCAACAAAGCCACCCTCTCCAAAGTTGACAATTTTTACCTCACCCTTGATGGCGCCACAGTTTTCCTCCTCCCTCAGGTCAAAAGTCTGGGTGTTGTCCTCAACAGCTCACTTTCTTTCAATACTCACATCAACAACTTAACCCGGGCTGCATATTTTCATCTGCGTAACATTAATCTCCTCCACCCCTCTTTCACCCCTCACACCACTGCCATCCTGGTCCACAGCCTTGTCACCTATCATCTTGATCTGTCTCACTTCTCTTTGGTGTCCTCCACAAATACCTCCATAAACTTCAACGAGTCCAGAACTCAGCACATCACCAGAACCCCCTCCTTTCACCATATCAACCCTGTTCTCTAGCAGCTCCACTGGCTCCCGGCAAGTTTCAGAATCACCTTTAAAATCCTCAAAGACCCCCCCCCCCCCCCCCCTGGAATTTATCTCATTTGACTTGCACTGTCACCCCCCTTCCGCATGTTTAAGCACCATGAGGGGTCGAGCTTTCAGTTGCTCTGCTTCCCAACTCGGGAACTTATTCCCACCTGACATCCGCAGTATGGACTCTCTACCCCAGTTCAAATCCAGACTCAAAACTTATCTGTTCAAAATGACATCCAATCTGTAACCTGACTCTCATTTTAATGTTGTGTTCTTCCTGTGTTGTTTTTATTTATTTTATTGTGTTTTTATCCTTGTGTGCCTTGAAAGATGCTTTAAAAGAAAATGTATTATTATTATCATTAATTTTTTCCACAAGAACCTTACTATATCTTCTTTTCCAATAGTTATATTTAAGACCATCTTGATAATTGTGTGAAATAATGGTAATATTAACGCAATTCTGGTCTCCAGGGATCCCAATAAAGAAGAACCCATTTATAGGGTTATAGGGTTTATAGAGATTGTCTTAAATGGCTTGCTCAACAGTTAAACAATAGACGACCAGAGCGTGTTTATTGGGAGCACACCGACTATCTGGGTCTTTCAGGTAGCCGATAGGAATTGTCTGTGTAAAATATTTTTATGTATATATCAGTGCAGAGGAGGAAGAGGAAGGAAGAGGAGTCAGCTCTACAGCAGAGTCCCAGATGAGCTGCGCACGATAGTTGCTCCGATCTGGATGAAAAGTCACTCCATAGTGGTTTGCGGGTAGCACAACCTGCTCTTAAAGGTAATGGCTACTGACGCACTGATTGGTTTAACAGGTGGAAACACCCTAACCACTCCTATACATAATATAGCGCAGGAGTGATAGCGGGTTTAGCAAGGTGGAAGATTGCGTTCTTTGCGGGGGAACGCGCCTCCCGCTACCCGCTATCCCTTAATAATGGCTTTAGGAGATCTGGTGGAAGATTGGGCCCAAAGTGCTATGGTAAGAACATCAATACATCACTATCTTCACATAACAAGCAATTATTTGGTGCTGTATTATTTATCAGTCACTAATATAACTTCATGTCCTCATGTGCAAGGGATAACTTTGCAAAACCTTTGTGAAACAGTAGATTAAACAGCTACATTCACAAATGCCATTTAAAGCTTTATTGTACAAAAACCTGAGCTGTATGTTATCTATGACAGGAGGAGAATAATGCCATGGAAACTGTGTGATTGTGGTCAGACAATTTTGTATTCCAGATATTTTCTGGAAGATATGGGCAACATTTTGCTCCAGAACAAAGAGGGAAAGTACCATCCATACTATTCTCAGCAGCCATTCTAAATAAAGAAAAAGAGAAAAAAAAAAAAACCACAAAATATCTTGGTATAATTTTGTCTACAGACAAAACAAAAGTCAAAGAAAGTTTAAGGGTCACTGCATTATTTTCTTATTTGTATTTTCCATTGCTTTCAATTTTTTTTTTTTTTAAATTGGGGGTTGTACATATCTTTTCATTGTATCATAACCACTGGCCTTTTCACAATAGAGACTAACCACCAAGCCCAGATAACACACAATGTGAATTAAATAAACCTGCTGAACTTGGCTTTGGGATGTGATTATTTGCAGAGCCAACCAATAAAATTATTGCTGTCAAGCAATAGAGTCAATGCTGATATGGAAACAGCAGAATAGCAGTTCAGTTTTGCCTCAGCCCACAACAATGATTTCTGACTGTAAGTAAATGAAACAATTTAACAGGAATCAGGCCAGCCTCTTTTTGCTACAGATTTTTTTTTTTTTTTTTTTGCTCCATATTGTTAGATGGTCTCTGATCTCCGTTGATCCTTGGCATTAATGGTAATGATATTCAACAGCATCACTAAATACAACCCATCTGTCTGTCTCTATGGGCTTTATACAGACCTGAGATTCACAACAGGATATCCTAAAATCTACCTCCCGCCACACGCACACACACACACACACACACACACACACACGCACACACAAATCCAGGAACAGATATCATGGACAGGATCAGTTTTTTTTTTTTTTTTTTATTCAGCCGTATCAAATCACAGCGGCACGGACATTCTCTCCAGGATACCATTCCATGAAAAGAATCATTGCCACTGTGTTGGTTAAACTGAATGTTACATTTAGATATACAATGGAGATGCAGCTCATCTTACACTACTGCAACGATACATACAGGAATATTGTTCCATTGTCAAAGGATTAGTATGGGGAAAGGTTTCACAGTGGAAAAAAGGAAAGAAAACAATGAGTAAAATGAAAACTGAGTGAAGCTTTTGATGGATCCTGGCCCAAAGCTACAAATTACAGAAGACTCTCATGAATCATGTACAGGATGGATTATCATGCTCCTGTATATACCAGGAGGCACACATAAGCACATGTGTCATTAGGGATTGACAAAGAGCACTTCCTACAGGGAAAAAAAATTAAAAAAATAAATAATAATCTCTGGCTCATTGGGTTGAAATCTCCTATTAATCCTCACCCTTGCAGCCATGACCATTAAACACCACTCTGAATCACACATACTCAGAAACCACTGAAGACAGCGGCTCCATGCTGGGCCAACTGCCCAATCATGTCACATGGACACAATCCAGAAACTCCACTTCCCCTCCACACACAAACATGCCCTGCTAAAATACTGCAATATAGTACACTGAGTAACAAAGACTACAAAATAACACTACACAGAGACACTGTGGTCAGAAAAGCTCCCTGACAACTGTTTTTCTTGAGGAGACTGAGGAAGTTTGGCGTGAACACCAGCATCCTCACCAACTTTTACAGGTGCACCACTAAGAGCCTGCTAACAGGCTGCATCACAGTGTGGATTGGGAAATGCTCCAGCCACAGCTGGATAACACCACAGTTAGTAGTCCAGTCGGCACAGAACATCACTGGAAGCAGTCTCGCCTCCATCCAGGACATTCAACACAGCCGGTGTCTGTGGAGCTCATGCGGCATTATTAAGGACCAGCACACAGATTATCCCGCCTGATACGATTGAGCAGACAGTACAGGAGCCTGAAAGCTCACACTAAAATACAGTTTTTAACCACTAGGCTATAAGGCTTTTTAACTCAACAAAACTGTTAAAATGCTGCACTGCACTCATATCTGTCACACACAGCATGTTGTTGTGTGCTGTTATCGTTATACCACTTTAATAGGTTTGTGGGTAACTATCATCTGTGTTAAACTCATCATTTAGTATATGTTATCATCTGTGCAAAATCTTTCTTAGCACCTGTGCAATATTAATACTCATACTCCCTTGATTCATGCTCATTTTGTCATTCAAGCACACGCACTCAGATCCTGATCTGTACATGTATATAGTCAAATTTCTATTGTTGATATTCCTATACGTACTTTTTTATATCTTGCACTCCTGAGTTGATGGATTCCTCTGTCCATGAATATTTCACTGCAAGTTAATTTTTCAAATTAATCAGTCTTTTATGATCTAATAACCATTGAGATCAATAATCTCTTTCACAAGGGAAACCCGTGTCACGCTCACAATCACTCCTACAGGCAATTTAGAGTCACCAATTAGCCTAACATGGATGTCTTTGGACTGTGGGAGGGAGCCAGAGTACCTGAAGAAACCCACGCAAGCATGTAAGATGTAAAAATGTCAAAAGATGAACACTTTAGCAGAATGCACAGGGTCTGGTGAACCATCAATAATCAATATTACAGCAGGAGATAACAGGTGACAGTCTACAAGAGTTTTTTTTTTTTTTTTTGAAGGATTTAGGATCATAGAATGTTTTTTGTTTTTTTTTCCTCTGATTCTGTGGCTTTGCAGGACAGTATTTTAAGGGGGTGGAAGGCTTTTTCATTTAGTGTGAGATGCAATAGCAACAGTGTCTCATGAGGATCCATGGAGATACCTGGCTAAAAAAAAAAGACAAGATAGATTATACATTGAGATATTTCTTTGCTAAGGGACACAGAATAAATGCTAAATGTGAATGAATGAATTTTTTGCAATTCAAATTTAAATGACCTCATTTTAAGCATGTGCTTCGTTCAGATTCTAAAACTTGTAGAGTGGTCCTTGAGATTCAGACCAATGCAAGACTGCATCTAAAATTCTTGGAAATGAATAAATACATGAATAAATCTGCATTTTAAGAACTTCCTTTTTGTTCAACTAACACATGTATTCATTTAAACTTCTTTTTTTTTTTTTTAAATCAACAGCTTTGTAAAACTAGATAAATTGTCACACTAAGGGATTTAAGGAGTATACTTTTATTTCACATTGTTTTATTTAAACGGGAACAACGTGTTTTCCCAAGACCCTGGATGAGTTTAAAGTAATATGCTGTAACGTGCTTTTCAATCAGTACTGAGCATGACAAATAAGACTATCTGTCTCATCTTTGTCGACTGCTTGATACTTAACAAAGCTCTTGCAAAAAGACTCTCATTCTTCAAAGTCTTTATTTCACCAAGAGTTAGTTTTGATTCAATAACGCAGAATGTAAAATGTGAAAGTAACATTTTATCACTTTTACAAAGCAACTGATTCTGGTAGATTCACTTGCAGATACATGGGGACATTTTCATGTTAGTTAATTAGATAATTAATTTTAACAAACAGGGCATGCATTAAAGATTGGGATTAAGTGATTGATGAAAGAAATTAAAAGAACATAATTTAAACCTTCATGTGATTATAAGCATGCAGGATACACACCTTCAGTTGTCGCATTGAGAGTGGAGGGATGTGTACAGTAGGATTCAACTGAGTCACAGTTCAGAATTATCCATTACAGAATAAATTATAACTAAAACATGGAAATACTGGCTCATGCATAACTCTTAAAATAACCCCCTGCTGGTTTTAGAGAACACTAAAGCAATGCAAATATGCTTTGCTGAAATTTGCTCTGTGATGCACAACGGGTCTTGATAAATTCAGAAGCAATGAATGAATACCAGTTATCACTCTGTTTTATTTTCGAGTGGCAGTAAATGCGGAATATCATCTTTCAATAGTTCTAATAGTTTTATCAAAATGTGTTTGAATCTGTTTGTGAGTCCCAGTCACACATTTACATTTATAGAAACCACAGATGTATATAGTCTAAACATTTCCCATATGTTAAGGCAAAACGGGCATGGAATACTGCACATAGTTAATTCATCTTTTTATGCGGTTGGTGGAGTTAACTGATCTGTTATCTCTGCTTAGGAGCTTAGGAGCTTGGCTCTGCAACACTGTGAAGAGCACTTCTTTTGAAGCAGGTCCCTTCTTGTGCACATATTTCTGTGATACAAAGACACCAGTTTGTGTGGCATCCAGGGCAGAATTCTCAAATGCCGACTAATGAGTTTACAACCCCAAGTTAGAAAAAGGTGGAATTTGAAAAATGCATATTAAAAATATAATATTAATTGGAAGAACTTCAGGCGTTCTGCGTTGGAGTTCAGGTCCTGCACGTCGTGGGCCTGCTGAACGCTTGGTTTTAGACCAGCTCCTCCCTGGGTGCGGGGAGGGGGGGCGTCTGTCTGTTGTAGGTGAGGCCTGCTGCGATCATGTTGTGTTTTGGTGGCATTTACTCCAATCAAGATTTATTCTCTTTGAATTTTGTGGTTTCTTCCTTTTGTTTTCCTGTGGGATTCCATGCTTGCATCACGTGGTGCTAAAACCAGTGATGCTTCTTTACACGATTGGAAACCTTTTCTGACCTTGCCCGACGGTCGACTGGGGGATGCAGCTGTGGGTGTTTCTGGTGATTGAGAACTGGTCATTCAGTCGTCCAGTTAGGTAGGCATTGTGTCTTCCCGATGGGGTTAGGCTGTAGTCTAGAGTAGTTAGCCTCCAGGGGATCTTTGGCTGTTCCCCTTATTTTCGGAATCTGGCAATCTAAAATATACTAAAATTCAAAATTCAAACTCCAAACTTAATCACTTTAATCATTTTAACCAACCAATCAACTGATTCCACTCTGAGCTGCAAACTCATACACATAGTGGGGACGGCGTGCTCTACTGCTGTGATCTAGACAAGCTTTTCATATATGCAAAGAAAATGGGGTGCAAAAACAAAAAGCAGGGACTGTAATATTAGAACTGCGTTTTGGGGCCTTATTGTGTAATGCTGGATTCATATGTCCATGACAGTTCCCCTAGATTCTGGTCTGTTGAGGGCCATGGCTTTGTTCAATCATTCTGGCTCCATCAGGTCTCTAAGACAAACTCATCACAAGGACTCCATGTTTTGTTCGTGATGCTTAAGACGAACTGTTTCCTACTGACAATTTGTAATTTATGATCATCCTTCGTTCTGTGGTGTGAGTAATTGACCTCTCAATTTTGTATACAAACTGGAGATTAAATCCACTTGCACCCTCTGTCCGATTGTCCAGTCAAGTGTTTTGTTAAGTTTCATTATTGCCTCACCAGAACTCACTAATAATTGATAAACTATACCTTAGTAGTGAAAATTTAATCAACAATACCTTAATTTGACCTTAATCAATGTTCTTCATCATTGCCCAGTATGAGGTGCCGTGAGGGACATTATTCTGAATTTGCATTTACATACACATGACTCTCTCACGTAATATCATCATCATCGGCGATCACTCGAAACGAGTATGATTGTCCTCCTGTCGGTAAGTCTGGTCATCTGTGGGTCTTCAGGTGGCTGTGAAGGCCGATCCTTGATCCACAGTCTCTTGCGCAGTGGGGGCATATATGACAACTTGGCTGGGTAGTGGTGGTGGTGCGGAGAGCGGTTTTGGTGGCAGATCTCTCCTTTCTTTGTTGCCTCTTGGTTTCCGCGGCACAGTGGATATCCTTCTCCAGCTGTGATGTGCCTTCATGGACCATCCTGCTCCACATGTCTCTCCGGAGAGCAACCTCCTCCCAGGTGTTGAGGTTGAAGCGGCATTTCTTCAGGTGGCTTTTGATGTTGTCCTTGTATCGCTTCTTCTGCCCTCCTTGGGTACGTTTTCCCTCCTTCAGCTGTCCGTACAGCATTTGCTTTGGAAGGCGATTGTCAGGCATGCGTACAACATGACCTGTCCATCGCAGCTGGTGGCGGATGATGGTTGTGGTGATGCTGGGGATGCTGGCTTCCTTCAGGACACTGATGTTAGTCCGCCTGTCCTCCCAGCCGATCCTGAGGATCTTTCTGAGACATCGCTGATGGTACTGCTCCAGGGCCTTCAGATGTCTGCTGTAGATGGTCCAGCTATCAGCCCCATAGAGCAGAGTGGGCAGAACTACTGCTTGGTAGACAAGTAGTTTGATCTTGACATGGATGTCCCGATTCTCAAACACCCTCTTCCTCAGCCTAGCAAAAGCTGCGCTGGCACACCCTATGCGATGGTGTATCTCGGCATCAATGACAGTTCTTGTGGAAAGAAGACTGCCAAGGTAGGCAAATTGATCTATTTTTCTAAGATTTTGTCTCCCACATAGATTGTGGGGGGTTGGGGGAGGGGGGTGTCAGGAGCTGGTTGGTACAGGATCTGAGTTTTCTTGATGTTGATATCAAGTCCCAGGAGTCGGTATGCTCTGGCAAAAGCATCTAAGATGTTCTGGAGGTCAGCCTCAGAATGAGCAACTAGAGCATTGTCATCTGCGTACTGAAGCTCTGTGATGGAAGAGCTTAGAATCTTGCCCTTTGCCCTAAACCTGTTCAGGTTGAAGAGCCCACCATCTGTCCTATACGTGATCTTGACACCCTCAGGTAGGTTCTGGCTGGTGAGATGGAGGATGGCTGAGATGAAAATGGCAAACAGGGTTGGTGCAATGATACAACCCTGCTTTACACCAGTAGTGACATTGAAGGGGGTTGGTTCAGAGACGCCATTTCCAACCACAATTGCGGTCATGTCATCGTGCAACAGACGCAAGATCTTTAGATACTTTTCTGGGCATCCGATCTTGGAGAGGGCACCCCAGAGAGCAGTTCTGTTCACGGAGTCAAAGGCCTTTGTGAGGTCAATGAAGGCCATGTACAGTGGTAGGTGTTGTTCGCGACATTTTTCCTGCAGTTGACGTGCTACAAAAACCATGTCTGAGGTTCCCCTAGCAGGACGAAAGCCGCACTGCGACTCTGGGAGGATCTCTTCTGACAGTGGCAGCAATCGGTTGGCCAAGATACGGGCCAGTATTTTTCCTGTTGTGGACAACAGGGAGATGCCTCTGTAGTTACTACAGTCCGCCTTATCACCCTTCTTGTAGATGGTGACTATCAAGGCATCCCTGAGTTCAGCTGGGATTTCCTCCTTCTCCCAGATTTTACCAAGGAGGCTGTGGATGTGGCTAAGGAGAGTTGTTCCACCCTGCTTGAGGATTTCAGCTGGAATTCCATCTGGTCCGGGGGCCTTGTTGTTGCTCAGTCTCTTGATGGCACGTAATATACTGAAAACCTTACACACATACATGTGAAATCCTCTCATACATACAACTGGAAATGTATTCACTCACATACACTTGTAAAATCCTCTCATACATACATGTAAAATCCTTTTATGCATACCACTGAAATTTCCAGTTATATGTGTGAGAGGATTTCAGTTGTACGCCTGAGAGGAAATTTCTGTTGAAATTTCTAATAAAGTTGCACATGAATATACAGAGGATTTATGGTTATGATAATAGATAAAAAATACCAGTTTTATGCTGGTCATATCGTTTTATTATCTGCAGCACATTTTACTGACCGGTACATGAAAATATTGCCTGACATTAAACTGGTCTGTGGTACAAAAAAAGGTTGGGGACCACTCGTATACTTGCTTCAGCAGAGACCATCCGCACACTCGGAAATGTTACAACTGGGCTCCTAACGACCACTGTGGCTCCAAATATGGATACTGGACAATCGCTTTTCATCTCCTCTCCCATCACCACCGACAGCAATTAGATACGATCAGACCTTCTAGAAACGATGCGTATTCTTTCGATCCTCCTTCTTTTTCTAGTTGAAACATTTTCCGAGTGTGCGGGTGGTCTCTGCTGGAGCCAGTATACTATTAATTAAGTCCTACGCTTTAGTCAGACTGGTTTTTGGCTGCTGACATGACATCGCAAATTCCCCGCCGTTACCTGTATTCTGAAGGTGCGCTACTTCACTAACCAACCAATTTCCATTTCAACTGAAATTTCCTCTCACACATATAACTGGAAATTTCAGTGGTATGTATAAAAGGATTTTACATGTATGTATGAGAGGATTTCATATGTATGTATGAGAGGATTTCACAAGTGTATGTGAGTGAATAAATTTCCACTTGTATGTGTGTGTGTAAGATTTCACCTGTATGTGTGTAAGGTTTTCAGTATAGTATATGAGAGAGTTCGGTTTCATATGTGTGTGTGAATGCTAATTCAGAATAATGTCCCTCACGGCACCTCATAGCCCAGCACAAAAAGCACATTGTCTGTGAGTAAATAACAGATCCATCCATTAGCTGGGATAACAAGATAAACACCACAGATTAGCCTTTGTCGATCTATTATCAGAACTCCCACACTCTTACATTCATGTAACATTTGATGTGTACAGAGACCCAACTGCTCGTTTAATGTGTGATGGGAACAAATTTAGAAAATTTGGAATAACTGAATTATCAATCTGAGTGGAGTCATGCAAGACTATTTGTGATGACCTTGGATTTTGTCTTTAAAACTCCAGTGTTTATCTCTTACATAAAAACACACAGAAAAAAGCAGAGAGAGCAAAGAATAAAATATTTTGCAACTTTATCTTAGATATTGTAAACTTTGAAGTCGTGTCTCTGTCATTATGAGAAGGGCTGTGATATGTTCCACTCTTAATTGTGATTTATTATTTGACCCTTGGGCAGTGTGCCTCTGAGTGTAGGGCATATACGTGACTGGTTATGTATGAGTCTAATTTAGCTGATGTGTGTCAGTATTGTTTGCTGTCTCAGAGGTAGGCGATTGTGCTATCACTGAGGTGTGGAGAGAGTTGCTGGAAGACAAAGACAAAGAAGGGGACATAGTACGTGGGTGGTCATGGAGGTGGAAAGGTCAGAAGAACTGTTTGTCTTAATCAAAAAAATATTTTGGGGACTGAATGGAGAGCGGAGAGCTGCTTTGACAATCTTAAAGCAGAATAAGTAGTCTAATAACATGCTGATTAAGGCACACTTTATCTTATCTTTCATTCTTCATATTTTAGGTTTCAGTCTCATTTCGCGGTCTTCTCTCATGATAAGCCTTTTCCACCCCCTGATTTTTCTCTCTCCCTCACTGTCTCTGAGTGGGATTAGTGATCTAGGATCAGTATGGTTGTAATGCCCTTCTCAGTGACTGACAGATGATACAGTCTGCCCTTTGGGCTCCAGTTGGAATGGCTGCAGATCAATACCTGCGCTGGTTGCCTGTCAGCGTTCACACAGAAATGCACACACCACACATATACAGGCATATACACACTGGCATTCCCAGGCACATTGAGCATCAAAGCCTGCTTAGCCTGCTGGAATTTACAGGAACAGGACTTGGATGTGCGCAACACAGCAGGAGGGGGCATTCCCAGGATAGTTCCCAGTCAAGAGGAGCAGGATGGCTGTCGGATGACACAGCTTTGGAATTCTGCTCGCAGATTCCTCTGGCTCCGGTGGGTAGTTATATTAAGCAGTTTGGGTGGACAAACTGACTGACTCAGTGGACACAGCAACAGGCCTGAAGAAACAATCAAGGGGGTGGAGCATGAGGTGTCTGCGCATTTGTCTGTGTGGCATGAAGGCTATTAAACTGAGTAGGTGTGTGTGGTCATTTGTGAATAATGTCTCACCGTGATTTGGAGCTAATTGTGATTTTGGTGTGCCTTATGCTTTGGGATAAAATATACTGCTTTGCTTCAAAAAAAAAGAAAAAAAATCATTCGATGATTAAGGCCAGGGCTGTTTGGAAAGAAAAATGATTCATGCTTTGAAAGAAATAAAAATAAGAATAAAAATAAAGAAAAAATCCAAATGCAAAAAATGGTTAAAAAGAAAAAGTTTGCATGTTTGCAAGCATCACTCCAGAACCGGCTGATTAAAGCACACACATGTCGCTTTAAGACATAATAGGTTAATAGACAATTACAATGTTATGCAAAGGTTATGAAATATCAGTCATGATACAAGTAAAACATTTCATATCAACTTTTGCTTCAATAGATACAAGCCCAATTCCCATAAAATTTGAACACTGTGTAAAATGTAAATAAAAACAGAATGTAACGATTTGCAAATATTTTATATTTCCAGTAGAACATAAAGAGCATATCAGATTATGAAAGTGAGACATTTAACCATTTCATGGAAAATATTAGCTCCTTTTGACTTTAATGGCAGCAACACAAAGTTTGTTGGGCTGTACTAATTTAGGATGAAATATTATATTATCCTAATGTCTTGCAATAAATACTAATCTGTAAAACCTAATATGCACTATCACATATGCACACCATCCATCCATCCATACAAGCAGAGAAGCCCAGACCTCCCTCTCCACAGCCACCTCCTCAAGCTTTTCTGGGAGGATACCAAAGTGTTTTCTGGCCAGCCAGAAGGCACAAGCTCTCCAGTGTGTGTTGGGTCAGCCCAAAGGCATTATTCTGGTTGGACATCTCCAGAATAGCTCCTCCTGCAGACATCCAGAAGGCATCCAAATCAGAAGCCTGAATCACCTCAACTGGTTCCTCTTAACGTGGAGGAGTAGCGACTCTACTTCAAGTCACTCCATGATAAGTGAACCTCTGACCCTGTGTGCAAA
Source organism: Hirundichthys speculiger (assembly GCA_018398805.1). NCBI lineage: Eukaryota > Metazoa > Chordata > Actinopteri > Beloniformes > Exocoetidae > Hirundichthys > Hirundichthys speculiger. The sequence continues at coordinate 1,074,186 of JAGFBZ010001543.1, read as the reverse complement.
ACTCATCTCGGCCTCTTGTATTCTTGTTCTTTTGGTCACTACTTCCAATTTGCAGCCATCGGTAAAAGTACGAACATAGATCGATCAGTAAGCAGAGAGCCTTGTGTTCTGGCTCATCTCACTGAGTAATCACTTCACAGACGCTGCACCAATCCATCTGTCGATCTCCCACTCCGTTCTTCCTTCACTCATGAACAACACCCTGCGATATTTATACTTCTCCAGTCAAGGCAGTACCTTGCTTCCAACTCGGAGAGACATTCCACCCTCCTTCAACTGAAGGCTATGGTCTCAGATTTGATGCTCTCATCGTCATCCCTGCTCCTTCACACTTCGTTGCTCACCGTTCCAGGGGGAACTGCACATGCATGCGCACATGCACACAGCAGTAAATACATACAGTGCCTGATGTCACATGATTTCTTTTAACAGTAAATACTGCTGCAGAAGAACCACTTTCGTGCCAATTGGAGGCACTCTGTGACCCAAAAGGGATATCTCACCTTTTTAGAATAAACAGTGCCTGTCTGTCCATATCTTTCCAAATAGAACCCATACGGATTTACCAATGCAAAAAACCACTGTGTCCCAAGGAGTACGTGTACAGTGTTGCCAGCTTTCTGTTGTGTATTGCATCACATGACTTGATACATAAGTAACAATGAAAAATTGATAAATAGTGCAGCTACATATTTGACAATCAGAACAGCACTGATGCTTCTATCCTGCACTCGTCTGCTGTTCTCTCTCAAGTGAGTTGTGATTTGTTGTCTGCCGCAGCCATCACAGACTCAATCTTCACAAATTAAAGCCAGGCACACAAGGTCTCTAGTGGCCACCAGTGCATGTGGCACTGTTTAGTTGAGAGAATAACAACGTAAATGGTTCACTGGTAGAAGGATCAGTCAGTATGTTTCAGTGGCCTAAGACACATACAGTCACACACACACACGCACACACCAGTACAGTCTCTCCATAAACTCAGCAGCAAACTCACCACTGCTCATGGAGGAGTTGTTAAACCAGGCTGGAGGCCTGTGAAATGCACTCTTGTCTGCCAATAAGAGAGATCATTCAATCACACATGGACTGTAATAATTAAAGTAAGGATGTCAGACAGCATACTCTACAATACAGCCCAATTTCCAGTGGCTTTGTTGACGTTTCTGCTCAATTGCATGTTTAATGTTGCTGAACACTAACTGCCCTCATGGTCCCTTTCTTTCTGTCACATTTTTTTTTTTTTTGTTTTTCTGCTAAGCAGAAGCCGTATTGATTCTACCATCCTGTGAAAGGTACAAACCTCACAGCCAATTAAAGACATGCAGATATCGAGAATACATTTTATCAACAAAACAAAACAAAATGAAAAAAAAAAAACAAAATAAAAACAGAAAGCTAGATTAATCTTGGATATGTCAAAGCCAAAATAAAGCCTAAATGTCTGTCACCTGAGGAGAGCTGAGACTGGCAGCAGATCCCTGTGAACCTAAATAGGAATAAGCAGGTACATATATAATGGATGGTTGGATGGATGGATCTTAAATAAAAGATACATATTTAAAATGTCCTTTTTTTTTTTTCCATTTTATATATGCATACTTTATCAAATCAACACAAATACAGATACCAAAGAAAACAAGTTCCCCTTCGGGCACCTATACACTGCACGATTTCTGGAGTTGCATAAGATCATAACATCTCACACCGTATGATTTGCATTTGCTTAATCTTGGGTACAATGTCAAGAATGGTATCCACAGACTGTACGTTGATGAGCTCTCTTACATCACAGGCTACGACTAATGTGGATATAATATTGTATAATGTGTATACCCTGACCAACAGAAAAACCAACAAAACATGGAGATAAATCGGCCTGTTAAAGTGTTTGACTGTGTCAAAATGCTTTTAATCAAAGCGGCAAAGGAAAAGAATGTGTTCTTGCTTCATGGTTAGGGTGGTGCTCGGTCACAATAATCACCCCCAAAACCATGCAGTATGTAGGTAGGAGCCCTTACGCAGAAAAGGTTGTATTTTCAGGTTTGACTACTGTTGTCAACTAATATCAAAAGGTCAGGTAGTAAAAATAAAGAAATAGTATTTAGGTAGCTCATTATTTGCACTGTTATCAATAATAATAAACCTGTCTTCAAATCCTTCAGCTGACACACAAATTTACACAGCAAAGCCGTAGACAGGCAGACCCCAATCCCCCCAACCCCACCCCCCACACCCCACACCCAGACCAGCTGAATACATGAATGCAACTCCACATTTATAACACTGAGCTGGCTGGGGCTGCCAGCATAAAGTGTCCTGAACAAGACAAGTATTTCTGCTGAAGCGCCTTCATGACCAGTTTCAATCTGGAATCAAAATATTTTTTTCCCTTCACGCTTTTGAATATTGCATTATATTTCACATATATTCCTTGGTATTGGTGTTGTTAAAGAGTATGAAATTCTAGTACTGTGACAACTCTTGGTCTGACTAAAGCTAGTTCTATGATATCCACACAGACACTCCTGGAAACATCTTTGAGAAACCCGCAGGGAGCTCAGAGAAGCATTACACAGAAAATAAACTGTCATTCCTCATACAAGCTCATAAACATATATAATCAGATGCCCTGCTGACTGTGAAGCTTTTTGTAGCATTTTTATATAACAAGGGCCACAGTTTGGGGGAAGAGTATGACATGCAATGCTGAAAACCCTACCCCTTCAGGTCAAAACAACCATGAATAATCTCCTGCTGTGGAGCTTCATAGTTTGATATATCTTCCTGAACACTCCTAACCTTGCACAAACAGCATTGCAACCGATCTCTGCATCAGCATTCCTCCTTCTAAGACTGTTTTACCATGGATGTCATCCAAGAGACTGACAGTTTGCCCCGGCTTTGATCTTAAGACACAGGTTTTAAGTGATTTTAGTAACCCCTTGAAAATGTAGTCCTCTTTGAAGCCATTATACAACACATGAAGGAGTTGTAGGCTATTATACGGTAAGTATCTTCACTTCATTTTCAGATAGAGGGCTTCATCTGACAATCAATCTATTTCTGCTACAGTCTGGACAAGATTATCCACCCTGTTACATCTGTATCTTGATCATGTGTGAGTGCAAAGTCATCCCAAGGGCTATTGAGTGGGATTAAATTAAAGGAATTTTGGTGCTAACATGCTTTTCCATTTGAGGGATTTTGTTGAAAAGCAGAACAATGCACAGGAGATATTAGAGAAGGAGCGCTACCAAATCCTCCAGGGAAATTAGATACTCTCGGTTTCCATTTAGTGGTGAGATAAAACATTGTCATAGTAGATGGGAGAGCGATTTGACAGGTGAACGATGAAAGCTTACTTATCCTAGGAGGTTGCGTAGTTGGAAGACAGACTGTCAGCGCCTCAAGGCTGGAAGGTCCAAAATCTGCAAAAACAAACATGGAGTGTTTTAGTTGCTCGTCTTGTTGTTTGTTTTTTAATACCATGTATAATTTTTCTCTCTTCCTTCCTTTTTCTTTCTTCTGATTTATTTACCCCGCAATCTATCAAGTCTTTATTAAAGCCATAAATGTTCTCCTATGAGCTCGTATTGCACACCTACGCTTCACCTTATCCCGTGAATAATAATGTCCTAGAGAAACAAGTTTATTCACACAATAAAAAAAGATATAAAAATGCAGGTCTGTGCATGAGCTGCCAAGAACTGTTACTAAAATTTAAATAGCATCTATAGCACAACTTCAAGTTGTCTCAGTGTGATTTTAAAGAACAGCTGGCCAGCTGGATCCAACTCGCTTTCAAACTTGCTGTTGAAGAGTAACACTAAAGGTCGCAGTAGAGTAACAAAGCACAAACATGGAACACTATATCAAATGGGTGGACAAGTTTTGAGAATAGGTGTTTTTGTCCTTTTCACATCATTGTAGCAGTGTAATCACGTAGTTGTCTTTTGACACTGTTTTTGCTAGGCCTACTGAGATGGAATGAACACTGGCAAACAAAAAACACATGGGCACAAAGCTGTGGAACTAAAGCAAGTTACACAGAATGTCAAATTACTTGCTCTCCACCATAAATGATGGCTCTCTGTGAGCATCTTCAGACGAGAAAAGCACTATGTGCCAGTGTTCTGATTTAGCGCCTCAATCTCACACAAGAGGGGTCATTTTTTCCTGCACAGACAGAATTATGAGTGCTGTGCTGTTATTTTCCATTTTGTTTTGAGGAATGGTGGCTTAAGTTCCTCTTCATCTGTTGTATAGGGGTGGAGCACAGAGTCACTGAAACACAATAGTCTTAGTCCCACAACAACTAGTGTTATGTGTATAGCAACGTGTTTTCAACAAAACCTTATATGGCCACAAAGATAAAAAAAAAGTTAAATAATATAGAAAATGCTAATTAAAATAAGAATGAAAAAAAAAGAAATGCTATAAAACAATTATCCTCAAAAAGACTAAGAAGAATTGGAAGGAATTTGCATGTTTTTCTTTCTTCAGTCCATAATGCCATTAAGTAAACCAGGGAATCTGGAGGAATTTCTGGACGCTCGTGATCTCAGCTTCTTAGATTTACCTGCATCAACAACTCATTCATCAAGTGAACTATTGCTAATTCAATTGAAGGAAAAAAAAAAAAAGAAACATCAAGGCTTTCCAGTGGGTCTCCCAGAACCTCTCGGTCTGACAGAGAATCTGCAGAGGGAGCTTAAGGTTAATGTCCATGTTCAGAAAACATGCTACCCTGATGTGTTAGAACATTAAAAGAATGGGCTAAGATCCCTCGAGAGACATGTGTCAACATTAGGGGTCTTCAAAACAACCGAACAACCTGAAAACCAGAGGCTCTGACCCGGCCCGAATCGGGTCTCGGATCCATTCACAAGACGTGTCTCCTGGTTCGGGTCAGAATCGGTACAGGGCTGAATCCCATTTCACCCCTTGGCCCTACCCCTTGGCCCTACCCCTCCGTTTTGCGCGTTCATGTGGAGGGGTAGGGGTGTCCCAATTCCCATTATGACGGAGGGGTAGGGCCAAGGGGTAGGGCTATATACCCCTCCAAACGGAGATTTTTCCGAGGCACACTCCAAACGGAGGGGTATGACATATTTAAGTATTTTCTCCATGAATAAAGTTCGAAAATGTACGAAAACCTATTTGTTGTCTATTTTAACATTGTTTCAATGTGTAGTAGTCATTTTCCTCTAAAAAATCCGCCGAAAAAAATCGATAGTAGTCGAGGCGTCAGTTACGTGGTTACCGTTTCTAGAGTGGATGCTGCCGGCAGCCCTGATGATAATCTACAGTGATAAAGTTATCAATATAACTTCCGATAACGTTATTAATAATAACGTCGGCAACCTCGCCGAAGTTATCGATAGTGATTCATTCCTCCTCCTTCATTCCTCCGTCTAGCAGCAGACAACCGTAAAAAACATCCCAATAGCCCACGCAACAGAGATTATCACAGCGGCAGACGCAACAGGAAATCAACCCACTAATGTTGTGTAATTAACAAGGAGACAGTGGTGTTTCTGCCTTAAGAAATGTTGCAGATATCATTGTGAAAATCGCCGTTAACGTGAAAACGGACATTAGACATTAGACGGACATTAGTAATTAGAATACTTCCGTGTGTCAGATCGTCAGTTATCCAATGGGACTGATGCTCTCAGCGGCTTGAAACGACGCGGCCGGGTTAATGTGTTGAAATGAATGGAAGGCTGGAGCGCTCGCTCTGAGCGTCAAATATCGACTCGGATGGAATTACATTAGAATCTGTTCAGAGCCCGCTGCGTCGGTGCTTAGACGCTGAGGGCGACCTTGTGAGTCAGAAACTGACGCCGAAGGGCCCTGACCAAGCGTCGGTTTTCGACGAGCTGGGAGTGAGACTGTGTTGGCAGACGGCATTTTTTCCTGAGATCTCCGGCAAGCGCTTGTCGCATCTGGTTACGTAAGAGGCAGCGGCGACTACTGATGACGTATGCGATTGTCGAAGGGGTGTCCCAATTCGGAGGGGTTGACTTTCGGCCCTACCCCTTGGCACTCCGTTTCCAGGGGTAGGGCTAAGGGGTAGGGCTAAGGGGTAGGGGTAGAAAAGAGAAATGGGATTGGGCCTTAGTCTTGAGTCCGGTCGGTGCTCTCTGATAAGCTGGGTCCGTGTTTTCCCGAGAGGTAAAGATATTTGCGGTGGCAGCTGTCTCTCAGCCCCCCTTGTCCCCCGTCCCCTTCCATCCAATAAGCTGCGAAATGTCAGGTGACAGGTCAAGCTAAAGTAAACAAACTGTAGTTTGGTTTAGCCTATGTCAGGACTCGGGGCAGTTAAATGATTATTAATTAACATGGTGTGTTGGTCATAAAACAATCGTGTTGCCGTAGCGTTATTACCTGTATGCCCGGCAGCTGTAAAGCACAACGGATCGCCAACATGATAACGTTGGATGAGAATATGTTCACGACACGAACTGACCGGTGTAGGCTTGTGATTTTATGCATCTGTAAAGCACTTTGAATTGCCTTGTGTACGAATTGTGCTCTACAAATAAACTTGCCTTGCCTATTAGCATTAGCAGTTGTTACAAATACCATATGTATCCACAAAGAGAATAACGACATGGATTTTCTTGTTGTTTACATCACGTAGCAACTGAACCAGGTAGAAGAAGACAATGTTTAGGTAAGAAAATCAAGTTTAATTCAACGGTAGACAACTTTTAACATGAGCAACTATGGGCTGTATTGTCTCGGCTTCTATTCGGGTATCTCGGTTCAGTTTGTGGTGGGAACCTAAAGACTTCGGTCAGATCGGTTCCGGGTCCAAATATTGCGGGTCCATTCGGGTTCAGAACCCGGACTTATGATAATAGCTCAGGTTGGGTCGGTTTCGGGTTGAATTTTCACGGATCCATTTGGGTTCGGGTCCATGAAAGTGGACCTGTGAAGACCTCTAGTCAACATAGTTAGGAGTTACTGTAAGATTGTTATAAGCTGCAATGTACAAAGGCTTTGCTACTGGCTATTAATTATAAGAGGGCTCATAATTATGCCTTTCTGATTTTCTTTTTTTAATTCAGCCAGTTATGTAAGAAAGATACAGAAGACACAGGTGTAAGCCCTCAAAGGCCTTTGCTGTCTACCTGGCAGACAAATCACAGTTTATAGAACAGAAGGGTTGTGTGGTGGAGAGCACAATTTCATCTTTTTTTTCTTTCTCTTTTTCTCTCTCTTTTTCTTTTAAAATTTCACAATTTTCAACCTTCTGTTGAGGTTGCAGCATTATACCAGTAACCAGAAAAAAAAAAACAGTAAATCACAGTTTGCGCAATATATAATTTACCTTCAGGGATTAATAAAGTATGACTGAATTAAACTGATTTAAATTATATTGAATACTTTAGTAGATTATTTTAATTCTATTCTAAAGCTATTGTTGGACAGGGGTACACCTTGGACAGGTCACGAGTCCGTCGCAGGACCTTTGTTCTTTTGGAACCAAATGAACTATCAAACAGACGACTTTTGGTTATGGCCATTTTCTATAACTGTTCTGATTTCATAAATGGGGCTAATAATTTCAACCATAACAGTATAAGATGTGCTCAAGATTACTTCTATTCCAGGGACAGGGATGCAGATAATATTTCTCTCTGATTCTGCAGGAGGGTAAAATCAGAAAGGGCTCAATGGCTGGGACGATAACATGAGGTGGTGAAAAATACTGATCAGTAGAGGTGACATTAGGCCAACCACTGTATAAAGTGAAAGCAGAACAAACCAAGAAATGACAGATCAAGCAAAACAGTTTCCTTCCTCCTACTAGTGCACATTGAATCAGTCAGGGTTCCACTTATGCACAGTGTTAACAGGACAAATATAATTAGCTTACATCATTACTCTTCATCATTACAAACTTGTCTCCTTCTCATTCCTCAGGGGACTGTGAACAGTCAACTGGACAGCCAGCTGTAAATGGTGGGTATACGGGCAAAAAAAAAAAGGCATAAAATAAAAACTATATGGCTGTCAGCATTCATTGAACAGAAAGTCTGAAGTCAATTTCAATAGTGAGTTATGCTCATAAGAGATGTTTTCTGGTCATCAGAAATCATATAGTAAATTTGTAGTGGTTCCATGGTTATAAGCAGCCTGTAGTTTGGCATGAGACATGATCACTCACTCCCTGTGAGCTATATTTACCATCTTTTACTCTGCATTTACTCGGTTTAAGCAGCATGTGGAGCATAAGTGTCTGCGGCAACTATGAGGATGGTACATTATCTAGAGGGACACTCATGACATTTTGTTTCACACTATGGACAAGCAGAGCTTTTTCATCGTGTTGTGGAAAGCATATCAGTGTAGAAAAAGAACTGTTCAAAATCCAACAAGAGGAGACAATTGACCTTGGCATTCCAACACAAATGCCTCTCGTGTCCCAGAGGAGGCAACAAAAGAGAAAAAAAAGGAAAAAAAAACGAATCCAAAAGAAACTCAGAGGAAAACTTCAGGCCATTGGGCAGGAAAGAAAATATTCAGCCTTGCAATGAGGATCAGTAAAAAACAAATATCCTTGTTTAAATACAAAAGTACAGTATGGGAAGAGGTGGTGACAAGCTGCTCCTGTGCTGTGTGTAGTTATGAGGCATCATTTTTCTCATCAGGGAGACCAGAGCCCTGCAGCTGTGGCGTATACAGAACTCACACAGCTGTGCATGAGGAGATGTCGGCCATTCATTGCCAAGTCAGAGGAGACGGCTGGCTTTCCCTCTCCTTGGGAAAGATTAGTGTCCAAGAAATATAGCACTGCTGGACATGCCTGAAGGTACTGCAACATGAACCATGGCACTGTAATCAAAAATTTTGATTAAATGTCAGCTTGGCTGAAAATGACATAGAAAGCATTTCTTTACATAGGGATACTAAAGTTTCACCCACATTGAAATGACTCCAATCTGATTTTTAACTTTTTTTGAAGTTATAAATGAAAATAAAGTTAATCTGAGGGTGATTCAGAAAATCTAGTCCATGGATTGGTTATTTCCAAGCAGACTATTGTTATGTTATTATCAATGTATACCAAAAATGCTGCTGTCCTCAATTTTAGCTCTTTCTCAATGAACGCAAAACAGAATATAAAACTCCTTTTCCTCACATAAAGCCATTAATAAACACAATATCCATCATATATATCTATCTATATATATAGATAGATAGATATGCCATAATGTTATCATTTTCCTATATTGTTTTCTTTGCAAGAGCAAAAATTAAACAGTGACTATAAACTGAAGTCAGATAAAAAGTATTTAGATATTTTATTTCACATTACAATGTATCCCAAAATACAAAACAAGATAGAGGCAACATATGGCAGAACACCACACAATGTGCTGCAAACTACAAAACATGAAGAAAAGCCAGATCAACAGCTAATATAGCTAGCTTCAGCATACTCATAACTATAGCATCAGAAAGTAAGTTCTCCCTTTTTGCCAGTGTATTTTATTATTCTGAAACTATGACTAATGAGGTCAGTCTCAACATACTGTCCAGTTACCTAAATTATTTTTCATATGTTATTTATTTACTTAAGAAATATATATTTTTGTAAATCAGTAGAATATGCTCAGTATCCTCAAGTTATTAGCATTAATGCCATGTTGCTACATTTTATGAATTTGCTAATACTATGATTAAAACTCTGTCCTGTTGCTTTCACTGCTGTTACTCATATGCTTTTTTCATTTTTTTTTTTTTTAACAATGAAAGAGTTTTGGTAAGGAGTGAGAAAAATGCTACCATCTTCTTCTTAGACATCTTGTAAAAAAATTGAAGTGTTAGTGTAAGACTTCAAATGATATAATGGTAGAATGACCTATGTACATTAAAGTCATGACACAGTTAAAAACAGTTGTGCATTTGGTCTCTCTCTCTCTCTCTCTCTCTCTCTCTCTCTCTCTCTCTCTCTCTCTCTCTCTCTCTCTCTCTCTCTCTCTCTCTCTCTGGGAACCACCAAATTTCAAAAATAAATTTGCATGACTAAGGTATTTGTACTTGGAGTGTACTGCTGAGTGACTTAAGATTGTGAGTGTCTTGCCTATGCTCTGGTTGCAGACTGATAAGTGTGAAAGTTAAATAAGAAGGTTGTCAGGGAGCTATTCGACACTGGCAATGAGTCCAACTGTCACATTGTTGAGTGATGAGATACATGCTTGGATGTTTCTACAGAAGCTGAATTATAAGAGGCAGGACAGAATCCAGCGGACAACTTTAACCATGTAAATTACTATCCATAATAACTGCTAGTGAATAAAGCTGTCAACAAAGGCACAGTAAAGACCACATCATGACATGGAAATAGACCAGAGGAAATAGAGTTTGGACCACCAATGTGATTGTCATAATTGTTATATATTAGGGCAGCAGCAATGTATGACAAAAGGAAGCTATCTGAGTTATACTGCATTGTATTAACTTTGTACCAACTAAAACAGGGAGAAAACAAATAGTGGCACTTTTCTTAATGGCCCAATAACAGTCTAAAATTTCCAATACATCATTTAACAGTTTCCAGAATAAACATTTGTGTTCTTGAAGTAATTACAGAAATTGTTCTTGCCACAGTCAAAAAAAAAAAAAAAAAGAAAAAAAATGCCTTTGTTATCCCAAGATGTCTCAAGACATTGTCTCTTTTAGTTGCCATTTTGAGTGTTCACAACTGATCTGTTTCAGGGTCACTACGATTATCCTTACAAATTTCTCCAGTCGTATTTGTCACGACCTTGGTTTGGTGTTGTTTCTTGTGTGGTGTTTGGGATTTTTCTTCGTTCTTGTTTCTTGTCTCCTGTTTTGTTAGTTCCTGTTAGGGTTAGGGTTAACCCTCTTTGTCTCTTGAGTTCTGTTTAACTTCCCTGGTCCCATTTGCCCTGATCGTTTTCACCTGTGTCTTGTCAGCCCGTCTGTTAATACGGTCTTGTCTTTTCTTGCCTCCTTGCTTGTCCATCTTGTTTATGCCCCGTGTTACTGCCCTGCTTTTTCCTCTGGTTGTTGGAGACTCTGCACCAAGGACAAATAAAGGATTTACACTGGAATCTCCAGCTTCCCCATCTCCTGCAATTGGGTCCAAACCTTAAAAATTTGTCAGAATGGACCAGCCAGTCATGGATCCAGCAGGAGAAATGACGCTTTTTGAATCTTACCCCTGGGAGGTGGAAAAGAATATGCCGCATTTTGAGCACCCACTGGATAGAAGAACGGTTAGCATTTTGGTGCACTTCAGTTGGTGCTGGGGGAGCCCGAAGACTCTCAGAAGTAGTGACAAATATTCAGCTTCTTGACCAGCCCACTTTCTTGCACCGTGTTCCTGGTCACCTTGGAGCCAGTGAGAGGACCCTCCAGGGGGAGGCATGACAGGCATCCACATTGCCCTTACTACCTTCCAAGTGGTCCAAGGCACAGCTAAGTCTGTCCCCGTGGCGATAAAGGACGTGCCAATGTCTGTCCCCGTAGTGGTCAAAGACACACCCCAGCCACCACCAAGGGTCCCTGCCACCACAGCCGCCACTGAGGACCTTGCTGCCGGACCATTTGGGTCCAAACCCTAAAAACCCAACAGTATCCTACTTTGGTTGTAATCCAACAGTTCTCTCTTTTTAGGATGAGCAAATTCTTTTTTTTTTTTTTGCTTGTTTTTTTTCTTTTTATTTATTTATAGAACATTCATCAGCTTAAGCATAACTGTTTAAACATGAGTCACAATTTATCTGCTGTTTCATAGACAGTTTACTGCAGAAAACAATCATCTCTACATTCCATAATTTTCTATTATGATATTGCCTGCAACACTGCACACACTACACTCACCACACACCCCAATATTATAGTCACTGATGGGGCAGGGCCCCAGGGGTCAGCTGTATGACAAGTTCATGGTGAGCTGGTGAAGAGTTTTGACAGTGATGCTCCACCCCATGAGCCGGACCATCAACTTACATCATTTATCTGTAAAAGCCTCACTGCTGAACATTCAACGTCTTGTGTGAGTACATCACCACTACTATGGCTAAGCTGCTTTATCATTAAAGAAATTACTTTAGAATAGCTTGCAACTTGAGTACAAACCACAGCAAACATAGATAAAACTGCAGCAAAGAGGCCTATTGAAATGTTTTTTCTTAAGTCTCAAAAATATGGGATTTATCATTTAGACAGACATTGGAAGCAAAGCACCTCCCTTTTTGTAGTATTTGACACATTGTGAGCAGAGAGCATAATTTGTACCAAAGATTGCACATGCCAGGAAGTCCTACCACTTTAGACCTGTGGGTTTAGCTTCTCATCTGATGAAGACAATGGCTGGTGCTAAATCAACTTAGACCCTTGGTGATCCCAGTGGTGGACTTATTTCAATTTGCATACAAACCAGGCATTGGGGTGAATGATGAATGTTACAGCCATAAACCTGAAGCACAGATCCCTGATGAATTTTGACGAGCTTAGAGGCATTATGAGTGCCATGTTTTTTTTACTTGGCCAGGGCCTTTAACACAATGCAGCTGGTGGTGGGCAAAGAGAAGCTAAAGGGAGCAGAGATCAATAGCCAGATGATAGCGTGGACCCTCAACTACCTCACAAATTGATCACGGTATGTGAAATTTCAGCGCTTTGTATCTGGCGAGGTGGTCTGCAGTACAGGAGCTTCAGAGAGAACTGTGATCTCCTCCATTCTGTTCATGCTGTACACATCAGATTACATTTGCAACACAAACAGCTGTCACACACAGAAGTTCTCAGATGATGCAACTCATGTTGGGCATGTATCAGATGAGAATGATCTGGAATACAAGAAAGTGATCAAGGACTTTGTTGACTGGTGTGAACTCAATCACATTCACATCAGTGCCTATAACAAAAAAAGAGATGAAGATTGATTTCCAAAAGGAAACCACAGAAATAGCACCAGTGAACATCCAGAGAGTGGACATTGAAAGGGTAGATTTGTAGAAATGGTTAACATTAATAACAAATTAGACTGGTTAGACAACACCTCTACAAGGAGGGTCAAAGTAACTTTCGAGCCGCTGAAGAGACTGACGTCCTTTGGAATGATGAAGAGTGCTGCCTGCTTTGTCCAGATAACTGTGAGTTCATTGAAGAGGGTGTATGATGGCATCTTCAACTCCAACCTCACAATGATAGGCAAGCTGCAGTTGGTCCTGCAACATGCCCTCTGTTCCCATGGCAGAAAAGCTATATCTTATCTTAAACATCTCAAAACATCTTCATTTTGCTAAAAAAAAAAAAATGTCTTTGGCTTCATGTTTTTATCAGATATTCACCTTTGAAACATGTGGTGATCTTGTTGGGTAACATGTGGCAGGAGGAGAACAAGAACTATAAGAAGAGGTTCGAAATAGAATAAGTGTCAACAGGCAGGATTGTTGTGTTTATTAACAATATACACCTGTAGCAAGGTTCTGCTGTGCCATCAAGACAACAAGAACTGCTACAGAGTTAATGCTTCCTTTTCTCCTCTAGATGACACTTATTGAAGGTAATGTAATCAGATTCTACTGTCCTGGAAATGCGCTTTGTTCTTAACGTCATCATTGTCCATTTGTGTTGGAAGAGAAGGTGTCAGAGAAGGTGTTAAAACAGGCATCCTGTTGTTTCATTACATATACCCACCATTGTAGAGGGAAACATATCAATATTCGCTTGATATGATCATGAATGTAACTTTAGTTCTATTAATTTACTAATTGTAGTAATGCAAACTTTTAACATTTTGTTAATGTTTATAATAATCATACCCTGAAGAGAAAAGAAAATAACACTTTTAGTTTCCCCACAGTTCAAACCTCTTTTTTAAATTATGCATTTTCCCAGTGTCTGTTTATGTGTAGGAGTTAAACAAACAGATGGGCTCTGAGGAGGGATTGGGAATGCAAAAGGAATGTAAAATAAAGTCACACCGCAACCCAGAACTGACGGTACAGTTGACAGGCAAAGAAAAAGAAAATCATTAATTTTAAAAACAAAATTTAAATTCATGAAACCCAGCCTCTAGATTCATTAGTAAGGAACACATGCCTGTTGTGCATGCCAGAGATATGCCACACAGTCTTTCAATGTATGTTCATGGTTCATCAATTATGCAGCATTACAAACCAATGCTATTGAATGAAACTAAGAATACAAGTATACAAATGAATGTTTCTTACAGACCTGTATATCCACAAAGGAGATTTGCAAGCCTGCAGACTGCTGATGCCACAAACTAAACATTTATCTATCCAAGCTTATGCACAGCTGCAGAAGATTTAAAGAGAAAAAAGAAAAAAAAAGAACAACTTCTGTCTCTACCACTGTCAAGTTTTCAGTGTCAAATGCCAACTGCCCACGCAGTGTTAGCTGGCACAGCAGATGCTTTGCAATTACTTTCACATATTTACTGTCCATTGTAAAACACCCAACATCCTGTCCTATACTATACTGCTTGGCACAAAAAAAATCTGGATTTAACTAAGCAAATAGGTACGAGCCACCTATTGGATAATTACTCTGCATGGGCGATCTTTCAGCTGGCAACAAGTTATTTAACCCCAACTGGTGCAATGAGTTGCTTCTCATTTCCTAAACAACCACAACAAAAGACACATCTCGTGGTTGTGGAAAAGATGTTAGTCTGATTGAGAAGGGTCCAGTCGTTTCATGATGCATCGAGAAGAGAAAACATCTGAGAAGATATATATATATATATATATATTCTGTGCTCGTCGTGATCTGAGGAGAAAAAGACTTATATCAGACACAGAGCTGGAGAGCGCTTTGGTTCGATCTATATATGAGCTGAGTTTTCATTCAGATTTTGCAAATATTATAGTATATGATTCCAGCGCCGCCATGCTACCGGAACTGCCGCAAAAAGCCATTGCAGGGTCGCTGAACTGGACAATTAAGTATTAAAAACTAATTCAGTCCAATAGTTTTTCATTTTTTTGTGTTAGATTTAAAAATGAAAAACAAAATAAAATGTCTGATTGACTGATTGACAATTAAAAATGGAAAGAATGAATGATACACAGATTGGCAAAGTTACAGAACTTTAAGATGGACATTTTCATTTTAAAGTTCTCCCAGACGGTGGATTCGACAGAAACAAGGTTATTTGAAACCACTGAGAAGTTGAACTCCCTGTTAAAAGTTTCTGCTGTTACCTCAGAAATGACCAGTTTTAATGTTCTGATTGTGGCTCAGAATTTTGTTGGTAGACTTTTTTTATTTGTCATAAAAAACAGGATGACATTAACGCCCTGCCAGTGGCAATGAGCTTTATTTTATTTGACATTTTTTAAGATGAGATTTACACTAAATATGATTTTACTGACAAGTGCTGATGTTAAAAGTGTTTGAACAACAAATGTTATGACACTTTAGTTCATATGGCAGCAGAAGCATTTAAATGAGAATGCACTTTACACTACTTTTAAATTATTATTTGATTTTCCGTATACAATGCGATTAAAACTTTTAATCGTTGCCCAGTCCATATATATATATATATATATATATATATATATATATATATATATATATATATATATATATATATATATACATGTGTGCGTGTGTGTGTGTGTGTGGGTGTGTGTGTGTATGTATATACAATAGAAGGCCTACAGACTCAGGGGAGTCATGACAGCAAATTATCACCTCAGCCAGGAAGATTTAAAAAAAAAAAAACTAATTGTGTACAATCATCACTAGAGCTTTGGAACGGGTCCAGATTTGATTTCCCCAGCCTTTGTGTGTGTATGTTTGTGTGTCGGCATCTATGTGCCTTGGTTGTCCATGTGGATAAACATCGCCTGTGTCCACCACGAAAGTATGCCACCGTGGCACAGCAGCCTCTAACTGCTGATCCTCTGTCCTTGCCCTGGAGGAATTTCCTTCCTGATCCAGTGTGCAATTAGAGGCATCTGGAATGTCCTCTCTGCCAAACATTTTCTGTCTCCCCCAAAAGCTCACAGATATACCACAGCATCTGTCAGGGTGCACTCATGCCAGGGAGGGATGCAGCTGTTCACCTGTCAACCCAGACTCAAATATTTTTGGAAACACTACCAGGAGAGATCATTGTGCTCGGGGAGCTACAGAGTGAACAAGAGCTAACACCAAAAATGACCATAGTGCATCTCTTTCACCACCGACCAATGTGCATCATGAGCATGTGGGGGAGTTTACAGAGGCTAATCTGCTCAGCTCAAAACAGACAACAATGCCTGATAAAAATACAATAGAATAAAATTTAAAAAAAAATCTGAAACATGAGTTTCAAGTCTTTTCATTTCAAGGTGTGTTTTCATCTCTTTTTTTTTATTATTTAATCCATTTAATATTATGATATGAAGCCACAGGACAAGACAATGAATCTTGCTTTTCCTCAACAGAACTTGCAGAGCTTCATTCCTGACACCATGGCAGAATAAGTGGTAAACAGATAAACAGATTCCTCTATGAATAACAAATAATGCCCCAGCCTGACGCAAGACATAGTCAAGGCTCATACCCTTGAAGAGACCATCAGCACTAAGTAATACCATTCTGGAGTTAGGACTGATAGAAACCTCTTTTATTCGACTTCTCTTCCACTGTTTTAAATTAAGGTAATGGAGAATTAGAGCAGAGGCTGAGTAAACAGGAATAAATAGGTTATGGAAAGTGTATACAGGAAACATTGAGCAGCAGATGAAATATGTGCATAGAAAATATAATTAGCAAAAAATACACACCTATCTCACTGCAGTGCAGAGGACAAACAGCTCACTACAGAAAAACACAAACAAAAGTCTAAAGCAAACTAATAGCTTTTCCTCCAAATGCTCTATAAATTCAGAGGTGATTATGTATACAGATTAGCTATAAAAGAAAATACCTATTGTAGTGTTTTAGAAAGCATAGATGAATTACTCAGAGGAGTGGACAATTCACAGTGGTCACAATTTCACCCACACTGTTTTCCTCTGCAGAGTGTAGTTTTTTTTTTTTTTTTTTGTACTGTTGAAGGCATTGCATCGCAAACAGACTCCAAGGCTACTTGTATTTCAAATCCTCACAATGATGAGCATGGATCAGCAGAAAGGATAAACAGCCAACATTCAAATCATTCTTTCTATTTTGCACAGAACCACAAATTCCAAATCTTTTTTCTCAGACACAGCCTCATTGATCCTCCAACCTTTTGTAACACATCCACAGTGGCATGTGTTTGACAGGTGGAACCAGATATTCATCCTTCACTGGTAATTAGCATTACAAATAAACCAATGACTCCATTAGCTACATTTGTCAACAGTTAATGAATCATTTAGCTAAAGACGAGAAATGATAAGTTATTACCTGAACATGGGCATTATGATTTTTTTTCTGATTACCTTGTTGCCTATTTATTTCACATTTGGGAAAGAGAATAATTCATGTATTGTGATTTATTAATGTTTAGGCACTTTGATACTAATGGCATCATCATTTACCATCAATAGAAAATAATATAAATAAATAAAAAGAAAATAAAAAAAAAAACATGCAAATGGGCTTTAAATAGCTGTGACAGGTCCATGTCTATTATTTAGTAGTTTTATTAGCACATTAGTTTAAGCAAAAGAAACAAAAACAGACAAGACCAATGATATGATCGAGAGAAGTTTTGCGCACATTTTGGTTTCTGTATCTGAAATTTAGTAGTCTAGAAGTTCACCTGTGCTGTTCTAGGTCCACCAACTCTCCCAAATTGCCAGGAGGCTTGCTAAGAAGTCAAGCAGCATTTGAATCCCATGGAAGCCTTATATTCACGTACATCCATTTTCTGGAGCAGAACTACAGAAACTGAGGGTTGGCCAGTAAGCTGCAGTCAGTGTTCGCTATGACAAATACTTTCCTTACACTTGCTATTACAGGTCATTATAGGCCTATAAATTCTTCTCCTTGCTGTCTATAGTCCCGAACCATGAAAAGCTAAAGTAAATTATGCTGTCATCCAGTCATTTAAAAATAAAGTAGTAGAGGGTGTGGCTGAACTCTCCAATAGATTGAAATCTGTTCTTTTTTGCTGTCCATCTTTCTACTTCTCTACATCCTTGATTTCTTCTCAACTCATCTGCAACTGAGGTCATTTTCTGATCACAAGCTGGTCTTGGGAAAGCTCAAAGTGCTTCCACATGTAAACTTCACTCGAAAAAGGTTCATTAAAAATATTGCAAGGAGATAAAAGGTCGGCAAAGCACCTGCAACAGGCTGACAGTTGAGCCACATCAAGCCTGAAGACTTTAATTTTAAGACATTGATGTTATGTGACATATTTTTTAATCACAGCACTTCGGAGTATTTTCTATGGAAATATATTTATATTTTAAATACTAAAAACATACCGTGACAATCTGAGTTTAAAAAAAAAAAAAAGAAACAAGTTCACGTAACTTAATGGAGCTCTCGTGTTTTACAGTGTACATATTTACAGTTAATTGTCTACCTTGTTTGTACATGAAATAAGCTGTGATTGTGTTGCTGGTACATTATCCACACCTTATTATCTTCAGGTGAGCTTGTTTGTGACCCCACATTAATTTGCGTTGCTCTTTAAAAACTGCTTTGATTATTACTGCAATTAAACAAAGGTGTCTGTTTACACAGATAAGTAGGCAGCTTGACAGCAGACTGCAGCACCGGAAATTCCTACAGAGGCTCATTCTGGATTGAAGCCACATACTAGTTTTTCCCTGACTGACTAATTCTGTTTCATTTACTGAAAATCAATCCAGTTATACAAAAGAGACAGATCCTGATATTGTTCTTAAACTGACTGAATTGTCAGAAGACACGGTTATTATTTTAAAAGTAAGCAATTTTTTAAAATGATCTTCACAATCTATTTTCAAAAGTAAGACTGATCAAAAAGATCAAAATACTCGAGTGTTGCATCATGGGCACAGAGGAATACTAATGTGGGCAAATATGTGTCTGTGCTTATCCTCGTCTTTTTTTTTTGTGTGTGTGTGTGTGTGTGTGTAAGTGTGTGGTTGCATCTTGGCATCCTATTTAAGACCCTGCAGGTGTTCAGATTTCCACAAATTCACACTCGTCCCTCCCAGCTCAGGCCGAGGCAGGATGCTCGGCCCCAGCTGGGCTCACCAGCCTCTCCCCTCTTCCAATTCCCTCCTCTCCTCTTCAGGCCATGCTAGGCAGGAAAGAAAACCCTGCCAGCCCCAGGTTTCAGGCATCCGCTCGGCACTGTGTCAGCAGACACAGGAGAATGTGAGAGGAAAGATGAAGTTCACAGACAGACAAGACTCGGGGATTCATGAGTCGGGTTAACAAGGCCTTGGGGGGAAAAGTAACACCATAAAATGGGAGGTTGTAGGGTAGGAAGTGGGCTCAAAGGTGAGGTCAACTGCTGTGAACAAAAAAAAAAAAAAAAAAAAAATAAAAGGATCAAGTTCTACAATGACAAAACAGTATGTTCGCATTGACATGCAGTGGGTTACACTACACACCCCATCCAGCTTATGAAGGCTTTCTGAGGAGACATCTCAAGTCCGTTGTCTCAAAACAAGCAGACGTCGCTTTCACCGAACCTCCACGGGGACGACAGTGGCTCTGAAATCCCTACCATACAAACTGAGGTTAAGAGTGTGAAATCAAACAGCGCCAGCAGGCTACACCGAATAAGGAAACCTGAAGTGAGACACTTTTTAGAGAAGGCACATGGGACATCTGTTTCCAGTAATACTGAATGTAGCTGCTCTTCAGTGTACATGAAACATGGGTTGACTGTAATTTGTTCAGTTCCTTTTAATTTTCTTAAAGGATCTGAGTATTGCTTAAGGTAGCAGCTGATAAAGATAGTAAAACAGAAAGATAGCTGCAAAAAAATGTCTTGGAAATGAATGCTTGAATATGGACATAGGGGCTTCTTGTTATAGACAACAGAAAAAAAGGATAGTTTTTATAGGATCATTTCCCTGTGACTGACAGGTATCCAGCCAAAACATGACCACAATCTTTTCTAGCCTCATTATTTTTTACCATGTGTACACAAGAGAACTAACAACAACACATCTCAAGCCTTCAGTCTTAATGTCTCTATCTCTGTGCTTCTTATTTCTCAGTCTAGCAACAGACAGTGAAGAACTGAGCTGTCTCAATACCCTCCCTCTGATGGCTAAATCATGTTCTGGAGGAGACAGGTTGTGTCCCACAGCTTTTGATCACCCCTCGAGGATTGATAGGGTGACTGATGAGTCCATGTCTGTCTCGTCGCTTATTCATCTCCCTGCAGGTGGACAAGACAGACAGAGATAAGGCAAGCCCATTGCAGTGGGAATTTGAATATGTAATGATCAATGCAGAGGGAGATTGAAAGTAAACTCTTGCTTTTTTTGCACATAGGAGTCAAGAAAGATGGAGGTGACTTGTGGGAGTCAATTTTTAACGGCATGATTTTTAGCTCAGACTAATTTAGATGTTCTCCATGGTTACCCTTTTAAAGCTAGGTTAATGAAAGTGAGACGTTAAGACAGCCATGTGTCGAACACTACAAGATTCCAATGTGTCACTGAGAAAAGGGGGTTTAATGAATTAGGCACTTTGTCGTCTCTCTGGCAGCTGGCCACTGTTTGTCCTTAAGGGGTCATTAAACCCAAATCATCTATGAGCTCGACAACGACTCCTGAGGACGCTCCAGAAACACAACAGGCTTTGACTGGGACGGCAATTCTGTCTCCAGATGTGCTTGTTTGTGTTTTAATGGATTCTTTCTAGAAATAAGTGTTACCTTCAGGAAAACATAGGCTGACTGTATGGATACAAAGATAAAAAAAGATCACTTATGGATGCAAGAAATCTTTTCAGTTTGGGCAGGAAGAAAAACTATTAGGTCATCTCCTGCGTGGGAATTCAGTCAAAGAAAAACAAAAAGAAATCAGTGTTACAACTTAAATACTACACAATAAAGCCCTGAGATGGTAAGCAGTTCTGCTGAAAAGTGCATGCAGTGCAAAAAATGTGAGTATGGTGAACAAGGACTGCTTTGTATTTGTTGTGGGTGTTCTTAATTGGCCTTATGAAATTCAGTGTGTGACAAAGATAACAGGAGAAAGAAGTGGTGGGTGCACAATGACAGTATGTGTACAATAAATAAAGGCTGACTTAATGTGTCAGGATGGGTCCTATCTCACATCACTCAGGGCCCACTTTTTCAACAGCGCTCAAGGCAAAAGACTCGGTCTCTTCTTCTGCACCTGAGCGCTTAGCTTTAATGCATATTAATTAAGTATGTGGCACTAACACACAAGCATTGAGGGCTAAACTGTGGAAAAGAAGTGGGAGGTTCACATGGAAAGCTTCATCCTCCCTGAAATAAGCTTAGACCCTGATAGCAAAATTTGAGATCCAGAGCTTGTTCCTTTCAGTTTCAACAGTTTTGAGTTCCTCATCAACTACCTTTGTAAGGGAAACAAGTAATTCAGTAAACAAGAAATTAGAGGTTACACTCTCATGGCTCAACTGTTTATAACAGAATAATGGTTCTTGGATTTATCATCCAGACGAGTGACTTGGCAGTCCATCCACTTTGTAAACTGAGATAGCAAACCTTCCTTTTATACATTAAAATGTGTGGTCACTGTTAAATATATGTTTACTAGGGTTAATTTGAACACACAAGCTAAACCAAACAGTGAATACAACTCAAATACTGCATTTTTTCCATGTCCATCTGATGTGTACGTTAAGACTATGGCATGCAAACCCTGCAGAATCAGCTACAGTGAGATGATGACAGGTCCACTGCAGTATGACTAGCCATAAGAGAGCACTCAAGATCTAACCAGTTGTACTGAGTGGCTAGACAATAGCGGGAGCTGGAGACCCCTAAAAAAAGAATCAACTACACCTGTGGCTTAAGGGCTATACGGGCAAGAATGTGGAGTCAGAATGAGTCAGTCTAGACACGAGTTATAAAAGGAATTAGCCAGCACCATGCAGTGGTGGCAGAGACGAAGCAGGAAGAGGGCAGCTGATGATGAGCTGTGTAATCAGGAC
Organism: Hirundichthys speculiger; assembly: GCA_018398805.1. Lineage (NCBI taxonomy): Eukaryota > Metazoa > Chordata > Actinopteri > Beloniformes > Exocoetidae > Hirundichthys > Hirundichthys speculiger. The sequence goes on along the minus strand of JAGFBZ010001543.1, from coordinate 1,052,082 downwards.
GTGTACAGCACAGGCCCCCTTGAGTAAATAAAATCCCTAACATTCACAAACAGCTGGACTAACCAGGGTGTTTTGAGTTGTTAAGAAAGAGGACTTCAAGTTTGACACCCAGAGTGATGAAAACACAGTTTGACACAAAACTCACATACTGCAAGGAGTCTAGAAACCAGTTTAAATTATTAAGATCTCTGTAGGAAACTTGATACATAAAGTATTCAATGATAAAATGCAGTCCAAAAGCAGTAAAAAACATCCAATTATCAAATACCATTAAAAACATCTTGTACTCGGAGGCTGAGACGTTTGTGTTATAGTCAAATATAGATAAAATGACGTGGCACAAATAATAGTATGTTTATATAATCTGTGCAATTTGCATTTCTGTTCCTATAACAACAGTCACTTAAGTGAGAATATATTCTACCTGTATTTTTTTTAATGTAAATTGCAATGTTTTGTAATATAATGCAGGAACATGTGCTTGTGTTTTCTGCAAGGACACCATTTTTTTCTGCCAGCCCCTGCCTCTAGTTTAAGGATGATTTCACCTGCTATATAACTGAAAACATTTTATCTAAAATATATTCTTTTCACTCAAATCATGAAATTTGTTTTCATTTCAAAGTGTCCAACTCCAAGGAAGTCAACGTGATGTGTATTGCAGAGATGCAATTTATTTCCTGTAGCAGCCATTTAATGATAAATAATTTTTAAAGAAACACAAAGGAACTTTTGCAGTTTTTAGCTCTTTGGGTCCCCCTGTAGGAGTGGAGGTTAAGTCACTTCTACATCTCTTGTCTTGTCATTTTCTCTTCCATCATTAATTTCAAGTCAGTCGCCTCTATCCCAAGATGTCCACTGTAGCTCTGTGAGCTCGTTTCATCTTTGTTAATGCCTCACATAGTGCCATAAAATGATTAGCAGTTGCTGCACAGCAGCAGGAGTCCAACGTTACTTTAGGCTGGTTTTTGGTCATTGGAGCGATGCTTCATAAAAGTAAACAAATATTGTAAAAAAGAAATTGAAACTGATATTTTCATGCAAGGAAAATTCATTTGTGCTGCTTCAAAGTTTTTTGTTTTTTTTTTTTTCTTACCCCACTTAAATAATGAAAAAGAATACGGAAAATTACACATGGTAAGCAAGCACATTATAAAGAACTTACTTTCCTATCAGTTTTTCATCTAAATGTGTACTCAGGGGTTAGCTGAGCCTAACCAGTTTAGACAGATTGGAAAGAAAAAATTTAAAGGGAAAAATAATCAAAAATAGGCTTAGAAGATAACAAGGATAGGGCAATCCAGGCTTCCACTTTTTTTTTCTTTTAAACCATCATTTCTTAAACTCAAATCATAATGACTGAGCTCCAACAAGAACTTGTCTATATTTAAATTAATTACTTATTTTAGCCGTGCAGTTGTTCAGGGTTTCAGGCCAATGAGGTAAATCTACACAGCTGCCAAAAACAAATACAAACACATAGTATTTCATCTAAATATGCAATTTCAAAATCTACAGCCCTTTCAACAAGAAAAGGAGAAAGTACATTTGGGCCACAATGGAAATAACCTTTATGGCTCAACTGCCTTGAATGGCCACATCATCTGTGCCAGTTTCAACAAACTGCACAGATGGACAGAATTTACTATTCAAGACTGCAGTTCCCAGTTGAAACAATACAGCAAATACAACAAACAAGTGTTACAGTCCACCAGCGTGAAAGAACACCATGTGGGTGATCAACCACCAAACAGAGACCGTTTTGGCATTTTAGAAGAAACATAAACAGGTTCTGTGATGCATGGACTATACTACAGTCAGATGTTTGAATGCATATTTTTATTTCTGGATTATACAGGATGGAATTATACATGTTTTCGAGTTAACATGCCTGATTTATGTGGAGAGAACAACAGATGGTAGTTATTTCCTGCATTACCTAAAAGTTATATAAGACCTTTAGGGAAAATAAACTTAATCCAATAATACAAATAGGGGCATTATAAAAAAATCTCTTGATGCCAATTGTGACGACTTCTTCTTTGATGCATCTGCGAGGGTTATGATTTCACCATCAAGGCAAAGATATCTGGAGATTTTTCTTTCCTAACTTCCCTCCGTAGTGCAAAAACACATTCTATTGTATTAATCTCAGATGTGATATTTAAAAGTACATTTTTAGAAGGAGAGCAGTCAAAGCCTAGCAAGCACCCTTTGACCAAATCCTTGATCATTTAATTCAAAACCTAGAAAGTGGGCAATTGGGCATAGAAATTGCTTCAATTTTGGCCTCTCTGCAATCAAATTAGATCCATCACATCTAAATTCTTTACCTGATTCATCCTGATCACAGGGAGGAGGAGGGGGATGTCACAGGTGGGGTGGTACTTCAACCGTCATTGGAGGGGGTACGGGGTACATCCAGTCCATCAAAGGGCCACACAGAGACAAACGAGATTAACAGCCACGCACGCTGACATTCACTTTTATGGTCAATTTAATCACCAGTCAACAAAACATGAATCATTTTGGACTGTGGTGAAATGAAAGCACTGGGAGAAAACTCGCCCAGACACGAGAAAAACATACAAACTCCAACTCAAACTGGTGTGAAATGAAAGTGTGAACATCTCCAGATGACAAAATATTATTCTAATGCAAATCCTGACCCTGACATTGTGACTCACAGACAGTGTTGCAGGAACCAGCATGGAACATTTCACTGTCAGAGAGACTCAGTTAAACACTTATAAACGTGGAGTCAACCACCAAACATGTCAGTAGTTAAAACGCTGAAAAGAAAAATAGCTTCTGTAAACAGTGAATCCAAACGGACCTTAAAACCCACAATGAATTTCTTCTAAAGGATCAAAATGAAGGTTTTGTTGTGACCGTCACTGTTCACAAACATAAACATTCTTCAAAGACTGTGACCCTCTACAAGCAATGAGCTTCATTCATGAAACATGAGCAGAATTCATTTGCATGTAAACTGTTCGCAGAAGTAATTTAACGTATGTTTCAGTATTCATGAAAATGTTGGTAGTTTTCAACTTTTCATAGGAAGAAATAAAATCTACTCCTGCCTCTGACAACACACACAGCTTGTGTAAATAAGGAGCGCTATGTGGTCTGTTCTTTTCACAATATGCAGACACCCGTGAAAATACGCTTTAAACATAAGAGTGAATTAGAAATATAACACATTTATATTCAACTAATGTCTGATGGGCATTTCACATATCTATAGTTCAGATTATGTTTCTTAAGATGTGTTTTTAAAGCAATATATCCCCTGGTTGTCGCCATGCATAGAGATATAGCACATCATATAACGAGTATAAGTTTACCTTTGGAGTTTGCTGTTAACCCCTGTGGAAGGTTTGGTGCTGTCTCCATCGAGTTGCAGTCATGTTTTCCCAATAGAGAGAAATGCCCACGTAGAGAAATGTGTCTTTTTCTTTTGCATTAAATTCATATTAAACCATTTTCACTTCACCCCTTATTTGCTTTATTGTACAGATGACATCATATTAACTGCATTAGTCGCCTTTTTCCAGGCCTCTGCCTTGCTGGTCCCCGTCACACCTGCACTAACAGAGCAAAAACAAAAGAAGTTTCTTTGCGCTTAACCTAAAATGACCTCCATCGCCACATCTGAAAATCTTTCCTCTTCGGTTTCTCTTTTTTTTTAGTATACCTTTATATACTAAAATTCATCTTATGATCAAATTCCAGTTTCTCCCAGCACTTGTAATTTCAGAGTAGGTTCTTGATAAGGTCGTTCACGTGCAAACATTTCATGAACGGGGCCCAATATCTGCAAAGTTGTGATATCTCACAGAGCTAGAAGCAGTTTGCAGGTGGACAGGTTGGATATTTCAGAAACAAGATCTGAAATACCTTCAGCAGCCCACAAAGCTGGGTTATTACTTGTTCAGGCCACCAAAACTTTTCTTTTTGGAACTTTCTGTTATCCTGAAATTGTGTGACAGAGACATATTTGGCTTTTGGAAATGAGGCCATCTATAACTTGTTAAGCTATTCCCAGTGACCACAGGTGCCTTAACTTTCACATGCCTCTGTAGATACAAGCGCTCCAAAGTCACAATGCCCTCTTTTGATGTTCAACTGACGTTGCTTAAAGAGGTATTAATAAGGAGACATGATGGGGGAGAGAGTAGGGCTTAACTATTTGGCAATGAAGAGGGAGATGTAACGTGTATTTCGGGACAAAAAACCACTGACATTGACAGAAGGCAAAACTATTGTATGTTTAATAGAAAAAGAGGGTTTATTGAAGCTTAACTGTCTGAATTACAGAGCTCTGAAAAACATCTGTACATCAATCATACAAAATTTATTCTATCCTAGAACATCAGTTTATGGCACGCACGATTGCTTTTGAAATCTAATATCCGTACATGCCAACAGATGCTACCCTAAGAGAGCCTGGAAATAAAGTGCGGCTGACACTACCCCCACTGCCATCACGTTGCAATGCGATACATCTCACCATTTGGCCATTAAGCCTGCTAAGGTATTGGAAGGAGGTGATTCATATTATGATTGCTGCAGTGCCCTCCATGACTCTTTCAAAAGTGTGGAGAGGACCAGAGTGGGGTAACCACTGAAGCCCCTCAGAACTACGAACATCCCCCCGATCCCTGCAGAGCTCCCTGCCTGCCTAAGGCTGTGGCTAAATTTACTCCCCCCTCCCCAAGCATCCCAGCACATCACGTTGGGATTCTATTACTCTCTAGCGTCCTAGCATACAGAGAGTCATGTGAAAGCCGGCCACAAGCCTCTGTGGCTGGCCATGCCCTTCCTGTCCCTTCAGTCCACTTAATGCCATCCGTCTCTACACACCTGCCCAATCACTCTCTCACACTTTCTGTCTCTTTATCTGTGCTATTCCTCACTCAATAGCAGCATTCCCACCCCTTCTATGGCTTGACTGAGACTCCCTTTCCCACAAGCATGCTCCCCTCCCACTGTGGTTTCTCTCATCCGAGAGCAGGGGTCACAAGCAGATGAGATTGATGGCGAGAATTTGTTACCAAATGCAGATCAATAAGGAGACGGGGTGGAAGGGTGACTCCTGTTATGGGCAGACAGGTGGAGGAGGGTGGAGGGGTGTTGAGGAAATGCCACTGCTGCTGCATCAGGTCAGATCACATGTTTGATATCCCAGTTCATCTCCTTCATGAGCAGAGTGCTGTCAGCAGCTTGGCAGGGAGCTGGGCTATACACTTTACTGATGGTTCATAGACCTGAGGATAGAGTGCTCTGCCCCTATTCAAATGCAATCTCCTGACTAACTAAAAGGCAGGCTGACGTTGCAGGGCCCATCCAGCATGTACATCAGCTCTTACTTGACCATGTATGAGAGTGTTAGCTGTTGAGCCGGAAATAGACTGTCATACGTCAATGAGGGCAATGGAGTCTTTTGCTATTCCTTTTGAACAGCAAGCTCACTTGGGCTGAGTAATATACAAGGGTAAGCACAGATTTCTGAAGCCAACTTATGCAAATCAGATACACAGATTGGATGCATGTTGAAAGGGAAAGGGACAGATAAGGAAACAGAGCAGGGGAGCAAGAAAACAGGGAGAGATTTTGTTTGAAGCAGAAAACAGCCAAAGCTTTGCAGCATGGAGTCATTCTGCAGACATGGCCATAAACCATGCCGCAAACTCCCCTCCTACCCATCTGAGCAATATATGACATCTTCACTCCTTCCTCTCACACACTGGGGGCACACTGGCCTCTAGTGGTGTCAAGGAACACAGGGCTCAGGACAACAAACCATGATCAAGAGGTAATCTTTTCTCTGTGTATCTCTGTGTATGCGTTTTATGTCAGAATCACTGGTCTGATGGCTCTCATGTAATATGGATAAATGACTTCTGGGAAGAGCTTGTATCAACTTCATGTGCAATGCAGCCTCCCTGGGTTCACAATTCCTCTCTCTCTCTCTCTCTGTTCCAATCTCACACTCCTTTCTTTCCCCCACTCTCTTTATCTCTCTATCTCTCCCTTTAGATACCCTTAAAATTTTCAATTTGAACTATTGATTTTGTGGGTCACACCTACAACAACACCAGAAGAGAACAATTCTATTCAGTGGGGAAATTGAGGTTTGACCTCTTGGTGGAGTCACATAATAAAATTAGAGGTCTAGTACTGAACGCATTCCAAGAAATTCTTAGAAAATATAAAAGCATCAAATGTTACATATTCAATTCATAATATTTTTGCTAATTTCTTTCTTTCCTCTTCTCATAATCCTTTTTTTTTTTTTTTTTACAGTGCAGCAGCATGATTTAACATCCTATAGAAATTTTTCGTAGAAAGTAGCAAAAAAAAAAAAAAAAAAAACAACCCAGGGGCTATTGATAATTCAAGAAAGAAAATAAAAACCTACACATGTTGTATTTCTCAAAGCTCACTAGATGGCGCACAATGCAAGAAAACATGTTTACTGTTGTTAAACCCATCCACATAAACAGTCCTAAAATGGCCAGATGGTACTATTGCTATATTATCATCATCCTCTATAAAAAAAAAAAAAAAAAAAAAACAAGACACTCAAAGCAAATACAATCTATTACAAATGTGATGATATCAGTGGTTTCAAGCTTTAAACGTTTTTGAATTGGAAGGTTTCTCTAGGGTGTTTTTAAATTAAATTTATCAAAATGATTGTACCTAAAAAAATCAGATCACCTCCACGACTGTCAAAGTAACCAGACACTCCAGAGAAAGTGTGTGTGTGTGTGTGTGTGTGTGTGTGTGTGTGTGTGTGTGTGTGTGTGTGAGTGATAATCATGATTCAGAGTAGCAACATCCTCTAAAGAGACTTACAATATATCTTCAGGGTCCATATGTAATATGAGAAAGACTGTTTTTATATGGCAGTTTCCTGACTTGCTTGGGTGGAATCTTAACTTTAAGTTTCTTAACTAGAAACTTAAAACTGACTATAAACTTCATCGGCTTGAATATAGCTTTAGTCAAAAGTACAATTAGACAAATAAGTGGGATTTACTTTGATTGCTATGAAGATCTTATAATCTAAGAAATCACTAAGAATTTATGTCTCATCTGCTTTTAAAGCATGTTATATTATGGGTTTTCCAGGTATGTGATGATTTGAATGGCTTTAATCAGAGGCTGAGACAAACTCAATAACAGTCAGTAAATCCAATATTAGCAAAGCTTCCAAAAGTACCAGTGACAGACAGCATGCAATAGGTAGAGAGACATGGAGACAGAGGGAGAGAGATCTCTGGAGGCATCGTTAAAACCTCTACAACTGAAACAGCTCTCAACTATGACTCGCAGGCTTTTATATGCTGCTCAGGGCCTTACAGCAGACCATAGCTAAATGTTAAACAACGACAACTGGCACACAAGCAGTGAGAGACAGTTTCAAGAGATACAAGTCAACAGAATGAGTGAGGTCCAGTCCCAACAATGTTGGTTTTCCAGTGCTGCAGCGAGTTCATCTAAGTAATAACAAAAGAGTTTTAGAGACATTTGGAGAGAAATCATTTTATAGAACGTCATCAAGGAAGGTAATAAAAAAACTGTGCATATATAGGCTGTTTTTGTGCAAAACATTTAAGGAGAAAAGTTACTTTAAAGAGAAAATTCACATATTGTCATCAAGAAAGCATCTTTGCTTTTATCTACTTGTCTTTTTTTTTGTTTGTTTGTTTTGTTTTTTTGTTTTTTGCTTATTTGTTTGTAAGGCCTTTAAAATGATCTAAATTATTAATTATTTGGTCATTAAAAATGCAAGACATGATGAAACAGCAGTATTCAATGTTCCAAAATACTACAGGAAAATTTGAATCAACTCCATATTCCATCTGGTGATTCTGGCAGTGAGTCTTCTCGGTGGCTCCTGTTGTACTTCAGGTCTTGGATCATGATCTTTGTGGGTAATCCCTCTGACTGGGTTTTGCTGGTTTATCTTTGAGACAGATACTTATGCTGAAGAAAAACATTTCACAATGTTGAAAAGAACTCCTAAACCTCATTGGTTAAAATGATATAATCATTCTTCATCAACTTCTGTGTTTCATAAACTAGTAAAAGCAAAGGTTTCACTCTTCATCAACGTCTGCTCAACTATTCCATTATTCAACTATTCTTTCTTAGCTGTGCAATTTCAGAATGTAAACTATGGTCTCAAGGTTGCCATCTCCGAAATACATTTTGCAATAAACTGTTTCTGCATTATATGATCTACTGATCATATAAAGCTGCTGCTACAGCAACATCCTATGTCTGTAATATTAAACCCTCTCAGGAAGTAAGTTCAATTCTAATGTCGTCCATAGTTTTGATTGATTTACAATCCTGTTTCTGCTGTTTGGATTTTTTTTTTCTTAAATAATAATAATGTGATATAATGAATCATGTGATGATATTTATCAGAGGGAGGTTGAACTCACCATGTTAAAAGACCTTTTTTTTTTTTTTGCATTTCTGTCTGTTTATTTGTATTATTATGTCCTGGTAAGTAAAAGCATATAATTGAAAGAGGATGAACTTCTTTTATCTGTTCATCCATTATATTATCTTTTTGATTTCCTGGCAGCGAGCCACAATAAAAAGAAGATGACAGTGAAAGGAGGCTGAAATGGTTTAAAATAGTTCACGTTGAAGCTGACAGTGTGAAGATATTTTGCTTTGACCCAGTTTAAGCTTTTTGATATGAAACTAGCCTATCTTGTGAAAAAAGTGGAAAGTTTATTTTCAAAGCATCCATAAACTTTGATGTCTGGCACTCATAACCATGGCATAATTATCTGGGATAAGCCAACCTTTTAAGGCAGTTTACAAACTTGAGCCTTTGATGTACATGTCCAAATGTGATGTGCAAACATATTTGTGAAAAGTGAAAGATGACAGAAATTGGTAATTAAACTCCAAAAGAGTCAAAAATGACAACCTTGCATTTAATATTCTTCAACAACCAATGGCCAAAATATTCCCCTTAAACTTCCACAGACTAAACCGAAATGTAATCTTTAAAAAAAAAAAAAAAAAAGGTTGTGTGAAATCAAAAATACAACAAAACTGTCCTTTTTAAGAAGCAAGTCAACCTTCAGCAGCACTCTGATTAATCTTTATTGGAGACTTATTGGTTTTTATACTCTCTTAATCCATTATATTGACCCAAACAAAAATAAGGGACCTGTTTATAGGTTTATGAACACAGCCATCAAATGTAGAGGCTGGGGAGCCATGCTGGAAGGCACAGCAAAGCACAGCCTTAATGTGTGCTTTTACAGCAACAGTATAATTGGAGCTGTGAAATACAGAGTGCTTTCCTCTCACCTTCTACATCTGCTTTCTTAGTTCTCCCCGCTCCAAATCCTCCCCTGCCCACTCAGGGACCACTGTGTCCTCAGTGGGGTTGTTTGAACTCCCTACACACTTCATTTACAGCACATTCTTGTGCACTGGAAACTGAAAGCCAGAGGATGTCCTTACCAGCATCGCAAACTGAAAAGATACAACTCATTCAGGTTAAGGGGAAAAAAAAAAAAAAAAAAAAAAAAACTTAGATATGATGCATAATTTAGTCTATAAGAAGTAGAACCAGAAGACAGAAATTTTCACAATGCTATAATGGCATTTTAGCTTTAGATTTAACTGCCCCTTTATTGCCTCCAGCTGTTTCAAAGCCCTACCTGTTATTGGTACATACCACATGCACCAGATAATAAAAGGTCTTTTACATGAGCTCCACTTGAGAGCCAGACTAATAACATGCCACTGAAATGTTGTGCCATTAATTCCAGGGTTTTAGTGAAAATTAAATACCATTAACATGCTATCAAGCTTTAACAGAAAGAGAAAAACAAAACATACCGTTTGACTGGTAAGCTTTTTTGACATGGGTATGAATATGCCTATAGATGCTGTTTTTCAGACATTTCTGAGGTTTGTTGTCAGTAATTACAGCACAGTTAGTATTCAATGGGGGTCATTAGACCATAATTGGCTGCTTGCAGTTATTAAAAGAAGTACCATCTATGTATTAATGACTTTTCCCTATTTCTTTGAGAATGCATTTGAACACCATCAATTTTTGCCCCCTTCCCCAACCTTTCACAGAACTGTTGTCACAGGAAAGATTCTGAACCAGTTATCTCCTAACATTTTGACATTTCTGCATAGCCCAGCTGCATACCAAAAATGAACAAAACTGTATCAACCCTGATGATAAGGAATATCTGTCCAGAATCACATTATACGAATAATATGTATCAAAAGTGGAAGATAGCCACTGAGCGGTTATACCTTTTTAGGGTAGCAGTCCACCTTAACAATTGAATGTTACCAATGGCAGTGTTTTTAAAAGTCTGCACCATTGAAGATCTCAAAAGCTAACAAATATGAGCCAGGAAGCCAGGAGACACAGGGAGCTTCATGACCATGTGAATCAAGGTGACCAAGGTTAGATATGACCCACTGTTCAAATGAAAAACGAAAACAAAAATATATAAGTTGCATTTTAAAACCACACTCAGCAAAGAGAGTGGTTTCTCAGCTCTGCAATAATTAGTGTTTAGTCTAAACTGCAAGCATCACTGTCATGGTTTGGGGTTTCTATTAGGCCTTTGTTTTCCTGTTTTTTTCCTTACTATCTCTGTTTTTGTTATAACTTTGTGGGTCATATCTTGTTCAAAATGATATGAAACTGCAATTATGGTATTTACAGGATGACAGTGATGTGACTATGTCAGCTTGTCTTAATTCAAGTATTGCTTACTTCAATATTGACATTACTTTGGTGTAAGATACTGAAAATTGCCTTAATCATATTAATATGCAAGTACTATTGTCCATATAAACACACTGAGTCAGCAGCAAGACCTTGACCAAATGTAGCATCACGTACATGTTGTGGTTTGGGCCAATGTAAACTTTTACCATGTTGCCATGATGTGGGAGTGTTTCAACGACCACTGTTTCCATTCCTGCATGGAATTGGCCTGTTGTGACATAGATGGAGAGTCTTGCCAAGGCTCGATCTGGCAATTCAGTCTTTTTCCCTTTTTTTTTTTTCTTGTCACTTTTACTTTGTTTTTAAATGCTTTTGACACATAATTCACTGCCATGTTGAATTTATGACTGGCTTTGTGTAATACCTGAATAACATGTGAACTGAGAACAGATACAACTCTTTTGATGCAATAATTGGATTTTTGCATGCATGAGTCATTTTGTCAATCTTGCTTGAAAAATGGGTTTTGTAATTAGAGATTTAATAAACAAGGTGTCAGGTTTCTATAAATCTACTTAAGCAATCGAGGAAAAAAAAAGAAGTGAGTTGGTGAGTTCAATTTAGAGCGGAGTAAAGAAATCCAACATGAATGTAAAAACCAGACCATTAACTTCTATCCTTTTGGAACCTTAGAAGAGAAACTGGTGAGCAGAAATTAAAAATAAAGTCAATAAGCGTGACAAAAAAGGTTCTCCTGGGGTATTGGATCAGTCCTGCCTCACAGGGATTTACAGCATGAACCTTGGGCTATCAATTTTCCCATTTCCCTCCAGACAAAGACAATCTAGAGCAACTAGTCTCCATGGACAAGCTTTTTCAATATACTGAGCTCATGGAGCACCTGATGTAACCACCACAAGAGTGAAAGATGACTAGAAAGATGAAAGATGAAATCTATTGTTACTTTCTTAGTAGCAAGGATGGACAATGTGCCCTTCTCTTCATGGCTTCGAAGTACTTGAAAGTGACCCTACAATTACAGAATATCTAAAAAAAAGAAACAAACAAAAAAAAAAACACCGGAAAATGCTCTGCAGGCACTCGTAGTGTCTCCCAGAGGTCGTTGCTTCATTTCAGAGCCAACAACCTTCACTGACCAACTGAAGCTGAAGATGCTGAGGCTCATTATACCCGAGAACACCTAAAGAGTTTTTAGAGAACAGGGTCTCATGAAGAGCTGAAAAGGTGTTTTGTCCTGAACAGTGTGACCCAGAATTAATAGAAAAACAGTGACCCAATTTCAGCGTCACCAGAGCTCTTTCTTTTTCTTACCACCACAACTCTATAAGTCGCAGTATTTCACCAGAGGGAGCAGCTCATTTCTCACCTTTAGCGGTCCTGCTTTGTGTGTTTGCCCTGAGTAATGGAAAAATATAGAGCGCATGCATAATGTAACGCTATGTAGAACCTTGCAATAGGTTGCACCTCATATTGAACCATTTAGCTCCAGCTGCTGCAGACCTTTGTATGTTGGCTCAGGTTCATGATGTATGTTGTTAAATGCTGCACTGGGATACAGTATAATATCAAGTAATTTTCTAATCTGTCACCGATTAGGTGTTGCCAGTGGAGGCCAGCCCAATTAATGTTTGCTTGAGTATACATTTTTCCTTTGGCACTACTATAACGATGGGCTCAATGCTAGAATCATCTAGAAATACAGGTTAAAAAAATAAAACAAGATTGAGATAAGAAAACAAGATAAAATAAGTCTTTGGCTATTAAGCCACCCCAATAAACACTGGCATAGTCATATGGATTTGTTTAAGTGTAGCAGCTGTTAAAGTTCAAATTAAGGGCAGAACATGAAAATGAAAACAAATGATACTGCAGTATGAGGTAGAGATGTCCCGATCCAGTATTTTGAACTTCCGATCCGATACCGATATTTATTTGTACTTCCGATCCGATACCGATATCTGCCGATACCGATACCGGCCTATCTGAGCATGTATTAAAGTTTTAAGTCATTTAACCAACTTAATTTGTTGTCAGACTCATGCTGAATAGGGTTTTACTCCTGATAATAACTCGCCAGCTGAATTAGGTGCATTTGAATAATACACATTGGTTGGTAACGAGAAACTTTTGAAATTCTAGAGTCTAGAATCTAGACTCTCTGAGACGCATTTTCCAGCATTTTGAGACGCAAAATGGGACGTTCAGATACCTTTTTTTTTTAAATTAAAATAACCCTAGCCATAACGTTGCATGTCTTTTGTTAAACAAGAGTAAAGAAAGTAATTGCAAGTTGAAAGATCAAAGTGTGATACATGTATTTAATAACAAATCAAATGAAAATAAACTGGTTATTTTATAACTCCATGTTTGCTTGGTTTATGATAACATTAACGTCCTTGATATTAATCTGATTCTACAATACATTAGAATGGGCCTTGAAGTTACAAGATTACAAAATTATTTATTAAATCTGGATTACATTATATAATTACCTGGTACATCCTTTTTCCTTTTGGTTTTTGGCGCTGCTAGCTGCCACATCTCAGCCAGCCCACGCTGTCGCTTTTCCGCCATTTTGCTCGTCTTGGAATACAGAATATTGTAGCAACCCTGGACATATGTTCATGTTATGATGCTCTGTTATTGTTTAGATGTTCTGTTGTTCGGATTACATGAGTTCATTGAATGCATCTCGAGCTGAGGCAGGCAGGTTATTGGGTAGAATAGGTTAGGGGGCGGGACTAGCAACGAAGAGAGACGGAAGCTTGTGTGTTATTGTGGGAGAGCCCGAGAGCAGTGTTGCTAATTTGGTGACTTTGTCGCTATATCTAGCGACCTTCCAGACCCCCTTAGCGACTTAATTTGTAAAAAGCGACTAGCGACAAATCTAGCGACTTTTTCTGCTGATTTTGAGACTCACGCGCACTCAAACCGCTAGGTTTGATGCCATCACTTGGTGGAGAGCTCGAGTTGTCTCGCACGGGGGGCGGGGTGTTTCTGGCTGTGCACTGTGCCCGACAGAGAGAGAAGCGCGGCTTGTGAGGCACACAGCAGCCATCAGCAGCCAAGTGATGGCTTCAAACCTAGCGGTTTGAGTGCCAGTGAGTCGCTAAATCACCAGAAAAAGTCGCTAGATTTGTCGCTAGTCGCTTTTACAATTTAAGTCGCTAGGGGGGTCTGGAAAGTCGCTAGATATAGCAACAAAGTCGCTAAGTTGGCAACACTGGGGAGGGAGATGCTCTTGTGCTGAAGGTGTGCTGGAAAATGCGGACCGGATATTAGGGAAACCTGGAATGGGTTATCTGAATAATGCGCTGCGCGGTGCGCTGGAAAACCCGGAACGGACCTTGGAAAAAAATGGATCGGGAGTCTGGATCAGCATTTTTAGGGCTTGCCGATCCGATACCGATCCGCATTTTTTGCTCATATCGGCGGCCGATCCGATCCGAATATCGGATCGGGACACCTCTAGTATGAGGTATCTCCTGTAGCTGGCTTGTTAAAGCATAGTTGGTCCAACATGTTAATATGAGTGACCAGTCCTTTTACAGTATCACAGTTTTCTGGTCAAAGCAGGCTGACAACCACACTTAATTCAGACATCAGCATTGAAAAATCATAGCTTACATTATTTTTTCTGCAATTTACATAGACACTGAAATTAATATGATTGTCCAAAACCTTGCAGTTACAGGGTTACAAGCAAGTGTTCTCACAGTGCCGGTCCCAAGCCGCCATAACTGGGGAGGGTTTCATCAGATGTACAAAACCTATGCCAAATCAATACGCCGATCAAGATGTTCTGCTGTGGCAACCCATAAAAGGGAAAAGTTAAAAAGAAAAAGAAGACAAAGACTTGAATCAATATGCTTTAAGCAGAACCCCTGTTCCCCATCAGCTAAAAACTCTTTTTGATGTTCCTGAAAAAATCATTTTTAACACCAACCTTTCTTTGTGTGTACATATAAGAATATATTTAATTAAACTGACTCACAGTGTCCTTGCTGACCGACACAAAGGTTAATTGTTTCACCAGCTGAACACTCCCACTCCACCCCCTGACAACAATGAAACTCATGAAAGTTATAATTTCAAAACTGAAGGCATCTGGACTTGTGTGTAAACATGTCTGTTTAAGCGTAACAAGTGTTTACTGCAGCCACTCACACTGTTGTTTGGAGGTAGGTGGGCAGGAAATAAGCCCGTTCCACCGGAACAAGTCAGCTATGAGTCAGGAGCACATTTCAGGGAATGCCCATTGTCTGCTCCGTTACAACACCATCACTGAAACTTCCTACAGCTACTTGCTGTCACAAGGCAACAATATTTACATTTGACCAGTTCTATTTCCAGTTCCAGTGCATGTGTTTATTTCCTATCTTAAACAAAATTCATAGTGAAACTCAAAAACCTGCATTCAACTAAAAGTACCAAAGAATTACTTTAGATAAATATTTTCTGAACAATCAGTAACTAAGTAGTGCCTGGAATTTGATAGGGGAAACACTACAGAGCCATATTAAACAAAACATGTCTATATTAAGACGAAAACAAAAATAAAAATCTAGAATTGTACACAGAGTAATTTCTCACCAGCTCAGATGTGGTCACAAATCACTGGCTTAACTGCAACAGCCTGTCAAACTGGAAGAAAAACAGGGCCTCTTGAGAACTCCAGATGAGTTTAAATCAGCTTGTAATTGTAAAGGTTCCTCACACAATAATAACTCACACAGCTAAAAAGAAAGCTGTTAAAAGGACCAAAGTTTAGTGATATGACAAAGCTATGCCGGTCTGCAATTATAGAGGAGCAAAGTGGTGAACGCCTGTCCTAACTCCAGTACTGCTGTCAGTGCTTAGTAAAAATGTAGACATTTGTCAAATTTTACTCAAACTGAAAATGTGTGTATAAAGCCCAAAGACACACCATGAAACAATAAGAGACAGAAAAAAAAATGACACCATGTGAAAGACCAGTGGAAGTGACAGAAGTGATTCAGTGTGCTTGTTACCACTGACCACAATTTTAGCATGAGGGAAAATCTTTGTGATCTGAAAATAAAATAAATGCATACCACTGAGCCTATTTCTGACTAATGAGGATTTGAGTGACTGTCACAAGTAGCTCAACTGTCATAGCCATAGTCGCATTCACACAATTTTAGTCATGGCAATGGTAAATCAGTGTTTTATGCACACATCTATGATATGACATCTATGCATCTATGATAGCAGGTGTAACGGTTTTCTGAAGGACATCACGTCTGATGATATTTGAAAAAAAAAAAAACATCAAGAAAAGGTAGAGCATGAGTTCCTCCCTCCCTCTCCCTCCGGTGCTTCTTGAGAAAACACATCCCATCATGAA
Source organism: Hirundichthys speculiger (assembly GCA_018398805.1). Taxonomy (NCBI): domain Eukaryota; kingdom Metazoa; phylum Chordata; class Actinopteri; order Beloniformes; family Exocoetidae; genus Hirundichthys; species Hirundichthys speculiger. The sequence goes on along the minus strand of JAGFBZ010001543.1, from coordinate 1,035,943 downwards.
CTCACACAAGCCTCTTCCGACTTCACCCACTTCCAGTGAACAAGCATGAACCCTTCCCCAGCTGGCTAGAGCAATGTTTGTTAGGGTTTCCAGTGCACTGTGCCAGGACTGTGGCACTGTGTGTTTTTCTTTACAGTGTTCCCATGAAATGAGCAGCTTTATGTTAATGAGATATTCACTGAATGTAACAAAAAGTGTTCTGAATTAGAAACTGCATAGAATTGATGCCTCAGTGTGGAAACTGCAGGTATGAAGTGCAGACGAGAACAGAATTTGTCCTTGTCCATTTTGGGTATTTTGTTGCACATTTATTGGTGTGCTTAGGATTACCAAAAAAAAAAAAAAAAAAAAACAGACCCAAAATCCACTCACTGTGACCAGGACTTAATGTAGATATTAAATGTGCTGTCCTTTGTCCAACAAATTAATTAAGAGGTGAAGCAAAAATGATTTGATATTATATTGTATGTAAAAAAAAAAATAAAAAATAAAAAAATAAAAAAAAATAATTGGAAATTTCTCTGAGTAAAACTGCTGCACACATGCTGCGTTGTCTCTCTCTATTATCTGAGACCTATGTCATGATTCCACCACAGCTTCACGACGCCTTCGGTGCAGTCTTTAATGACACGAGTCACTGCGTGGGTGTCTGCCAGCGCATCAAGATCATTTAAACAGCCCACTGACACTTTAAGGAACACAATTTTAAGCTTAAATATGCAAAATACAAAGTCATTAGAATGAATATTTTGTATTTCAAATGTATTCACATTTTAAAAATGTGGTTTAAAAATATCTGCATATGAGAATGTGAGAATAACAGTCCACAGAAGGCAGGAACGTTGTAAAGTAAGTGAATAAAAAGCTTTATTTATGAGCACTCCTCATTTCCACAAACTCAACATGTGGTTGGAACGGGAAGATTTTTTTTTTCCCATTAACTCCTTTCTAGCATTAAAAGCTTGGCCTAAAAAGCAAAAAAGTCCAACAAGCTAGAATAGGACGTTGGATCTGATTCACATAAAAGCCAAGGACGCTTACACTGCCTCTGCGCTACCACAATCTGATTTTCCCACAGCCCACATATAAACCCTGTATACTAAAACTCTCAGTTAACCACCCACTCCTTCAGGAACTGGTCACCAGAGGCCAGTGATGGAGCCACAGGAAAACCTCCTGGATGTGAACACTGACAGGTAGGTGGACACATCACCAGCTGCATTACTTTCTTTCAAAAAACAAAGTCCACAACAAGTCTTTAATTAAAGATTCATGTTTAGGGCTACAAGTAGTAGAGTCAGAGACTGACATATTCCTCCTTCATGGCCACCTTAACCAGTCCCCTCGCTCTTGTTTTGGAGAAGGTACTCACAAGAAAATTGTGTACAGTACAGACCATTACAGCAACAGCAACTGCCACACTGTATTTAAATACATAAACTTTAATGTGGAGTTAGTCCCCCTTTTATAGCTATAAAAAAAAATGATATATTGTCCAGCCTCTTGTCCAGCGGAGTCAATGACTCCACTCTTCCTAAATGTCTTTCCACACATACAATGTCTTTTTTTTGAGCATTTGTGTTCATTCATTCTACACACCATTTATGAACTCAGGCACTGATTTTTGGAGAAGGCCTGGTTTGCAATCTTTGTTCCAGTTCACCTATTCATTGCAAAACTGCTGCCACAAAGTTGGAAGCATTGTAATGTTCTCCTGGCATCTGCCAAACCCAGACTCACCCATTTGACTGCCAAAAAAAGATGCATGCGTCGTCACTCCACAGAACATGTTTCCACTGTCATGTGCCTTACACCACTCCAACCTCAGCTTGGCATTGGACTTGGTGATTTAGGGCTTGCATGCAGCTGCTCAGCCTTGGAAACACATTCTATGAAGCTCCCGCCACAGTGTTTGTCTCTAAAAAAAAAAATAATTCAATTATAAAATAAATAAACTATGAAATGACCAACTACAAATGACTTTAGATTTTGAACAAATAATCCTAACTTTAAGACTATATTTATTCCAAAATAATAAGCATATAGGTATGCTCATAAACATTAAACCACAACAACAAGCACGATCGTGACCCGGGTTAATTGTGTCCAGTTACTTGGAACTAAAGTTGTGGAGGAACTTAGGCCCCAATCGTACACTTCCCGCTAGCCACTACCCACTACCCTGCAAATTGCGGGTTTAGGAACCTCCGCAAACTACTAATGCAATCTTCCGCTCCCTAAAGCCGCCACCCATTATGCCGACTCCCTTACTCACATTGTAGGTGTGGCAATGGGCGTGTCTTTTGCTCTTTCCGCAAACTCGGTATCTTGCGATGGCGGGTAGCAGGTGGTCTGACTACCCACTACCCGCGATCCGCATGTCCAGTGAGTAAAAGAGCGCTTCCAAATGGCATCAATGTGCGTCCACCTGGTCACATGTGGATGTGCACAAATGGCTCTACCTCTCGAATTAAATCTTGTATAAAAAGCGTGATTTGGCCTCAGTCAAACCCCTGAGAAAATGTGTCTTAAATGGCTTGCGCACCAGTTAAACCATAGACGACCAGAGTGTGTTTACCGGGAGCGCACTAACTATCTGGGATTTTGAGGTAGCCAATAGGAATTATCTGTGTAAGAATATTTTTATCTATACATCAGTGCAGAGGTGGAGGAGGAAGGAAGAGGAGGAAGTTCCACAGCAGAGTCCCAGACGAGCTGCACATGAGAGCTGCTCAGATCTGGATGAAAAGACGCTCCATAGCAGTTTGCGTGTAGTGCAACATGCTCTTAAAGGCAATGGCTACTGACGCACTGATTGGTTTAACAGGTGGAACGCCCTAACCGCTCCCATGCATAATGTAGCGGGTAGTGCAGGTGGGACTACTTTTATCTTTTTCTCCCATACAATAACACAGTATGTGTTACTACAAACAGTACTGGTATAAAGAAAGGATGAAACATTGATTTTTCCACAGAGATTCACTGGATTTCTTTTCAAGTAGCCAGGAATTCCATTTTTATGACACACACAGGAAAGAGTATAGGATGTACGGTCACAGCTTTGGGTGTACACCAATACAGATGTGGTGGTGATCAATCATATGAAGGAATGTGTCAGCTTTGAGTTTTCATATTAGTGGTATAAAACTTGAAACAATTACTGGCAACATTCTTCCATAAATAATTGATCATGATGATGAGAGTGAAGCGAGAGCTATACTGTAAAACTGATGGAGAGCAGCTGCTCTCACATCTCAAAACACATGGCTTCTTGAATTTACACTAAAGAAGTTACTGACATAATACACATGTCCACTGTACTAAAGAGGGAAAAATAAATCAGAGGATGAGGTCACAGAAGATCAGGCAAATTTACATGATAGAAATAATTGATTCCTGAAGCCACTTATGATTTTTTTGAAGAGAGGCTGCAGCATTTCACTGTTTAAGTCCTGTCTCATTGGGAAATGCTTTTATCTATGCCTCATAATCTCACTGATGACAGGATATTGCGACATGCACAAAAACCCAAAAAGACATGGCCCCAAGGAGCATTGCATTCCATGAATAAAAAAATGTTTATTCAGAAATAAACCAATAAAGAAAAAAAAAAAAGGGGAAAAAACATTTTAAAAAAAAAATCTAATTTCTTCATACTTATATAAAAGGAAAATGTTCCTTTTCTTATACCCAGATGCACTCTATTTGAATACTTTAGGATTACATAGATAACTGAGAATCTATACCAACATCATTAATATGAAAATTAAAATACAGCCTTAAATGTTTTGAAGTGTTTCTTGAGGTTTCTTTTATTAGCCTATTGTCTATTTACAGATTAAAAACTATTTTGTATGTCGCACATTGAAGAAAACATAACCATGCTTCCACGTATGTGTGTTTTTGCTGAATGATAGGCAGCTGCTTTAGTATCACTGTACTTCTTTTCCAGTCATAAGCTGCAGCATGGATGGAAGTGCTCATGAGGTTCAAAAGGCTCCAATGTAACAGCATGTAGTTTCACAAATGCTTTGTGCTGCTCGTTATGGCACTGTTCTCTACAAATGTCTACAAAATTCCATAGTACAAACTACATTTTTGAATTTTTTTGACCCCCAGGAATAACTTCGTGACCCCAAGAAGGTCCCAAGCCACAGGTGGAAATCAAGAGGTAATTGTGTCACCGGCCGCCCGGTGGAACAGTGGTTAGGCCAGGCAGCGCATATACAGAGGCTACAGTCCTCAACGCAGCAGGTTCGACTCCCGGCCCGTGAGACCCTTTGCTGTCCTCCCCATTCTCTCTCTGTTGAGTTCCTGCTCTGACTTGGCTATCGTAATTTTTTGAAATACAGCCGTCTTTTAATCAGTTTATTTTGAAGAGGACTTTCACATCATTTTGGAGACTGCGCTGCACAAGAGAGTGATCAGCTGTTAAAACTCTCCCAAATCAGGATTAACAGCGAAATATCACAGCAAATCTCGATGGAGTTGAAAAGAAATAGAAGAGGATGCAGGGCAGGAGTGAAGCAGAAAGAAAAGTGGTGGAGATTTAAACTGTTTCTTCCAACTGTTGTGATGGGTAACGTCAGATCGTTAGCTAACAAAACAGACGAGCTTGAGGTTGTAACCAGGTCCCAGAGAGAATACAGAGAATGTAGTCTCATGTGCTTCACCGAGACGTGGCTGCATGAACACATCCTGGACTGTAACGCGTTAGTTCACTGCTTTAAGACGGTCCGTGCAGACCGCACTAAGCAACTCAGCGGGAAGCTGAGGGGAGGTGGGATTGCAGCGCTGGTTAACCAGCATTGGTGTCATCCTGGTCACGTCACCATCAAGGAGAAGATCTGCACGAGGGACTTTGAACTGTTAGCTGTGAGTTTTGTCCTTATTATTTACCCAGAGAGTTTACCTGTGTTATTCTGGTAGCGGTTTATATTGTACCTGGTATCGCTCCAGACGCAGCCTGTGATGTCATAAGGCTGCAAACACAGTTTCCAAACCCAGTTATGGTGATTTCTGGAGACTTCAACAATGTCTCCCTCTCTGCAGCTTTACCATCATTCCAACAGTTTGTCAGCTGCTCCACCAGAGAAAATAAGACGTTGGACTTATTTTATGCAAATATTAAAAATGCATACAGCTGCTCTGCCCTGCCACCTTTAGGAAGATCTGACCATAATCTGGTTCTTCTCACCTCCAACTACAAGCCAATCATTCAGCAGCAACCAGTGATCACAAAAACTATCAAAACCTGGTCTAGTGAAGCTGAAGATGCTCTGATAAAATGATATGGTTATTCTAAAATTCATATTTAGAATAACCATAACAGCTCCTGCTCCATAAGATTATCACTGATAAAATAAGACTTAAAAATAATCAGCATCACTCTCCACTTCAGACACACTTTGAGGCTACGGACTGGAATGTCCTCTGTGAACCTCATGGAGACAACATCAACGCCATGACTGAGTGTGTGACAGATTACATAAACTTCTGTGTGGACAGCATCGTTCCAACAAGAACTGTGAGGTGCTTCCCCAATAACAAACCCTGGATCACCAGAGACCTGAAAAAGCTGCTGAACATCAAAAAGAAAGCCTTCAGGGATGGAGACAGGGAGTTATTGAAGACAACACAAAAACTAATTAAAGAACAAACCAGGAAGTGCAAGGAGGACAACAGGAAGAAGCTAGAAAGTCAGCTCCAGCAGAACAACGTGAGGGATGTGTGGTCTGGAATGAAGAAGATCACCGGCTTCAAGGCAAAGGGGGACCAGACTGATGGAGGTCTGGACAGAGCTAATGAACTGAACAGGTTCTTCAATAGGTTCAGTTCCCCCCCTGCCTCCAGCCCAACAGATCACACACCCTCGGTGAGCCCACAGCTTTCCTGTCACACCTCCACTCTGTCACCCTGCAGCTCAGTCATGGACCAGAAAACAGCATCTTTCTCCACCTCGGAGACCTCCTCTGCCTCCCCCTCCACTCTGTCTGTCTTGCACCACAAGGAACTGTTCTCTCACCATTTTTCTTCTTGCTCTACACCTCTGACTTCCAGTACAACTCTGAGTCCTGTCATCTGCAGAAATACTCTGATGACTCTGCAGTTGTTGGGTGTATCAGCAACGGACAAGAAGCCGAATACAGAGAACTGATCTGTCAGTTTGTGAAATGGTGCGGTAACAATCATCTCATGTTAAATACCAGCAAAACTAAGGAGATGATTGTTGACGTCAGGAGGAGCAAGAATCAACACAGCAGTGTTTCCATCCTGGGAAAGGAGGTGGAGGAATACAAGTATCTTGGAGTTCAGCTTGACAACAGACTAGAGTGGAAATGCAACACAGAATACATCTACAAGAAAGGTCAGAGCAGACTCTACTTTTTAAAAAAGCTGAGATCTTTTAATGTCTGCACCAAGATGTTGCACATCTTCTATCGGTCTGTTGTTGAAAGTGCAATCAGCTTTGCAGCCATCTGCTGGGGCAGCAGCATCAGAACCAGAGACCTTAACAGAATCAACAAACTGATCAAGAAAGCTGGATCTGTGCTGGGTATAACTCTGGAGCCGCTGGAGCTGATTGTACAGAAAAGAATGCTGCACAAGCTGATGAAGAAGATGGAGGACTCTTCACACCTTCTCCACGACACAGTGATCACATAACAGAGTGTGTTCAGTGAGAGGCTTCTTCAGGTCCGTTGCAAGACAGAAAGATACAGAAGATCATTCCTGCCAGCAGCCAGCAGCCTCCACATCAAGACATCCTACTATTATTAATTCAATATTATTATTGCTGTCATCTATTTAATGTTGAAAACAAAAACCTTACTACAATGTTGAATTTCCCTTCTGGGATTAATAAAGTATTTTCATTTCATTCCTGTCTATCTCCACTGTCAATAAAGGCCACTAGTGTCAAAAAAAAATCTTAGAAAAAAAAAGAGGTAATTCTGTAAATCCACTGAGCCATACTTGAGCTGTTAAATGGCTCATGCAGTTAACAATATCTTTGGTGGATGGCATATATCACCTGAGACTTGTTCAAAATGGATATTTGGAAAAAGTGACAAGAACATTTTGTATTTCATCTAATAATGTACAAGATGAAATACACAGGGGATTTTCTTTTCCTTTTATATATATATATATATAAATAAAAAGAAAAAAAATGTTTTCCACAAACAGATCATATAATTTGTAGAGATTCTTGCATTTTTTTGGAGGGTACATTCAATATATATAAGAGAAAAAGATCTGATGACCAAATTATGAACAAAAGATGGTCAATAATCTGTAGTTTGAGTTAGCTTTACAGAAAATATCAATGCCAGACCCTGACTGGTTCAAAATATAGCCGACCTATAAGAAGAGGCCAGCATAAACACAAACATAAAGTTAGGTTGGAAATGTTTTAACACAGACACAGTTATTATTTTAGATGATTATCAAAAACTTAGAGTACAAATTTCAATCTTGAATATGAAGGTGATGACATGGATTTCCTATGTGCTATCCCTTCATTATTTCTCCATCAGTTAAACAGGTAAAACATCTGGATTTAAGTATGGTATTTCACCTCAATGTCCAAATCAGTCATAATAGGCCAAAATGGATTTATGAAGCCCCCCACCCAGAAAAAAGAAACAAAAAGAAAACAAAACATCTTAGAAGCCAAACCAGTTAAGAAACAGCATTCTTTGGACAGATGGAACTTAAATTAATTTGAACCACAGAAACTAAGAAAATGCTGGCCGGAGCTCATGATTTCAGACAATGTGATGAAATGTGCAATGGCCTTGATTCACAAGTTACTTTTAAGCTATGATCTGTATTAAGACTAATGAAGAGGTTCTGAAATGTATAGGAATATGATGTTCGCCATCAGAATCAGCCAAATGCAACAAAACTGGTAAAATGACACTTTACAGAACATGGAGAAAATGACCCCCAGCTGCAATTTCCCAGTTTGGGATCAATAAAGTAAATCAATCTATCTATCTATCTATCTATCTATCTATCTATCTATCTATCTATCTATCTATCTATCTGTATAACATGGGGAAAAAGAAGGAGTTACTGAAGGTGTCATTGAAGAAGTCCCCAGCAACTGTTTGATCAATGAGCTGTACTAAACCCGATGAAGGCTTGGAACTGGGAAAAAAAAGGCAGAAATATCTCCAGACGAGATTTACAATTTGTCTTTTGGTAAACACTTTGATCCTAAGTGAACAAAACCACTATGACCGAGTTAACGAGTTGTTTTCTGGCATGAGGGGGTAACTATCGGCCCGATAGTTATCAGCCCAATAGTTATCGTGTATCCCTATAAAAAACAGTAAGATACTGTTGTAAATTCCCTGTAAATTTACAGAAATTCATTACAGTGTATCCTTTGGATTCTTGTTTTAAACAATAAATGAAAAATGACGAAACCGAATTGCTGGGTCAACTGCATCCAGTTAAAAGGTCAGTGCCTCAGCATACAGAACAGTTTAATTTAAGCTCTGGTGAACGTACATTTCCCAATTACGTGAACACACTAAGCCATTACTGCCATTATTTGTATAGTCAGTCATGAGTGGCAGTTAAAAGGAGCATACCTGCCCACACCAACTCAAACTGCTCAACTCAGCGGTATATTAGCAGTTACTCTGGGTCAACTGCTGCCAAGTCATGAATCAAGCACTATTTAAAACCTTATGGAGCAACGACTACCCAGGAGACACAGAGAACATGTTAGAAAAACATACAATGACAAGTTTGAATGTTAGTATTAGGTCTCAACCGCAGCCTCTCATTCACAAATGCACAAGAACCGAGACACTAACAGCATCCTGAATCGACCACAAACCTAGTCATCAGAACAAACCTCTGTCAGCAGTGGAAAGCAAGTTTGACAGAGGAACTATCGTGTAAAACCTGGACATAATTCAGTATATTGCTGCGACTTTCATGACACCATTTATGTCTTTTGAGTCTTCATACAAAATAATCAGATGTAATGCCAAAAAAAAGAAAACATCTGTAAACGGTATTCATTTGCAGAGTACCATATGGATGGCAATCACACTGAGAACTTGTGCTGCTGAAAAACCATGGAGGTTGCCTTGCCAAGACAGGATTTGCCTTGATCACCAAAACTAAACATTTATTTGCATGTGCCCGTTCCTTGGGAACTTTTTGCATTGACTTATTTCTTAGGCATTAGTTTTTGTAAGTTTTATATGTAATTACCTTGGAAACCTGAGCTGTTTCAAACATGAACAATGAAGAAGGGACAGTTGCCTAAACACATGTACGAGATGGAAGGAGATTTCCTGGATGACATACTGTACAATCTCACCACTGGAAATACTAATGTGGCACCTGCAGAGCACACAGGAAATGACACATGATGCAAAAAGCAAATCTACACTGCATTCTTTACAGCACATTGAAGACGATGTTCCCAACTTATCCGTGATGTGGTGATACCTATGCTATATATAAAGGGGATAAAAGGGTATGAAGCTATAACCATTATCTGCATGCACACTCATGTGGTCACAGTTACTGAAAAAGTAACTTTATCTTCACATGAATTTCAGTACTCATTTAAATGGAATCTGCAAGGGTTGCTTTACTTTGAAAACCAACCAAATTCCTTTGGCTATTCACTCGTCCATCTTCCTGTCCAGCTTATCTACGCCGTCAAGCTTGGAAGGCTTCCGTCCAGAACCGACCAGGCACATTGTTTTTAGCAGAGTGGAGATTTAAACATGCAGCAGCTCATTTACAACCCCAATTCCAAAAAAGTTGGAACACTGTGTAAAGCATAAATAAAAACAGAATGCAATGATTTGCAAATCTCATAAATCCATATTTTATTCCCAGTAGAACATATAGAACATATCAGTTGTCAAAACTGAGACATTTTATCATTTCATGGAAAATATTAACTCATTGCCATCAAAGTCAAAATGAGCAAATATTTTCCATGAAATGGTAAAATGTCTCAGTTTCAACAACGAATACGTTCTTCGTGTTTTATTGGGAATAAAATATAGGTTTTATGACATATATATCCTATATATCTATATGTGTATGTGTGTGTGTGTGTGTGTGTGTGTATGCATACATAAATAAATGTATGACTATATAAAGAAGGGACAATATGCAACACAAGTGAAACATCAGATGTCGCCAAAATGCAACATGCAAAGTTCCTCAGAGATAAATACAACAACATTCACTGGCAAGAGTTTCTTTTGTTGTCATTGTTGTTTTTCTCTAGTGATACAGAGGTTAGTATTGGTAGTGCTATTTATTCTGGATAAAAATTAAGATATCCTAATTGTCCTTGGCAAAGGGCAAAGCACTCGTACAGATATTGACAAGATGGCAACCCTAAGTCTTTCAAATGCCAAAGTCATTTTTATTCTCCACAGCACAACACATAGATAGCTTGTCTGGCTTCAACATTAAAAGTGTTATTTGCTGGGATATATCTTGCTTTCTGTGTCCTTCCCCCTGCATGCTTGGCTGAAGAATCTCATTTTGCAACAACAATGTTGTTGAAGAAAAAAAAAAAAAGAGGTTATTCAACAGACTCCTCTGGTTCACTGCCCTCAATCGAAGCACTTGCTCTCAAAATAGCACTCAATCACTGGTTTGAATGACTTCCTCCAAATAAAAGAAACTAAGGCATTCTTTTCCATTCTGAACCATCTAGTATAGCATGTTAGCAATTGACTAAACTGCATGTGTGAAGACTCAACAAATACAAATAATTATACTTAAATTATCAAATTAGAGAACACTCTTCAAATTATAAAGATGCTTTTAATTACAAATAACACAGCAGGTATTGAGAAACCACTCTGCTATGAAAAAAATGGGAAAACTAACTTGACCTGAAACATAGTCCTCCATGCAGTAATTATTCAATGGAAGGCTCTTACCTATTTGCTTTGTTAAATCCAGGTGGTGACTTGTATGAAAAACCATTATAAAATGGTGTGTAAATGTTTTGTACGTATAAGCTCAGAAATGTACTGCATTCAACAGATTGTGTCAGCAAAGACAAATGATTTATCAACCCCCTAGATTCTTCAAATTTCTCTTTTTACTGGGATCAGATGTTGTTTTGTTTGCAGTATTTGTTTTTCTTCATGAATAAACACACACATACACACAAAACGCATTTGAGTGGAGTAGATCACCTACCCATTTATTTGTGAAATCACATAAGTACTTCTATTTTCAAATGGAATTACAGCCCAAAAGACACAAATCAGCAAACCAATTCAAAGTCTCTCTGTGTGGTCTTCAAAAATGTTCTCATGCAACTACACTCACAAGGGTTTCTGTGGATCCATGAGTGGATAATTGCACGCAGTACAAAACTTGTGGCTGTTAAAAGTAATGGACAACTGAAGGATAACTGTACAAGTACATTTAAAGTACACTTTATGCTTTTTGGTACTGTATGGAGAGTCAAGACCAAAACTCTTCAAAATGCTTTATCTTTAGAAATATGACCTTAAAATTGTTTTAAAAAAATGTATCAGTTGGTCACTATGGAACCAACATATGCATGCATCTTTCTGTTAGACTTTGAGCAACATTTTTGTAGTTTTACACGTTAAGCCTGATGGGATGCGAGTGCCTTCTGTTTCAAAGAAGTTCGTAAGCTTGTCACAGAGAAAGGTTTTGCTCAATGTCACAAAATGAAAATAACATTTGTGACCTAGTGCATGAAGAGACACGAATGTGCATAAATACAGCGGTTTCGCCATTATTTATTTTCCCTTTCCATTTTTTTTGTTCAGTCTTCACATTTTACTCTTGCTTTAACTCTGAGCCAGTCAGGTTTGCTTTGCATTTGACTTGCACCCCAATCGCGTTTGACTACATATAGACATACACGAGTGGAAAAAAATGCGTGCTGGAGAACACTTCTAAAGAGCCCAAATAACTGGCTGCTTGCTCTAGCTCAGTTTATTTGAGACAATCAAGTGAAAAATAGGGTGCGCCATATCTCGAAGTGCAAACAAATAAAAACAGTGAAATAGAAATGGCAGACTCCTGCAATCCACAGATTTTGGCCAAAGTTACAATAACTGAGCTGAAACAACATCCGATACTGTATATTAAATGTCAATTTGGAATCTTTAAACATGTCATCAAAAGTGAGCATTTGGCCATCTAAGCAGCTGTTTTTTTTCTCAAAACTCAATCTTTTGTAATGTGCACCAGTTTATAAAGACGTAACGACAAATGTTTTGCCAAACTTATTTGAGGCACTCCATTTATTGAGGACAATCATCTAGATTTTATGTACATTCAAAACTAACTGGATTTTCAGTTTCAAGGATAATTTAGTTTTCTACATAAATTTGGCAGATGGATGGATCATAACCGCAAAACTGCACAAGTGGAAACTGTGGTTTCATAATTTTATTATGCCAAATGTGTTTTATTTATGCTCTTGTGTAAGATTTTATTTTATTTCCAATGAGTAACTTATGCTCCACTGTGACTGTCATTAAGCGGATATATTTTAGAGTAAAGTCCATATGGGCTCGGGCAAAAGAAACTGACAAATAGGCAATAAATCAGGAAAGCCTGATCAAATGTCTTCATCAGCGTCATCGTATGGGAAACAGAATGAAGCACTATAAGGTTTATAAAGACAAATGAGTTACAGATATTTCAGTAAAAACTATCATGCATCATTTACTCGTGACCTCCTGCCTAAATCAGAATTTCTGGATGATGAAAGGACGAATTGAGGTTTGAACCACTGTGTCACAACCAATGAGCTTCTACCCCACAGAGGATCAAGTTTAAAGAGTTTAACTGCCATGGTTAGGTCTCAATTCAGGGAGCTTCAGGCTCTGCTGTGACTCACAAAGGTGTTTTTGATTAGAGCCCTTGCATGAGGCTGTATAAGAGCTGGCTCTGCCAAGCTAATGAGGCTCCCTTATGCACATTAAATCACAGTCGGATCAAAGCCGGTAACAAATTACCTCATTCAAGATCTTTCTGGTTGGATTTTCTTTTCTATGACCCCCCATCAAGACACAGGGCATTAAGAGACTATGCCAGAATCTGATTAGTAAAGCAGGTCTGCCTTGCCTGCACTCGTTGTAGTAATTCAAATCTCATTCACTATTTAGTATACTATAGGCAAGATGTTTAGTTAATGGTGTCACTAACTGATAAAAAAAATAAATCTAACATGGTTGGTAATGAGGGCTGACTTAAATGTACTAACATGAATCAATTTAAACTGATTTTTTTTTATTCAAGTACAGATGAGAAATGAGAAAACTGACCTGAGGGCAGGTAGAGAGGGAGGTATGACAGAACTTTTCACCTTGAGGATTACTGGTTTGGCATAAACTTGTGGGAGACAGGTCTTTCATCTGCAGCCTTCCATCTTATTTACTTTATTTTAAACCTCCTCATATGTGGTGCTTAATTACACACAATTGTCATGGGGACGACACAAAGACAGACAGGAAGACAAATATCTTTATACTTATTACCTTTCTCCCTGATTGCTAATTAGCAGAAAACAAAATTGACACGAGCTCACAGTGGCTCACACCTCCCAAGGAAAGATTCAGAGTCTGCAGGATTGGATCATCTTCAATACTAATAAGTTGTACTTTTCAACAACAGTTGTTGAAAGTAAAGAAAAGAAAGAAAGAAAGAAAGAAAGAAAACATTAAAGAAAACATTTTATTCTGTCAACAGGTATAGTTTGAAGGTTAGGAGGTTAGGAGTCAGCCTTTAGGACTTGTCTCAGAAAGCCTTTGTGGTACCAAGCCTTGTGATTTTTAGCAAAAAGGATTGATTTTTGGAAAAGCTGTAGTACTATAGCATTTTCTAAACATCTTGTCTAACCAAGGAGAGTAAAAGCTGTTGACACACACTCATTGAGTATCCAGAGCAGCACACAGAAACAATGAACCCCAGGACTCCATCCTTCTCACCTTGGGGAAGGAAACACAAGTCAGCTCAACATCGTTCTGTGAGGACTCCTTCATAAGTGTTCAGACAGCTCCTTTAATTCTCCCAGTTTGACAGAAATAAGTCTGATCTAACAGGAAAATCTTTATTTTTCTGAAACAGCATTTAAAAGTACTCAGTATTAATTACTGAACATCAATATGTGTTAGCATTAGAGCAAGAGTGAACAAGTTCCTGCGAGTCCATTTGCAGCTGATTCATTCGTAACCAGACCACTAGAAGGCCAGTTAAAATATAAAATAAAGCTTAATTTATAATAAATTATAAGGCCTTATATCTTTGATAAATTGGCACAAGGTCAGCCCAGCTTTGAAAGGCTATCAGTGGTAACAAGCTGTAGCTGATGGACAACAACCAGGACGACCAGCTCGATCTCCTGTTGCAGACATTTAAGAACTTTTCACAGCAATTACTTCCTTCATGCTTCATTGTATTTTCTAAAAACTGCCAAAATAATTTAACACTTTTTTACAAGAGAATGTGTACAAATTTTAACAAAATCAAGTATTACCTGAGCCAGTTCGAACAACCATTCAATATAGTTACTATCTCTGAAACATGGATCAGTACTGAGAAGGGTGCTGACTTTGAACTGGATGGATATGAATTCAAGTTACCTCAACAGAGAGGGGAAGACTGGTTGGAGGGGTAGCTATATATGTGGACACAAACCTAAAGTATAGGCTGGTGGATAAAATGACAAGAGTGATGAATGATATATTTGAATGTATAACGGTAGAAATTTATATGAAAAAGAAAAAGAATGTAATTATAAGCTGCATCTATAGAACACCAGGGTCTAACTTAGAAACCTTTCAGGAGTGGTTTGAGGAAACACATGCAGCTTCAATTTAGAAGGTCTTCTTCATCTGTGGGGATTTAAACATTAATCTGCTGAACCCAAATAATCACAAACCAACAAAAGAGTTTATCGATACAATGCACAGTCTAAACCTGTATCCTAAAATTACTAGACCTAGTAGAATCACCTACTTAAAGTGCTACGTTAATAGACAATATATTTACAAACCTGATAGAAAACAAAACAATAAGTGGATTAATAATTAATGATATCAGTGACCATCTACTAGTTTTTGTAGTATATTACAGCTACTACAAAAAAGATAAACAGGTTATTGGACAACAACTCAAGAGAGTGAAGACAGAGGAGACTATTAATGCATTTAAAGAAGAGCTGATTAAACAGAATGGGGATGTCAGTAGTTAACCAAGATAACACTGATAAAGCATATGAAACTTTTTTGTATACTTTCAAATTATTGTATGATAAGAATTGTCCCTATAAAGAAATACAATAAAAAAAAATAAATATTCAGATACACTATGGATCACAAAGGGATTGGAAAATGCCTGTAAAAAAAAAAAAAAAGGAACACACTCTACAAAGAATTCATAAAATATAGAACGGAAGTAGCTGAAAATAAATATAAAAAATATACTAAAAAATATAATATAATAACTATTTTAAGGACAGCAAAACAGGAATCTTTTTAGTTAACTATTGGACATGAATAAAAATAACATTAAAGGTATTTAGGAATATATTGAACAGTGTCATCAGGAAAAGTTCTAGACAGGCTAATTATCCACAATATTTTACCAATAATGATTAAATCATTCATGATATGAATGATGTGGTTAATAATAAAGGTATTTTGTAAGTGTTAGTCCAAAGCCGGCAGAAAAAAAATTGTGATCCGTGGATCAGCTGATGGATGGAAAGAAACAATAACAAGTAGAAATCCAAATTCAATGTTTCTCTCAGCAGTTGAGGAGAGAGAAATCATAGATATTGTAAATAAATGTAAAAGAAAGGTGTCAACTGACTGTGATGGTATAGATATGGCAACAGTCAAAAATGTTATTGAGGCAAATGTTCAGCCACTGACATACATCTGTAGTAATATGTCATTTAGAAATGGAACTTTTCCAAAAGAAATGAAAACTGCAAAAGTCATTCCACTTTACAAAAAAGGAGACAGACACCAGTTCACTAATTACAGGCCTGTTTCTCTACTCCCACAGTTTTCCAAAATTTTAGAAAAACTGTTTATTAATAGATTGGACAAATTTATCAGCAAACACAAACTGCTTTCTGAAAGCCAATATGGATTTAGATCTCAAAGATCCACATCATTGGCAGTCCTGGAATTAATACAAGAAATTACCAGCTCCTATAGATAAAAAGAAATTTGCAGTAGGGGTCTTCATTGATCTCAAAAAAGCATTTGATATGATAAATCATGATATTTTAAAAAAATTGGAGCGTTATGGTATTAGGGGAGTGGTTTTACATTGGATGAAAAGTTATTTAAAGGTGGTCTCTAGGTGTTGAAAACGGTTCCAGCAATCCAACTCAAATGAGATTTTGAAAATATACACTCCTTCCCTCCTCCCAAAGGCTCCGCCTCCTCCTCTTCAGCTCACCCCTCGAAACCACGCCTTCACATGATTCACCACTACATGAACTGCAGGGAGGGGGGGGGGGGGGTGCATTGATATTTGATGGACGTATTATGCAGCCAATCAAAATAGTGATCATCACTATTTTGATTGGTCAGAGTTTTTCTCTGATTATACCCTCTAGACTGGACCAAAACGTTTATTTTTTTTTTGCAAACATTTTATTTCAGGGGGTGCAATGGGAATGTGAAAAGGTTTTCAGGCAATATTGTAAAAAGTGCTGCAAAAAAACAACACCCACCCCACCTTTAAGCAACAGACAGCAGTTTGTGAAAATAGGTGACTTTCAGTCATCATGCTTGGACATTGGTTGTGGTGTCCCCCAGGGGTCAGTATTGGGGCCCAAACTCTTTATTCTATACATAAATGACATATGTAAAGTCTCAAAACTATTAGAATTTGTTCTGTTTGCTGATGACACTAATGTTTTCTGTGATGGGGAGTATTAACAGCAATTTATGGAGGAAATCACCTCAGAATTGAACAAATTAAAAAAAAAGTGGTTTGATATAAATCATTGAATTTGGACAAAACAAAGTTTATGTTGTTTGAAAATTGTAAAGGGAACAGTGATTTAAAGGTGGAGATAGAGGGTACATGTATAGTAGGGCATAAAATCGCGACTAACTGGTCGCCAAATGCGACCAAAATTTGACCATTTCGAACCGTTTTTTTCTGCCTTGTCGCCAGTGGCGAGGGCCACAAAATCCACCATCAAGCTTAGGAAAAAAAATGATTTTTTTTTCTAAAAAAGATTTTTTTTTCTATCATTTCTGCACATTTGTCATGTGTCACCAAGGCAAACATATCTAAATAATTTAGTTTATTTGGCGAAAAGTGGCCATGTTTTTGGTGCACATCAAAATGCGCTTTCATGTGTTACCGTACGGCCTCTGGTCTCCGAACCGTAGTAGGGAAACCTCCGTACTGTGCTATTCCAGGTTCGTGACAAGCAGGTAACACGCCAGTGAAAACAAAAAAAAAAGTCCGATTTTCTCTGCTTGGAACTTTATTCAGGCACTGACAACGTTACACAGTCTGTATTTTTCGGCTCCTGTCAGTCAACGGAGGATGCAAATCATTAACACTCGGCTGCTGCGCATGCTCACTTCACTTCACTTGCTCCGGTCAGCCTGCCCGCACCTCACAAACTACATTACCCATCAGGCTACTCCCCTTCTTAAAGGGCCAGGCTGGCTTACGACACATGCTTGTAAATGCTTCTGAAATGTAGTGATAGTGGGCGATAAAAGGGGTTTTTCATAGGCGATCTGTCAAAACTTTTCTATCACCATATATACATTATATAGGTCGACCCACAAGCTATTCTTGATCATATTGACATTGATAAAAAAAAAAAACATTTCAAATAAAACAATGGTGAACCCCCCCATCATTACTGACAACTAACTGCAGTGCTAGTGCACCAAAACACCAATTAATGTTAGCAGGCTGAAAGAATCTTAACTATGTAAGTGAAACTGGATTAGAAGAACTGCTGCACCTTCAACCAGAGCAGGAAGGAACCCGGCTCAGAAATAGACTTGAGTGTAAACAACTGCCTATCATTCAGATAGCAAGGTCAAAATATAAAACACAGGAACTGAATGTGCTGCTTGCAGTGTATACATGACTGAAAGTCAAATATTCAATCTCCAATTCATGGGAATAAAACTTGATTAGGCCGCATAGAACGACTGTTAGCCTGAAATAAGGGCTTTAGCACAAGCCAAAGTGGCAGAACATGCAAAACTAAAGTGAGTCAGTGCACATGCTGTTGGGTGATATCTCACCCAGTCTTGCTCTTCCGACTGCTGATGAAACGGAGGAGGGAGGTGATGAAAGTCGCAGAAAAAGTGGGAAAGAATTACATGTTTATATAGGAGCACAGATCATCCTTTGTGAGGCCTGGCAGAGTGAGATCTACCCAGCACGGAGAGTCCTGCCCCGTTGTCCACGAGAATGGGAACTTTCACAAAGAGAGAGAACAGAGAGCTGAGCTCTGTGGCGACTGTGTGGGACAAAGCTGAGGAAGTCAACACAGTCGGAGGCTTACATTGATGCTTTTGTTTACCGCCATGGAAAATTAGCCACTGTGTCCAAGAGGAAAACCCTCTTCCCAAAGGTTATGATAGTTTCAGATTAAAAATAGCCAAAGAGAAAGTTGTCTCCTGACAGCAACTAGTTACGTATGTGACTGTACAGTTGTTTTCTTATGTAACAAAAAGCCTCAAGACGGAGCTGATCACAACGACAAGCAGCTGAACACTTAAACTACTCATTCAGTCACGCTTGCTCACACAAGACAAGAACATATTTCTATAAAATAAAAGGAAATCTTAAATATACAATCCAATGTAGGCCACTGTTAAGTATGAAATAAATAAGGGTTCATTTACATGATTAAAATGTAATCAAAGAGTAAATTCATCTGACAGTGCTGTTGAAAGTATTTAAGTCAAAATGTTCATATTTCAATGCCACTATACTGTGGAAGAAGGAGGAATGTGAGGTCAGACAGAACTCCCTACCCTCCCGTATACCAGAATAGACCTGAACCTCTCCACACCATACTGGACTACAAGACAGAAAACAGCGGCTATGATACAGCCCCCATCACTTCTGTGTTCAGATCTAGGTCGTATATTCCTTTCAAAGCACGTCCCACTGTGACTGGCGAAATATTTAATCTTAAAGCAAGTGTCACAACTCCATAACGTCACGTAGCACAATTCACTTCTCACATTAGGTCACCGATCTGCTTTACAGGATCACCTTTAAAGCAGCAGTGAGGTTTACAGATGCACAAAGCTTGCATCCTTACTGATCAGACCTAAAATGACAGCCTTGTATCACAGCAGGACCACTAGTGTAAGTAGTGAGCCTGATAGGAGTGCTCGTGCTCAAACCCTCCCAGAACAGTCACCTTAAGTGATCTATGTCCAGTGATGAGGTGATGGTTAAATGGAGCTGTGCTGCTCACATAAATGCCATCTCAGTCAGCTGTTGCCTCTCAAAAGAACTCAGAATTGATGCTTTTGATTCCTGACATTCCTCCTGGCTTATGTGTCAGCCCTGATTGGAAAAATGTAGCAACTTTTTTTGAATTAGGAGAGCGTAATATAGCTACATCTGGATCAGCAGAATAAACTGGACGACTTTAGAGCTCTCTCCGGCGCTTGACTTTTGTCACATTTAAACTTTTTGTCGCCATGTGACAACCCCGTGACACCCCCTCTAA
Organism: Hirundichthys speculiger; assembly: GCA_018398805.1. Classification (NCBI taxonomy): domain Eukaryota; kingdom Metazoa; phylum Chordata; class Actinopteri; order Beloniformes; family Exocoetidae; genus Hirundichthys; species Hirundichthys speculiger. Next base: position 1,016,196 of record JAGFBZ010001543.1, on the reverse strand, counting down.
AAATGCGTGGTCACAACTCCACATCTCAGTGCGATATTCCCACGATATCACCCCGCCACACGCCCACCATTCACGGGGAGAAGTTCCGTCGTCCTCGTTTCATTTCGGCACACAATGTAAACACATAAAGCAACACGTTACCCGACATGTGAAGCTGGACGTCAGTCTGAACTGCGAAGCGACCAGGCAGTGCGTATGTGGCCTAAAATAGCGAAAACCCTGCAGTCTTAGACAACATTATAAAGTAATAACATACCTGCTGAACGTCCTCTTCCCGCTGCGTGACTCCACGGACAGAAGTCGGGAAAAGGAAAGTCTCCTCCACGGAACTTCAGACCAGCGACTCAGCACAAACTTTCCAGTCGGTCGGTCCTTTGAAGTGTTGTTATACACTTTTCTTTTCTTTTTTTTTTTTTTTACTCCTAGAGGTATCAGACTGGAGTCGCCCCCTTCTTAAAAATTCTTCCTGACAGCTACCGCTACTCCCTAGACCAAAAGATGAATTATGCAGTTTTCTGTTTGGACAAGAAGGAAATGAAGTTTAAGGATAGAGAAGGGGCTTTTACTGACTCCTACAGGCGAGTCAGAGCTCCTGAGCTGTACATTTATAAAGTCCGGGGAGCTTCTACATGCTGCAGAACTTTGACAAATCACGGAAGAAAAATACCACCAAAATCAAAATGCAAGTGCAGTCTGTTTGATTTAAAGCAGATGTCTTCAACCCTTCAACCCCCTATCCACCAGGTTTTAGCTGTTTCCCTGCTTTATCAAGTGGCTGTGTCATCAACAGACTTGGGCAACCTTTGAGGACAACCTGCTAATGACCATTAATTAAAATCAGGTGTGTTGAAGCCGGGCAACATCTAAAACCTGCTGGATAGGGGGTCAAGGACCAGGACCAGGGTTGAAGACCTCTGATTTAAAGTGTTTATATATATATATATATATATATATATATATATATATATATATATATATATATATATATATATATATATATATATATATATATATATATATATATATATATATATATATATATATATATATACTGTAAAAAAAATTGTAATAACAGAATTTTACTGTCTATTTTACAGATTTTTTCTGTATTTTTAAAATACAATTCAATTTACAAAAATAGACTGTGATTTTACATGTCAAATGTAAAATAACATTAAATCACTGTAACTGTGAAAACACAATATTTCTGTTCTTTTACAAAAAAAAAAAAAACCATTAGAAATACTGTAGTACAGAGGCTACAGTCCTTACAATTGTAGCAATTTTAAACCCAATATCTAGTTTTCCAACAGTTTTTTTGATATGTTTTGAAAGATGGATCACATTATTTTTTGTGTCATATACTGTTATATTACATCAAACACAAATTATTATACAACTTCTTTACATAAAATAATGTCATTGAAAACAATAACAGCACATTTCTGTAAATTTAAGCATTATTATCCGTAATACAGCATTTACTTGCCATATTTCTAGGTAATTAAATTGTTTTAAAATGTGAAAATATTTCTAATTTAATGTTAAAAACAACCTGAAAATAAGGCAAAATCTTGTTAAATTTACAACTACAAACTGCATTTTAATTATGGAAAAAACCTGTATTTTTATGGAAAGTAATTTTCTGTTATTTCACGGTATTTTTCTGGTGCCCCAGCTGCCAGAAAATTACAGTTTTTTTTACCATTTTTTTTACAGTATATATATATATATATATATATATATATATATATATATATATATATATATACATATATATATATATATATATATATATATATATATATATATATTATATATAATATATATATATATACATATATATATAACTTTATGTTTAATGTGGTCACTGTCACACATACTGTTGAACAATCAGATTAACGTGCAAAAACATCAGAGCCAACATCACCTAAAGTGACAAAATGCATATCAGACATAAACATGAGTATATATATATATTTATTCTCTGATATTTGATATATATCAAAGCTTGCTGATAAGCAAGCCAAACTAATGACTGTATTACCAACAGTCCTGCTGCTCATTATTACAAATATCCATCCATTAAAATCCAGTTTGCCACCAATAACGCAGGTTCCAGTGTATCAGTGTTTCATGTGAAAGTAAAGCTACAGTACTGAATTCCCTCCGTTGCCATTGTAATCAGAAACAAAGCTGAAACAGGTATAGAAAGAACAGTGACTTCTTTGTTCATAGCATCTTATATGCACAATCGCTTGATCCCATTGATGCTCTTTTCAGGTTTCCATAAGGAAAAAGTCTACTGCTTTCTGTGTGTGGGAAAACTTGGACTCATTACCCATCATGAATGTCTCTTGCCTGTTGTTGATTACAATGCTATTAAAAGGGCGTTACAGAAACAAATTTAAAAGGCATTAAACTGCACATTCTTGTTCCTTGATGGATGGCATTACATGAGTAGAAAACAGACATTATGTGTCTTAATGGCAGTGTACTTAAAGCTATTCTGTGTACTGTGGACCCTCTCATCAGTGTTCAGAATAAAAACAGCAACATTAAGGTGTCATTTTTGAATATTAATTTGCTCTTTTGAACCTGGATGATAAGTTTGAATGTTTTTTGTTTTGTTTAAGTGTAGCTGTATGAAATGGTTAGGGAAGGAGGACATCTTATGGGGAGTTAGGATTTGTGCCAGTCATTTTCTGTCAGTTGTTGTCTTTACCACAGACTGTCCATGTTGCAACACAGACGAATAAGGTTTTCTTTATCTGTTCATTGCATTCATCTAAGTATATGACACCCTGGAAGCAGGAGACAGAAGTACCTTTACAATAAATGAGGGAAGTCCGATAGAACAGTGATTCTGACTCTTCATTTTTCATTTTAAGTATAACTGAGTCATGTGCCTGTAGACCCCGGTAAGTGTGTGGATTCAGGCAAGTCTGGGTACTTCCAGATCAGCAGGATGAGTGCTCTGACTCCAACACTACTGCAGCTTGAACAGAATGATTAAAACTGGCTCTGGGTTTGTTTATACTGTAATTTACACACTGTAAAAACTGTTGCTTAGATCCAACAAAAAAAAAAAGGCAACATTTTCCAACCACTTTTTAGTAGTTTAGTAAACTTCTTTTCTTTGATTTTGGAAAACTCAAAAATGTATATTTTACTATGTTAAATTTTTTAGTACTGCCTTAAAGAAAAAGCCAAAAAATTGAGTTTAACTGACTTAAAAAAAACAATCAGTTGTTAACTATATTATATTTAATTAAACTGAATAAAATCTATATGTATATATGAAGAAATTGATTTGGACAATTCAATTAATTGATTTTAAATTTAAAAAATTACATGTTTTAAAAGTCTAAATTACTTCATAAAAGGAGGAGAGAAGCTGGTTTTGGAGTGTCATGAATTTGGCTGTAGGTTTTGGGCGCAGCAAGTCTAGTCCAACAAAAAGTCTTTGGAAGACCTCAAATGTCTTCAAGAGTTTAGGTAGAGCCTAATGATGTTGATCTGAGGAGGAGGGAGAATGCTCCTGCTAGAGTTTTTAGACCAGTAAGCACTGAGACACCCTCGATGATGATGATGATACCAGCAGCATCTGACTCCTGACAAGTGTAGATTCTCGTACATGAAGTTTTCAGTTCCTCATGTATACTTCTCTCTGCTGTTCCCTGTATGGCATACAAATTAAACACAATTAGGAAAAAAATGACACCCGGCACTAATGACACCCGGCTACGCCAGTCGGAGATCACTAAAGTTAATATTGAGTTGGTGTGTAATGTTGCAAAGAGGATGTCGGACTCTGTAGTTTTCTTTGGTGCCCTTCCTAATTTGACCAGTGATGATATTTTTACCCGCATGTCATCGCTCCGTCGCTGGTTGTCGTATCCAGCAAATGACGTGGCCTTTATTGACAATTGGCTGGATTTTTGGGGAAAGCCTGGTGCAGCTCGTATTTCTAGGAATTGGGCCGAATCTCTTAGACGCTCCCCCTGACAACCCAGGGTGGAGGCCAGGATGCAGAGCTGCAGTCGTACATGCCTCTCTGCTGCTTTTTGAGGACTGCCCCCGACCACTTAAAATAGAGAAATCAACCATGTAGCTGCTAATGTTAACATGGTGCCTATCAAAAACATAGAATTGGTGTCAATTCCCCGTCCTCCAAAAGTCTACTTGGCACGATGTGATAGTGGCATTAACCAAAATAATCTGATAAAAATAAAAACTGTCAGACACTTGGAGATGAGAGAACTTGTAATTAGATGTGGACTACTGAATGTAAGGTCTCTTGGCTCTAAGTCTCTGTTAATCAATGATCTAATTACTGAGACTCGTTGCGATGTCTTCTGCTTATCAGAAACATGGCTACAAGAGGGAGAGTATGTGATCTTAAATGAGGCTACGCCACCAGGTTATATTAATTATCATATTCCCCGGAGTACGGGTCGAGGTGGAGGAGTAGCAGCTGTCTACAACTCCAGCCTACAAGTAAAACCAAAACCTGCAATTATAATACATTCGAAAGCCTCACACTTACTTTAACTTTTCCAAACTGGAGATCAGAAAAGCCAGTCTTGTTGGTGGTAGTGAACTGGCCACCTGCTGGTGCCTATCTGGAGTTTCTGTCTGAGTTCTTAGATTTTTTAGCTGGTTTAGTGCTCAGCTCAGACAAAGTCATCATAGTGGGTGACTTTAACATCCACATGGATGTTGACAGTGACAACTTTAAATTAGCCTTTACATCTCTCTTAGATTCATTGGGCGTTTCACAAAAAGTGAAAGAACTGACTCACTGCTTTAATCATATTCTGGATCTGGTTCTCACCTATGTTATAGATACTCATCACTTGTTAGTGTCGCCGCTGAATTCTCTTCTCTCGGACCACTATTTAGTTACATTTGAGTTCAGCATTTGTGGCATTAAAACATAAAATGAATCGTGTCATTACAGCAGATGTCTTTCTGAAGATGCTGTGAATAATTTTAAGGAGGTCATTCTCTCTCATCTCCTTATGGTGGAATATGATAGCTGAGGGCAACGGTAGATATTGATTACCTCGTTAACAATGCTGCCGATATGTTACATTCAGCCCTGGATGCGGTTTCTTATCTTAGGAGCTCAGCTCCCTGGCATAATTCACATATTCGCATGCTGAAAGCAGAATGCACGTAAAATGGAAAGGAGGTGGTACTCTTGTAAATAAAGACAACTGACATTGTAAGAGATGCTATACAAATAAAATTGAATTGAACTGAATTGGGATCTGCTGGAGCTTATCCCAGCTCTCTTTGGGTGAAAGACAGGGGTAAACCCTGGACAGATCACCAGTCCATCGCAGGGCCACATATAGATGAACAACCCCACACACTCACCATCAATTTAGAACCACCAATTAACCTGACATGCATGTCTTTGGACTGTGGGAGGAGGCCGGAGTACCCGGAGGAACAATTTGGATAAATGTAAAATAATAATAATAAAAACTAAACTAAAATGAGTATTTTTTTAATGTGATTTTGTGTTTTGGGTCATAATTAAATATATCTTGTCCTTCACAGGTTGACATGTTACACTGTGTCTCTTTTTTTAATTTTCATTGTTACTGCCACCAAGGAGGTTGTTTTTGCTGGTGTTTATTTGTCTGTTTGTCTGTCTGTCTGTGTACAAGATAACTCAAAAGTTATGGATGGATTTTGATAAAATTTTCAGGAGTTGTCGGAAATAAGAAAAGGAAGAACTGATTTCATTTTGGCTGTGATCCGGAAGAAATCCTGGGTTCTGGATCACTTTCAAATTTTCAATAACATTGCGGTCAGTGGGGCCAAAAATTTTCTTTCTCAATATCTCCATTAATTATTGCCCAAAACTCATAAAATTTGACTCAGGGATTGACAATGGGAACCGCTATCAAATTTCAAAGGCTGATCCAGATCTGGTCCAGAAGGCAGATTTTATCGCAGTCTGTAAATCGCTATATAGGAGAATTGTTGCATTGGCGGAGGTCTGCACTCTCTGAGTGATTTTCTAGTTTTTTTTTTGTATTTTACAAAGATTAGGTCAAAATGTGGGGGTCTTGACTCTGGTCAGAAACTGAGTCAGACCTGACTCAGATAATCTGACCTGACTCAGATATTCTAACCTGTCTGAGTGACTGACCTCAGTCCTGACCTGAAACAATACTTACTTTGAAGTCAGAGATGAGCTCCTCAACACTCTCTCCCATATACTCAATGACACATCTTAGATCATTGACTGCAATGTTATTGAAAATTTGAAAGTGATCCAGAATCCAGGATTTCTTCCGGATCACAGCCAAAATGAAATCAGTTCTTCCTTTTCACATTTCTGACAACTCCTGAAAATGTCATCAAAATCCATCCATAGCTTTTTGAGTTATCTTGTACACAGACAGACAAACAGACAGATATATGCCGGCGAAAACATAACCTCCTTGGCGGAGGTAATGACAGCTAGTTTGTCATTTCAGGTTTTGTATTACATCGTGGTTAGAGGCCCGAGAAGATACAAAAATTCACAATGTAGAAGCTACCGCTGACCGATGATTGTGATCAAATGTTTGGTGCACTTTCATATAGTATTATTTTATGTATATTATTACACAGATATTACTGCATTTAAGTGAGACGTTATTACTTTTGTAAAATTACCCCACTACTCCACATTGTGCACAATGTATCCACAGCATTAAAAAAAAGTTTATTTAAGTTTATTTCTGCATTATAATTCATCAGACATCAAATGAACTGGGATGCACCGCGGCTTGCAAACATGTCTAGTCATTGTTACTTAGGGATCCAGGGATCAAAACTACGTGTTACATTACTCGTGCATACTGATTTGACCAAAATGTAATATGCAGAATGCAAGAAATACCTGGATAGTGTGCTACTTCCATGAAAAACATGCAGTGTGCAACTCATCAGTCTCTCTCTCATAATGTATCTGATAATATATCTTCCAAAAACATGTTGTTTTGGCTGTTTGATAATCATGAATGGACAAAGATAAACATCCACGGCACAGGATGCAGATTTTGGGAATGCAGATTTCTGGTCTCTCTTGCCCACCTTATATTAACCTTTTCCTTTGATGCATGATTTGATATAGTAATTTGTCTCTTAAATTAGCTAAAAATTCAAAATAAAATATACTAAACATGGTATCATCCTCTCCAAACTATAACGCGCAAGTTCTGAGTAATCTTGTTAATTTGTGTACAATTGAGTAAAACAGAAATTGGAAGAGATTATTACCCTTATGGATCATATAATAACCGGTGATGAGTAGCGTACATTTTTCTTCAAACCTGTGGTATGAATGCACTCTGTTTAAGTCTTGGTGTTCATAGAATACCTGAGGTTTATTCATAATTCTGAGTAAGAGTATTACTAATGTGTGTGACAGGTGTGTTATCACTGAACTTAACAGTTTATAGTGAAATGTAAGGGCATGCTGCTATGTGTATATAAATACCAGTAAACCCACTGAAACTCTGCATTATTGATTTTTCAAGAGAACTTTTAGGACAGCTTGCACCAAACCGCATGTCCATTCATTTCACAAAAAAATGTGTCCTACTCAGATATGCTTACATCATAGTTTTCCACATTTGTTTCATCCTCTTCCTCCTGTCTCTTGGGGTGCATCACTCAGACTCATAGACCGCCTCTAAAAGTTCAAGACGCAACTAGATGGTCCTCATCCAACAGAAGTAGGTAAAACTGATGGACTAACATTTTGAGTTAGTCCTTGTCCAATCAGAGAGTGTTTATTGTTGTAGCTGCTGGGCCGTTGCCACTGACTGGGAGCTTGGGCAGATGGAAAGTGTTTTATCAGCTTTGTCAGAGCATAGACAGGAGTAGTGACCTTGAACAAACTGCACTCAGCCACATGGGTCCACACAAAACCTCACTCACATTGGCTATTTGTCTTCATTTTCTTTAAAGGATTCTGTTTCTAATAAAACGAAAAAGTATTTGGTTTGAGAGAATTATGGCTGCATGGGTTAGGTAGTAGACTGTTGTGTGGGCTTTGTACTTGGGAACTGATCTCTCTGATTATTTTCTCTAAAAGATCAAGACAAATCTAAACTAAGTAAAGGACACTGAATAAATGGTTTGCTTTACTTCAGTAATGGGGAGCTTTTCATATATTGGAGTCTTTATCCTTGCTTTTAGACTTTAAGATTTAAAAAAATTGAACAAAGAAAAGCAGCACTATGCTCAATATTGGTATTCTTTTGACTGCTTGTTCTTAATGGCTAAGAAGAACAGTTGTTCTCTAAAAATAATGTTTGTTTTTTTTAATGCAGTAATAATGGAATACACTAATAATGCATTTATCCATCCACCCATTCCCTACACCTGCTTCATTCTTTACAGGGCCATGGGGATACTGGATTTCATCCTAGCTGTCACTGAATGAGAGACATGGTACTCACAGTATTTCAATCACCAATATTTGCATAAATATAATCTTAAATGATGGCTGCACAGTGGCCTGGTGAGTCACACGGTTGTCTCAGAGCCAGAAGGTCCTGCAAACTTTGCTTGGACCTTGGACCTGTGCTTTCAAGGGGTTTTTGGCAGTGTGAGGGTGCATGGTTGTTTGTTTCTGTGTGGCCTGTGATGGACTGGAGACGTGCTCAGGATGTACCTGCCTTTCACCCAGAGACAGGTGTAATATGCTCCAGCTCCCCCATGATACTGAATAGGAGTAAATGGAAGGAAATTTTAAAGAACAATGTACATTCACATTTCTTCCCTATACTATTTTCATTCATCATCTATTAGCTATGCCCATTACATTTCATATTTATTGTCATTTTTATTATATTTATATTTAATTAAATATAGTTTGGCAGTGGTCAACAACTTAATAGTTGCAATAAAAAAATTTATAGTTGCTCATGCATTAAAATGAATACATGAATACAAAAAAGCTCATAAAACACAGTACTTGCCAGAAGAGTGAGTGTGAGGAATCTTACTTGCGAGGCCAACATTCTATAGGACGGCTAAGACAAAGAGAAAGAGAGCTTGTCATGCACTCACGCCTATATGTACAGAATCAAAATTAGATTTACCTATTAAATTGTGAGGCACATGCTGGGATTGTGGATGGAAAGTGAAAATCTCATGCTGGCAGAAGGAAAACATACAAGCTCCCCAAACAACTTGTAGTTTTGAAACCAGAACTTTTTGGCTGTAGGAAACTGTGCTTAACATTGTGCCAATGTGCTGCATATGCTAATTCAGGTTACTGTAATTTGAAATGACATTGTGTGAATGGCACAGGATCAAAATCACGGTGGAAACCTTGTCATAAATTATCCTCTAATGCTTGTGCTACTGTTGCACCCCAGCTGTCAATTTTAACGCTTCTGAAACCACATTTTTGTATTTGCAGAAGAAAGTCTCACATCAAAACACAACATCATGCACTTCACACAGCAAAGCTGAACAAGAGAAGAACTGTCAGGCCTTCAGTGTTTGATTTATACATCGCCATACAGCAATGTGTCAAAAGTCAGCACCTTCAGTACTTGAGGTGTCCTGCAGTTTCCAATGGGATATGAACATAGAAGCACAGTGGACCCCAGGACATATTTAGATCTCAATCACACAGTCTGGTAATTAGTAGATCGACTGATTATCGGTGGGGCCGATTATCGGCGGCCGATATTTGGAAATTTGACGTATATCGGCATCAGCCTGTTTTTAAACTGACCGGCCGATATGAAGAAATCAATCTAAAACTGGGTTATTTGGGCTCAGATGCAGCCGCGTCTCTCTCCTGCCTGGTGTCTCCTGCATTATTCACCCCGTCCTCTGATTGGTTAAGTGGCAGAGGCGGAGCCTCCGAACAAGAAGCTGTCATCAAACACGGGAGAGTGAGAGGAAAAGTTTTCTCGTGTGAGAAGCTCCGGACAGAAAACACGTATCAAAGGTAAATGCAGAAAGCTCTTCCGAAATTGTAATAAACATCCCAGTACTCTGCATCTCACAACTACTACTAACGTTACAGTGAGCAGCAGAATAACGTAAGAGCAGAGTAAATCTTAGCGGCAGCTCTGCTAACTCGTGTTACGTCCCAACATGTCTGTGAATTATTTAAAAGAAGATTGCTGATAATATCGACATGGAAACAGTCCATGATAGAAAAGCATGTGTGTGTGATTAAGAGAGAGTGCATAAAAAATAGTTCACTTGTTTTAGGGAGCGCTAAGGTGCAGGCTGCTTAGCATTTACCATAAAATTAGTTTGTCGATCTGGCTCTAAACGCTCTGCAGACTATGTATTAGCAATAGGGAAAATACACCGTACTTTCCGGACAGTAAGCCGTTACTTTTTCTCACGCTTTGAACCCTACAGCTTATACAACGATGTGGCTAATGTATAGATTTCTACAGGACAGCTTCATGTCGTTAATACGTTTATCCTCGTCAGAATGAAATTACCGAACCGGTCACAGTGGACCAATGAAACTGTTCGAATTAAATCAAACGCACTCACACTAAATTCTTCAAATCAGTCATTTTGCGCATCATGCACACACCCTCATCATGGAAAACACACGAAGGAATGCATATGATTTAGCTTTTAAGTTAAAGGCAATCGATCTGTTGGTCAATGAAGTAAACAGAGCTACTGCATGTATTTATTTTGAGATCCGAATATTCGGATCCTTGTGCGCTCAATATGAAATCACCGTATGTAATGTGGACAATAGTATGTAGTTAAAGACACGTCAAAAACTCACAACTCAAAACAACTCACGACAACTAACGTTGCTATGAACTTTCTGGTCCTTTCTTCTGAAAATGAACGGGAAGATGAGAGAGTAAAATTCAGAAATGATTTATCTGAACAAAGTGGTGGAACATTTTAAATACTGTGTGAGGTCATTAAAGCCAGAAAGGCTGTTTGTATCCTGTCAGGAGCTTAATTGCACTCATAGCAACTATTATACTTTTTTATATGGATATTTGTCATATTAATCATTAATAATGTAGCAACACAGTTTTGAATGACAGGGTCCTTGTTGAAACAGATGTTTCTGAGTCTAGGAAATTCAACACTTGAGCTATTATTTTCTATTTGTGTGATTCAATAAACATGCATTAGGCATTTCAATGAAGTTCAGTGTTTGCATTATTCAATTTTTTTATGCCAATTTTTACACTTTTACTGCAAATGAATATCGGCTCCAAATATCAGTTATCGGCCTCCTCTAACTACTAATAATCAGTATCGTTATTGGCCCTGAAAAACCCATATCGGTCGATCTTTAGTAATTAGCTTCTCAGTACATCATTCTCTGTTAAATGAAGCTAACAGACAAATCATTTTCTCAACTAGCTGAACAGATCTCACACTGAGAACCAGAAAATACCAATACCAATTTCATAAAAAATGTAGAAATATGTTTTCTTTCAGTTTGGTTCTTCAACAAATAAGGGATTTCTTCATGTCTCTGTTAGAGGGTTCCATTCTCTGAAAGTGTTGAGGAAACCAAAAGGCTTTCTGTCTGTTGTTAAAATCCTCATACTAACTGTTGATTTAAGAGTGGAAAAGGGCTTTGGTTTTATGACTAAAACTAACAAAAGAAATCAGGAACCTCAATGGAGCAGTCTATATAATATCCTAAAAAGCTTTGCTGAGATTAGATTACATGCAGTATACCCCTGGTTTTAACAATCAGCAGATTGTGAACAAAGAGGTTCTATATGCTTACAGCTGATGCTCCCTCAGTGGGAAGCCACTTTAAAAACTATTACAGGAACACACATCATTCATTCTGGCCATAAATGGGCCCTGAACTAAGTGAAAATCAAGGTCTGTTTTGCCCTTGGGCTTTAAGTCATGTGTAAGTGATGTTCATCAATCTAATGTTTGTAATATCAGCAGTAAAAAATGACACAAATATGGCTGACAGTTAACAGTAATTCAGTCATTGATGACATGAACAAACCCAATGCATCCATAAGACATTCTTTTTAAAACACAACATCAATCACAATGACTATTTCATTCCTTTTGCAGCAGTGACTGGGCTGCAAAGACGCCGTATCTTTGTGTAGCCAACTGCTGATGAATTCTTCAGCAGACACATAAGTAAAGTAAAAAGATTTGCTAGAGCTTCCGCTCCCTCTGCCATTAACCCATTCTATCCCCTGTTTGATTTTAATCATTTCAGCGGGCACCTATTCCGATCACATGAGGTCTATCTTGTTAAGAGAAGACTTAATGGCAGCAACAAAAAGCAGTTCCAGTGTTCAGGATAATTACACATGAAACTGGAGATGTTTATTTGAAAATGTTCTCAGGGAAGAAATGAGCAGAGCAAGATCTTTGTGTGATCATCTGGACCATGTCACTGCTGTCTGATGTTGTTGACATCTTGACATCTCTTTGTTTAGTGTTCCAAAGTGTCAAACCTTTGCATCATGGGCTTGCCTTCTTTACAGTGACCTGACCCAATGTATTTCTTTTTCATTGGCTGTAGCTTAGATATGGAGTCGCCAACAGTCAAATATATATCTGACATCAGAGTTTGGTCGATGATCTGTTGGTGAGCCTCTTTGATGCATCTTTGAGTAGTTCACACATAACAGTATACACCTTTTCGACTTTAAAATTGTGGACATGCGCCCCCTAGTGGCCCAAACATAACTGGAGTGTGCGGTGCTCCACCTAAGTGACCCAAACACAGCAGCGTGGAGCATCTGTTACGGATAACGCAGACATGTCTTGGATTGATGATGTTAGGCAGTGGCCTCCAGTTACAGATGAAGGTAGTTTATTGCTGTTTTTAATGATTAGTTATGGAAATAGCATGATCTATTCCCATAACCAAACACTAAAAACTGTGGGAATATATGAAAAATGCAACGCTGGCTATAACTAACGTCAACAAGCCATAGATTATGCTACTGTAATGTTAACGCTAGCGGTAAATTAGGCTATGTGTTAATGTTATATATAACTATTTTATCAGTCTCCTAATTCATTCATTCATTCATTGTTTTATAGGCATTCAGGATTATTTCATTCATCGTCTGGCATCTGACGATCAACAGAATGCCAACTACAGGTCACTCATTGAGGGACAAAATTATCTGAGCTCTGGATGGGTCGGTCAAATACTGCACACTCTAAAAGATGATGAAAACATCACTCTAAGAGCACCTGTCCGGTTCTCACAGACCATTAACAGCCATCAAACTGTATGGCTGCAAACAAGGGCAGTCTTCGTGCAGTGTATTTCGCATACTTTCTTCTTCCATTGAATTTTCACGCCATTGTTGGCACAGTTGCCTCAAGGGCTTTTATCAGTGGGTTTAGTGGCAGTTTTATAGTGTGAAAGTGGCTTGAATGATCACAGTTTGGAGCCCTGCTGATGCGAGAAATTGGCTGAGGGTACTTTCACATGTACTGGATTTAGTATGCTTAAAATAAATTCAAGTGTGGTGCAGTTCATTTTGTCTGGTGTCAACTGATCACACTTGGTGAAGAACCAAAAAAAAAAAAGTGGACCTACATCCCCCAAAAGAGATGGTTTCTATTCAAATCCAAACAGCAAACTTCAGTGAAATCTTTTTTTCTTAGCAAGCATAATTTACCAAACCAACACAGGATCAAAGGCCAATAAAAGCATCATTTTGGACTCTGAAGCAAGTGGAGACTTTTGTTTTTGCAGGATTAACACTGAACTAAATCAAGCAGTTCACAGTTATGTGTGATTCATGTGGGCTGCCTCCTGTACTGTTTTTATACACCTCTGGTGCCTTCCATGCATCAAAATATTCCTCTCCAGCTATATTGATGTTTAATTTTCAAAATCAAGTATTTGGCAAGAGTGATAAATGACAACCCACCTTTTTCTTTTTTTGGTCATGTCATAAAAATGCAGTGAGGAGTTTCTCGTGTGTTTTGAAGTAACACATTCAACGTGGTATGTTTGGATTTTTGTTGAGTAAACAGAAACCAAACCGAGGAGAAAGTGGTACGTGTTTCCAAACGGATCCAGGGTAAATGTAATAAATGTAATAAGATGTGAAAACATTCACACAATTGTGCACAGGGCAGTACCAGAGAATTTATCTTTGGGATTGCTTGCTGTGGATTTTTTACACAGACGGTACCACCATAGCTGTTAGTTCTGCTTTCCACTGAGGTGAGCACATAATGGTGTCTGTTTCATGGATCATTGGCTCCCTGAAACACAGCAGAGTACAAGTAACTGTGACTGAGATTGGACAGAGAGAAAGATATGTCTCAACATTATCCCAGTGAATGATGTGCAACACTCTGGCAGTGGTGTGAGCTAGTGAGACACTGTGCCAACCCTCTGTTGTGATAATCTAAAGGAATTTTGCTGGAAGCAATGTTTAAAGTTCAACTGATGATAAATAATACTTTGTAAAAACAGCTGCAGTCCAAAGGGTTTCAACTATATTTATAATATACAGGCTTCTAGAGAGTTAGGGTGTCAACCAATAGTATATCTATGTAAAATTCCTTTAGATTTTTTTTTATGAAATCAACCACTTTTATCTGGGATTGCTGTCCATAAAAAATAATCTATCTGCAATCTATAACAACTGTTTTTTTTTTTTTCTGTTTTTTTTTTCTGTCACTGAAATGACCTTCTATACCTTCAGGGCCTGATTTACTAAAGGTTTGCGTGCGTAAAAACGTGTGCAAACTTGACACCACCCGCAAACCAATGCGCAAGCTGATCTACTAACAGCGTGCAAAGAGGACTGCGTCTCTCAAATAAGCAAAATAGCACACGCTGTTCATTTAGCACTTTTGCCCTGATGAATAATCAATATGGGGCGTACCCGCCAGAAAGCGCTAAATACTGGGAGGGGAAAATGCAAATAGGTCCATTTACCACACGCAATGAGATTTACCAACCCTGAAAGTAATTGCGGGGATTGTGATTGCGTCTGTATTTAGTACGTTCGAAAGGAAGGTGCTATTCTGTCCAGCATTACGCACCGATGGCTGCTGTTATTGTAGCAAGGAGGCGACATCGCCAAAATCAAAGAATACGCAGAGAGAGAGTCTTTCGGACTCGTGTAAATTTGTTTGCACATGCAAAAGGAGAAATATTTTATTTGAATGTTAAATCGAGTATTATTCAGCAAAAGGTTGCCACAGGAGGCACCAGGGTTTCCGTTGTCTGGTAATTGCTGGACTTTGTCTGGTAAAATATGCGGAAGTCCGGGATTTTATAATCTCTCCGGTCAAAATGTCCGGTGAAAATACTCCTCCCAAGCACAATTTCAGTTGTAATAAAATGGGTTATTTCCACATCATTTTATGAAAAACGCCTCGGGATTCTCCCAGAGGAGCTGGTGGAAGCGGCCGGGGGATCTGGACCTCTGAAGCTGCTGGCCCCGCGACCCGACTTCGGATAAGCGGAAGCTAATGGATGGATGGATGGATGGATGGATGGATTTTATGAAAAAACATATACTTTTTTTTACGAATGAGTAGTGTGTGAGGGACGAGTGGGCTCCAGCCACAGCTCCACTCATTGATGCCACAGGTGCGCGCAGAGACGCATCTCCGTAATGACAGCGCTCCGCGGTTATGGAGGCTTGAACTTCTCAACGGCCACTTAACCACCCGTCTTGTTTGCCGAAGTTTTATTAAAGGCCACTTTTTCTTTAGTTCCTCGCCTTATATCTTGCCACCTTCTTTTAACCTCATCTGCCGTTCTTTTTGTCTTACCAACTGCATTTATTCTATCGCAGATTTTCTCCCATATTGCGTTTCTTTTGGAAATGTTTAAATTTCTTTGCTTTAGTTCATGAATGTGTTTATTTGCCTCTTCCACTAATATCTCTTACTCCAACTCGTCAAATTTCATTTTGCGCTTGCGTCTATCCTGCTTTCCATCCAGACTCTCCATGGCGCAAACCGTAAGACACGCAACACCTCATTTTAATACTGCGGTTTGCACCCGTATCAATTGCGCGAGCATTCTTAGTTGATCACCCGCAAAACACACAACAACAGCACGCGCAAACTTTTTCAGTGCACACGCAATTTAGTACTCTTTATTCAGGATCTTAGTAAATCAGGCCCTCAGTGTACTGAAATCCATTTTATTGTTTGATTAACAGGGAAATATCCAGCAGCTATCACAACTTTATTACGTTCAACCAAAATAACTCATACTCCTTCCAAAACTATAAAGAAGAGTCTATCTCTTATTACAGTTGCAGCAAACATGATGTATTGAGCAACTAAATATGTGCTGGCCATTATATTTCAATATAACGTGTTTTTAAACTGTCATACTGTCAATTGTGGCATTTTATGAACTCTGAGTGAGTTTTAACACTGTAGAGAGTGATGTAACAAGAAGAAGAAGCCATGATGTGCTATTAGTTGAAGAGTGGAATGCAACAGGCTATCCAACTGTATGTCAGTGTAATACTGCTGTATGTGACAATCCTTGAATACGTACTGGGCTGTGCTGGGTTCAGCAAACTTTATGTAGAGAACATAAAAGCAGATCATAGTTTTGTTTACAATTATAAAATAATAATAATCATAACTGAAATGTTCTTCTTTTGTTTTTTGTATAACTGATTTTTATTGTATCAATTATATATCACTTAATATACGTACTATGAACTGGTTGCCATTGGAATATAAAATGATCTTACGTCTGCCACATTCTAGGACTAATTCGGTAAACACTGAAAAACAATAAATCAAATAGATCTATTACAGTCATCAAGAGCAAGCCTTGACATAAACATACATTTTCACTAGCATCTTTGTGTAATTAGAGGGGAGGTTTGGTTTGGAAGAGGGTGATGAGTTTGATGTTGTGATGTTGCATGATCTCCGTCAATCTCCATCCCCATTCAGTTCTGTTCTTATCTGGACACTTCAATTTAATGATGTTTTATCAACCTTTGAAGAAAAATTAAATGTATATTTGTATACCTGTATCTTTCTAATAGATTAAGAGACAGGGACTTCTGCTGGATATCATTTAGATTATGTGTATATAAGAATAACTTAACATGTCAATTACTGAAATAAGCGAAGAACGACTTCAAGAGGAAACAAATGTGTAGAAGCAAAAACGGTTAATCAGCTAATTGTCATGGCTTCTAAAGGTTTACCATTTGTTATCCCAGTAGATTTTACTCTGCTTTAAAAATGAACACAATGGGAATTACCATGTAAAATGTGATACCTATTATAGTCTAGTAAAACCCAAGATTCTACATAAAATGAGGTGAGCAGATGACCAGGGACGCTTTTTATTGTGAAAGCTTGCACATTATAGTAGCTGTGGGAGCTAGGGCTCCGGGGTTATTCAAGAGTAGTCGTAATCATATCATTAAACAGGCACAGAATGAAAGGAAAATAACTTGGTTGTATGGTGCATGGGTATTCAACAGTTATGACATATAGAGGCTGAACCTGCATTACCCACTGACTAATTAGGAAACAAGACAGATTTTTGCAGTTTACTCCACTGTTCATGTATCACTTTCTCATGACTCACTTGATATATGCTGCCAATCCAAAAAGTCACCACCTGGATTTAACGAAGCAAATAGGTAAGAACCTCCCATTGAATAATTACTGCATGGAGGACTATGTTTCAGCTGGAATCAAGTGGTTTAACCCTCACTGATCCAGTGAGTAGCTTCTTGTTTCTTAGACAACCATGTTGGAAGACACATCCTGTGGTCATGGAAAAGATGTTAATCTGTTTCAGAAGGGTCAAATAATTGGTTGGATCAAGCAAGGAAAAAAAAAAAAACTAAAGGGATTGTGGGAACTACTAAAACTGGATTAAGAACTGTCTAACACATTATTTTAAACTGGAAGTATAGTGGGAAAACCACCATCTTTGAGGAAAAAATGTGGTCAGAAAAAAACCTTGAATGATTATGATCAACGATCACTTATGCATCTGGTGAATTCAAATCATAAAAAACAAGAGTGGAACTCAGGGCTATGTTTAATAGGTAAAGTAAGACCATTTCCACACACACAGTGGAAAGGGAACTAAACAGCTGTGTAGCCTTAAGAAAACCACTACTCAGTCATTCTAAATGGGAAAAAAGGCTTCAGTTTTCTAGGGAGCATAAAGATTGGACTCTGGAGCAATGGAAGAAAGTCATGTGGTCTGAGTCCAGATTGACCCTGTTCCAGAGTGATGGGAGCATCAGGGAAAGAAAAGAGGCAGATGAAGTGATGCACCCATCATGCCTAGTGCCTACTGTACAAGCCTGTGGGGGCAGTGTTATGATCTGGGGTTGGTCAGGTGAAGGTTCAGCAACAGTATGAGCTCAAAGAATGAGGTCAGCTGACTACCTGAATATACTGAATGATCAGGTTATTCCATCAATAGATTTTTTCTACCCTGATGGAACGGGCATGTTCCAAGATGACAATGCCAGGATTCATCTGGCTCAAATTAGTGAAAGACTGGTTCAGGGAGCATGAGACATCATTTTACACATGGATTGGCCACCACAGAGTCCAGACCTTAACCCCATTGAGAATCTTTGGGATTTTTACATCCTCTGTAAACATACGGTAGTGCATATGTAAGCCATAATGAGTGTGCTGCTACAGCCTGAGGATGGTAATAAACATGTTTTCTATCTTTCATTTACTGTCGATGGCTTGGCTTGATAATAAGTTGGCAGGTTTGTCCTGAGGGCTACAGCAGCTCAGAGTAAAAGTGTCTAAAAGCTGAGTACTTGGAGGACCATTGCCATTTATATCTTCTGTGGAGAAAGAGTGTTGTCTTGCAGTCTTTCAGTAGACAAATGCTTATGTAACTCAGTGATTCATCACATTACATTCATTTATCCCAAGTGTCTTATACAGGTAGATGGATTAAACCAGCAACCTTACTGCCCCTGAGAATCAACTACCCACACTGCAAACTGAAAATTGATCAGTTTAAGGCTTCTGTCATAACAGATTTCCATTTTTACACCATTACCCTATGAGGCATCTCTATTCATCTAATCACATTGCAGTGCTGTGAGACTCTTAACAGTGCTAAAATAATACACTATACATCATCTGCTGTCTAATAGTATACTTCAAAATGATCTAAAGAGATACTAAGCTTGTGTAAAAGACGAAGAATGCAATAAACTCAACTACAAATCTTTCATAATGATGAGAGCTGGGCTAAACAGTATGGGTGTTTTAAGTTCTTGTTAGGTGAAATTTATGTGAGCTTCAAATACTGCTGTTTTATGGACTCTGTGCACCAAAACAGTGCTGCCACAAACTGGAAGCTGGACTATAATCACAACTGATTTTCAAGAGTGCTTGTGAGGAAAGAATTAACAGGAAATATAGCAAATATTTTTTTCATACATTAAAAAAACATTCTCAATGTTTTTAAAAACCAAGATTCTATTTGACATGTCAATATTTCTCATTTTAAAACATAGTTTTGTCATCTCAAACCAAATATCAACACCTTTACTGAAGAAACACACTGCACGCTGGGCCATAGATGTGATGTCACAAATACACGCTCATAAAAACCTATCATGACCTCAGAAATGAACTGAGAGGGAAAAAAAGAAATTGTCAAATCAGTATAAGCGCTATTTGCCACTTTATAGTTGACCTCTGCAAAATTTTCATTTGTACATTCTTGCCCTGTAAAGGACCAAAATACTGGATGCCAACACAGTGTCACAACTAAAAAAATTTCATTGTTTCATCACTGCCTTAATCCTTAACTATGATAAGTACATTTTTTTTAATTTACAAAAGCTGTAAATTTACCTTCTGTATAATACTGATTTACAGTTATCAAAAGAAAAAAAACAATTTTTCTTCTAAAATATAACAAATGACACAAACTTAGATGGAAATTCTGTGCTTGCGGTATATAAAAGGGGAATCAGGGATTGAAACTACAGTACTAGTTTCTTTAGTAGCACATCAATAGTGAACAGTCTAGTTTCCTTTCACAACAGACTAACTGTGTAGTAATGGATTGGGAGCAGAGAATATTGGCAGGAACAAATGCTCCGAAGCCTAAAACTGTACATTCATTTTGGTAGATTTGGATTAAATCATTATATTTAGTAATGCCTTGTCACCATGCACTCCATGCCGATGCATAAACAGTATGATTTGTTATTTTTCATAAATGTTCATGCAGGTCATATAGCAATATAGAACAGGGGTCTTCAACCTTTTTTAGCCCAGGGACCCCTTGGATGAGAGAAAAACAGAGCAGGGACCCCTGCTTGTATTTTTTATTTTTCCCCCCTTTTTTTAAATGTGTCACATTTTAAGCCTGGCTTATAATTACTTTTAGATGTATTTTATTCTGCTTATTTCATCTTATTAAACAATTCCTGACTGGGTTATTAGCCTACATGTGTTTATGATTGATAAAACTTTCATCCATATCAATATTATTATTATTATTATTATAATTATTATTAGTTGGTATGAGACAATATTTTCTATTATTTTTATTTTCCAACAATGAAACGTTTAACTTCGGGCAGTTATATATTTAGAACTGCCTGTGTGTGTGTGTGTATATATATATATATATATATATATATATATATATATATATAGATATATATATATATATATATATATATATAGATATATATATATATATATATATATATATATATATTTTTTTTTTTTTTTTTTTTTTTTTTTTTTTTGAACTCTCAAATTATTTTTGGTTAAAATTGCCTTTATTTCTTTTTAAGTTGGAGGACCCCCTGCAGTACCTCCGCGGCCCCCCTAGGGGTCACGGACCCCTGGTTGAAGACCACTGATATAGAAGATAGCTAATATTTTTCTTTAGGTTGGAGGACTTGTTGGATGAAAGTATGATGGAAGAATTATGCTAAATCTGTTGTTTTGATCTCACCCTCTCACCTTCAGGTATATTTTAAGAACTGAGAATTCCTTTGAGATGTTGTGCTGAGATTGATTACTAGTTCAGCAGCAGAAGTGTGGACGATAAAAGAGAAAAAGGAGCACAAAGCAGAGAAATTAGATCATAAATTAAATGGCACAAAAACTATCAAACATTCAAACATATTCATTAAGTCAGATGTACATGTTGGATAACAATGACTCCTCTTCAACACAAAAAATTAATCCAGTTCCTCTGGATTTGAATTTCTTTTCCAGGGTACCATACCAACAGACATGTGATGCAGGTAGAGTAACAACCAGACTGTTAGTTTGAGTAGTGGCTCATGCATCAGTCCATCAAAGCTGCAATAGTTTCTGTACATTCTGCACTGGTGGGAATGGGAGGTGGACACCACCCATTTCATGAGAGATCTTTCAGGAAGTGAATCTGTATGGTTGGCAGGGCTATTATGTAGTATATCTCAGCAGAAAGATAAAATTGTGTGATTGGCATTCTTAATCTAAAATGTAGTATCACTATTGCTAGGTTTCCATACTGTAATGCATGATACTCAGTATATTGCACTCTTTCATCACACATTATTATTTTCCATAAACTAAGTATGCTGGATTTAAAGTCATACTTGCTTGAAAACTGTATAGCAGTATAAACTTTGACTTTTGGCATGTTACTGAAGTCAAACCTTATGGGAACAGTCAAGTGCCGGTGATTATCCGCTTAATTACATAGACTAATTGTCTTTATGAGTCCCTCTTTTACTGTTATCAGTAATGTCAACACTGAGTGATGGGCTGATTACACACATCATTAGCAATTACATTCATTTGCCAAATGCTGTGTGCTCAGCATACGTTCTGCTTCTACAGCAGTAAGCTATATATTTTGGATTAGTGTGACCTGTAATCAAACCCACCTGAGTCATATTTGTTGCTGATGTATTCTTGGTACATATGCAATAAAAGAATGCCTCAAAGACATATTTGTAAAAAGAAAGTCACTCCATAAATATATAGATTCAAAATTAGAGAATTTACATGTACATTATTTGTTTCTGTATCCGTTATTGATACTTAAATGTTAGTTAGTTAGTTTGTTTGCTTAGTTTTTTTTTTTTTTTTTTTTACATAGGCTCCAGGCTCCTGACCCAGGTATAGAAACTTTATCCAGAAAATAAAGTTCAGTTAATGGTTTTTCACATCTTTAAAAAAAAAAAACTTTTATTTTTGTTTATTTCTTTTTTTTTTCTGTATTGATTACGCAGAAGAATATCAATAATATATGGAAACATATTTTCCTGTGAAGTGAAGTAAATACTTACCTTGTCTTGGGCAAACAACCTTCTACTTACATCAGAAAACACGTTTAGTAAGAAAGAAAAAGAACTGCAATCAAAAATGGCAACAAAAAATAAATGCAATAAGTAAAGTAATAGGAAATATAATGGGGTAACAGTGAAATACACTTAATCAAAGGGTCCCAGACCAACAGGCCTGAACTTAGTCACTGTTGGAGGATGTATGGCAATATGTCTGCCGGACATTTTCATTTATTTTGGGAGTGTCCAGCCCTTTCTCAGTTTTGGGAAGGTGTGATGGGAGAAATCAGTTCAATCCTAAATTTGGATATGGAGCGCTCTCTCAGTCTTATCTACCTGGGGAACTTACCAACAAACATGAAGAAACGAGACAGGTACTTGATACAAATCTTACTGGTTGGTTGCAAAAAAGCAATAACTAGAAAATGGCTCGTTAAAGAGCCACCATTGTTAACAGACTGGAAAGGGATCGTAGGGGAGATCTACATTATGGAACGTTTGACATTTCATTTGAGACATGCCAGTGCTAAATTTGAGAGGTTTTGGGAACCCTGGAAATCTTATGTAAATAGTACAAACAAACTGAAAGTATTCATTTCGTATTGTATTGAATAAGATGTAGAAATGTATGTATCTCTTTGGTTCAGCCTCAGATTTACACATCTGAAACAAGCATGTTTTGAGGTATTTCATTCTAGACCTGTATCGACCCTGTCTGCTACCATTTCTGTGTCTTTCTTTTGTTGTTTATTGTATAATTGTTCAATCATAAAAATAAAGTATAAAAAAAAAAGAAATACACTTAATTCAATTATTTAAAAACAATTAGAACTGTAAAATCATAGGGAAAATTATAATTAACATTCAAAAATAAACATGAATATTTTTCACTTACAATTATTAGGGCTGGGCAAGATAACGCGTTATCGCGTTAACGCATTAATTTATTAACGCCGACATTTATTTTATCGCACGTTAACACATGTTGCTCACATGCTTTTGTTTTGAAAAGTCTCTTACTTAAATCTGTGAACTTTACAGTTTGGGTAGCAACTCAGGTAGCAATATTAATAATTCTGTCTGAAAAAATAAAATTCTGGACTGCAACAAAACTTTCGTGTCATTCCTCCATGTTACATCAGATCTGCTCCATGTGTTCACTGTCCTTGCTGTTCTCTTACTGGTTACTTCAGTGCGGCTCCATCTAGTGGCACAGATGTGTAATGACAACAGAAAGTCCAGTCCTCGATTATAAAACAAATTCAGTCCTGTGGCCCATTTTTTAATTTCGTATTTTTGATGCAAGTATAAAATTGAAATATAAAAAAAACAGGCATTTTTTTCGTTTTTTTTGTGTTAGATTAAAAAATGAAAAAATGTAATAAAATGTCACTTTTAATTTTTTTAATTTTTGATTGACAAATTGAAAATGGAAAGAATGAATGATACACAGACTGATAAACTTACAGAACTTTAACATGGACATTTTCATTTTTAAGTTCTGCCAGATAGAGGATTTGACAGAAACAAGGTTATTTGTAACAACTGCCAAGTTAAACTCCCCATTAAATGTTTCTGCTGTTACCTCAGAAACTGCCTGTTTTAATGTTCTGATTGTTCTGAGCCACAAGAATTTTGTTGGATTTTGTTTGTAGACTTTTTTTTTTTTTTTTAAATTAAAACAAGATGACATTAATGGCCTGGCAGTGGCAATAAACTTTATTTTATTTTACATTTTTTTAAGATTAGATTTACACTAAATTTGTGTTACTGACAAGTGCTGATGTTAAGTGTTTGAACAACAAATGTTATGGCACTTTAGTTCATATGGCAGCAGAACATCTCAATAAAAGTGCATTTTACACTACTTTTGAATTCATTATTTGATTTTGCGTATACAATGTGATTAATTGTGATTAATCAGGGAAGTAATGTGATTAATCGCGATTAAAAATTTTAATCATTGCCCAGCCCTATTTATAGATCTTTGAACGTTATACTAGCATTGATATCTTTGTGGACTTGCTTAATGCCAGTTCAATACCTGATACACTATATTGCCAAAAGTATTCATTCACCTGCCTTGACTCACATATGAGCTTTAGTTTATCCCATTCCTAATCAATATGACATGGGATCTACCCTTTGCAGCTGGAACAGCTTCAACTCTTCTGGGAAGGCTGTTCACAAGGTTTAGGAGTGTGTTTATGGGGATTTTTGACCATTCTTCCAGAAGCACATTTGTGAGGTCAAACACTGATGTTGGACCAGAAGGTCTGGTTCTCAGTCTCTGCTCTAATTCATCCCAAAGGTCTTCTATCGGGTTGAGGTCAGGACTCTGTGCAGGCCAGTCAAGTTCATCCACATCAGACTCTGCCATCCATGTCTTTATGGACCTTTGTGCACTGGTGCACAGTCATGTTGGAAGAGGAAGGTTCCAGCTCCAAACTGTTCCCACAAAGTTGGGAGCATGAAATTGTCCAAAATGTCTTGGTCTGCTGAAGCATTCAGAGTTTCTTTCACTGGAACTAAGGGAGCCAAGCCCAGCTCCTGAAAAACAACCCCACACCATAATCCCCATCCACCAAATTTTACACTTGGCACAATGCAGTCAGACAAGTACCATTGTCCTGGCAACCACCAAACCCAGACTCTTCCATCAGATTGCCAGATAGTGAAGTGTGATTCGTCACTCCAGAGAACGTTCCTCCACTGCTCTAGAGTCCAGCGGAAACGTGCTTTACACCACTGCATCAGACGCTTTGCATAGTACTTGGTGATGTCTGGCTTAGATGCAGCTGCTCCACCATGGAAACCCATTCATGAAGCTCTCTGCACTGTTGTTGAGCTAATCTGAAGGTCACATGAAGTTTGGAGGTCTGTAGTGATTGACTCTGCAGAAAGTTGGACCTCTTCGCACTATGCACTTCAGCATCGACATATCAATACGATTTACTTCTTTTCAGAATACAAATACTTTATTGCCCCTGGAAGTGGAGGCACGTTGTTTAAAATGACTGTACTTTCTGAATTTCAAATGTCATATATTTTGATGAAATTTCTTGTAGTAAAAACTCTGTCATTGCCCAAATATTCCTGGACATAACTGTATTGCTTATATAATTCTACTCCTTTTACCATTCTATTGAAAATTTGTTTCTAATTCTACAATGCTTTTAAAGAAATTGTCTGGCAAAGTTGTTTGTGAGACCAAGTTGGCGAATCCAGTAGAAAGAAGTACAGAGTATACAGAAAAAAGAGGGGAAGAAATGCAGAACAGCAGTTTGAAATTAAGTTGTCCTTTGAAATCTGTTAACCCTTTTCCACAGCTAATTAGTGTGGAAAGAAAAGCTAACAATAACATTTGTATAAGCAGAACACTTTGATTGAATCACAGTGATCAGCTGTAGCTTCCTCCTGAGGACAAAACAGATGTCAGCTGGATACCAAAAAAAAAAAAAAAAAAAATCAAGATAAGGTTAATGAAGATAGATAGATCTGTATACAAACCTGTATTTGTTCTGGCTGTACTCTAATATACACATAGTATTTACTCTTTTCACATGTATCCAATCCCCCTTTAAAAAACAGTAAGGGTAGTGAGCTGTATAAATTCAACTCACTGTTTTCCATTAAGAGTACTGGACTGTAACAATAAGCAAATATTACATCAAATTTACTTTCAACATTTGTTTGATGAGATTACGTAAACTAAATCAAATTGGTGCTTAGTTCAGAGTCCCTCCTGATGATTAGAGTAAAACAGTGTTTAAAACTATCTAACAAGAGCTTTCAATGTAAAGAGGAGTGATTAGTCATGTGGAAAGACATGACAAGAACTGGATTTACCATTCTTCATGTGATCCCCTGACAACACAATCAGTCGGTAGTTTAGAATAACTATCTGTCAAACAAAAAAATGAATAACAAAAAGCATAGCTTGAAAAAGACAAGGATAATAAACAATATGACAATATTTATTGTTATGTCAGTGACCACATGGAGTGCACAAAGTGTAAGTAAAAGATTTTGGAACCATCTCTCACTCTCATTTTACACACACAGAACACAAATATAAATGCAACACTTTTGTTTTTTACCCCCATTTTTAATGAGCTGAACTCAAAGATCTAAGACTTTTATGTACTTAAATGACCAGTTTCTCTCAAATATTTTTTCACAAATCTGTCTCAACCTGTGTTAGTCAACACTTCTCCTTTGCTAAGATAATCCATCCACCTCACAGGTGTGGCATATCGAGATGCTGATTCGACAGCATGATTATTACACAGATGTGCCTTAGGCTGGCGACAATAAAACGCCACTCTAAAATGTGCGGTTTTACTGTATGGGGGGGGGGTGTCCAAAAACCAGTCAATATCTGGTGAGATCACTATTTGCCTCACAGTGCAGCACATCTCCTTCATAAAGTTAATCAGGTTGTCGATGGTGGTCTGTGGAATATTGGTCCACTCCTCTCCAATAGCTGTGTGAAGTTGCTGGATATTGGCAGGAACTGGAACATGCTGTCGTATACGCTGATCTGGGTGACATGTCCAGTGAGTGTGCTGGCCATGCAAAAACTGGGAGGTTTTCTAGTGATGTTGAGATGAAGCCTCATGAGGCATCAAACCACTTAAGCCAATTGGTTCGAGAAAGGGTTCATTACTTGAAGCTTCATGTGCACACGACACCACCTGCTGGGCTGGTGTATAATCACAGGCATCTATTTCTCAACCATCGGTGGTTGTGGGGAATTGAATATTTATGTCTGCCATGGCCCTTGGGAATAACTATAAATTACAAAGGTCAATGACTATGAATTACAAAGACTGTATGACCAAATAAATTCTCTACATACATTATCACATGTGTATAATATAATATGTCATGAATGTATTCTGTATGTGTAAAGTTTCCCAGTATGGTAGTGTTGGGCCACAGGCCATGAGTTACAGAAAACCACGTGGTTTTCTGAGACAAAGGAAATCATAAAACTCAAATCTCTAGCACCCCAAAACACCACACCGGTTGATTCCAGAACACCACTTGAACCAACTAACCTCTGTGAATCCTGTCGCTGTTTTCTTTCCTATCTTCTCTTTCCACACTCGAGGTCTACAGCAGAAAATTACAGACATTTTCTTGTGAAGTATACCTAGGAATGTGAATAGATAAGTAGGTTTGATTTACCCTCTGCCCAGATATTGCCTCTACTCTGCCCAGATACTAAGCCTCCAACTTCTATGAACTTCTTGATTATGAACTTTGGGTGTTTTCCCACTCCCAGGCATAACCAGACGGTGTAACACATGGACTGTTCGACCCGTGGGTAGCTCCAAATACTACGACCAGCACCCCAGTCCTTGGACCTAAGGGGGCATGAGTTACAGAAAACCACATGGTTTTCTGAGACAAAGGAAATCATAAAACTCAAATGCCTGGCGGTTTCAGTTTCACACCTAGGTGTGAAACGTGATGTCACACCCTCTCACTGCCTCTCACTAGCCGGGGACACCTACTCTCACAGAGGGACCCCGAATGAAGGCGGATCACATCGCTGCAGCTTAAATACTGCAAGATCCCCTCAGCTCACTCTCTTTCCCTGCTCCTCGGTTCTCCTGCTGGACCTTCTTCACGCGACTCAAGATAAACTCTTGGCCTACTCCAGCCCGCCACAGCTCTCATCCAGCAGCCACAAGGCCATTCCAGTAACGCTCCAGCAAGCCATCAGTAAAAGGAAAGACCGGTTAACGCATCCCGTTCGGCCAGCACCAGAAGTGACCCGCGCACATATCGGTGCAGAAAGAGGCACGGTTGTGCCACGGGATGACGCAACGGCTCCAGACTTCCTACTTGAAAAACAGATTTATCATGACAGGTGATTCTACGTACAAAGCCTGCTCTGCGTGAGTTTTTTTTTTGTCTTTGTTGTTATTCATTTAATGGGTACAGAGGATGATACCAGAGACTTTGATGTTATACTCATGTTATGTTATTACCGTAAAATAATCGGGGAAGCACCTCCCCCACCCCCGGTCTGCAGCAAAACTGTCAAGGGTTGATCTGTCCGCAGTTACAAAAAGGTTGGGGACCACTGATGTACAGGACAGGGGAGACTTTAATATTTTTTTGTTCGGAAATAACAGTCTCAATAGTTTTTGGTTTCAAGTGAATCCTTCTTTTTTAAACAACCTCACTGGCCATTAAAAACACTCAAAAGGTACAGAAGATGCAGGTTTGCACAAAATGCAAGAGCAAGATTATATAAATAGGGGTACAGTCATTTTTGCCTCTGCCAGTATTCTGGAGGGTGATGAGTTACCACATGAAAATGTTCCCACACAGGGGAAATCCTCCTCTTCCTAACTGGCTCCATTCTCTTACCTATCCTTCTCTTTTCCCTCTCCCAAATCTTCAAACTCTCCAAACTATCTCCAAAGTATATAAATGCTATCCAAACTCTAGTGTCCAAACTCTGAAATGACCACAACTCTCTACCACCAACCCACATATTGAATGGAGTCTGAGGGGTTTACAATTGCGGTTGAACCTCATGGTGACACCTGAACCACTTCTCAAAGCAGTCACATGGTACAGCCAGGCGGCGAGGCTTCGGGCGTCATCATTTTTGGTCCTCCCCTAAATTAAGCAAGCCCCAGATATGCGCTTCACGGAAACGCCCCTTCCAATACTCGAGACACTCCTCAAAGCCTCGGCACATCTCGTAACATCATTAATGTTTTCAGTTTTCAGGAATTGTGTACAGATCATTGCAATATGGGGCCATGCATTATCATGCTGCATGAGGTGGTGGTCGTGGATGAATGGCACAACAATGGGCCTCAGCATCTCATCACGCTAGCTCTGTGCATTCAAAATGCCATCAATAAAATGCACCTGTGTTTGTTGTCCATAGCATACGCCTCCCCATACCATGACATCACCGCCACCATGGGCCACTCGATCCACAATGTTGACATCACGAACCTGCTCACCCACATGACGCCATACACGCTGTCTGCCACCTGCACTGGACAGTTAAAACCAGGATTTATCTGTGAAGAGAATACCTCTCCAAAGTGTCAGACATCATCTAATGTGAGCATTTGCTCACTCAAGTCAGTTATGATGACGAATTGCAGTCAGGTCGAGACCCCGATTAGAGCAACAAGCATGCAGATGAGCTTCCCTGAGACCCTTTCTGACAGTTTTTTCAGAAATTCTTTGGTAATGCAAACAGATTGTTGCAGCAGCTGTCCTGGTGGCTGGTCTCTTTGGAAACGGCTTATGGTAGAGAAATGAACATTCAATTCATGGGCATTATCTGACAGCCCCTAACAGACAATTTTAATAGCATTTTCACTTTGCTCTTGCTCTTGTCAAATGTAAAGAAAGATATACTTTATATGGGAAGATGCCCTTCCTCATCTGCAGCACAAACAGGACAAGAGCGAACTGACACATTTAGCAGAGACCATAGTCATTTCTTCATGTTTAAGAGGTAAACGTGGACGTGATTTAGCAAATCTACTATTTTCTCCCTTGTGATGAGTAATCACTCTGTTTCCAGAAACATAAATGTCCATTTAAATCTTATGAGACAAGGCTGCCACAGTGAGTAAAAATCTTTTCCGCCTACTAACACCTATTTCAGTCCAGGTAATGCTGGGCCACTTGAACACTGATTTAGTCAGACTTATCTGAACCTAACCAAATAATTTGGGTGCTTGGACATAACCATGTACTTTTTTTTCCTGATTTTAAAGGCCTAACCTAAGAAATGGAAAATGAAAGTAAAAATAAATCTGAAAACAGAAGGTATAAATATTCTAAAAGGGGAAAACGCTAAAAACAAACACAGACAGGGATTAAACCAGAGTTTCCCGGATAAACATCTTGCAATCATTTTGCTCCACCAACACATTTCTCATGCCCCACTAACATGGATTTCTAACATTTCCTCAGTTGAGCAAGAAAAAATGTTTGTCCAATAAGACAAGAAAAGTCTTGCCTTTATTACAACCCAAGAATTTTGAGTCCACCACAACAAAGCTGCTTCTGGACTTTTAACAGGCATAACTTTCTACAAGTATGATAATTTATGTGCCATCAGTATGTAATGTGGTGTGAAAGGTGCCATGCTTATTAAATTAATTTAGAGCAAGTGAAGCCATCCATCCATCCATTATTTATGCCTGCTTAATCCTCTGCAGGGTCACAGGGATCTGCTGGAGCCTGTCCTAGCTCACTTCGGGCGAAAGGCAGAGGTACACCCTGGATAGGTCGCCAGTTAGGTGAAGCCAAGCAGAGAAAAACTAAAAGTAACAGGCTTCCCCTCCCCCACACAATCTCCCTGTCTCTTCACGTTATCCTACATGTGGAAACCATCAAGAGAAGAAAACACACCAGCTTGAATAACTGACAGACTCTTTGACAGTGATTATTTGTTAAACTACAAGCAAAGCTGAGGACAGTGTTGTCATCACTAAATCTATGCATTTGCTGCACTGTCATCTTCAAAGACACATGTCTTCTCTCTAAAAGATGGGCAAATTGTACAAGAAGTGTAAATAGAACATGAAACTGCATGGCGTGGCTTTTAAATGAATCCATGTGAGCTGAAGAATTTTGATAAACAACACGGACAGCAGCCTGTGCCACAATCAACGTAAACCTGATTAATTAGTGGGGTGAAACCATATGGGAATGATTTAAGGATAGTTTTTTCAGGAGGCTGGGTGGGGTGGGGCAACCATTAACCAACTAGTGAATCCAGTGGGGCAAAATGGAAAGATGCTGACAAAGATTGCCATAGGCAAACAATTAAAACAATATGGTTTGGTCAGTGTGAGTGCCTTCATGCACAGCATTGCCACATCCCCATCTCCTCACATACAATACGTTTTTCTTCGTCATGTAGCATAGCTACAATACAGCAAGTAATTGTTTTTTTTTCGGAAATGCTGTCATGATGGTGCAAAATCAGGTAAAATGATTCCAGTGTGTGTTTATGTAGTCATTTCATTCAGTCATTTACGTGCTCTCCTCTCTGTCCTGTCTCCCCTCCTTTTTTCTTTCTTTACCCAGCTGGCCTTCTTCAGGAAGGTCCCCCCATATGAGCCAGGTCCTGCTCAAGGTTTCCTCCTCAAAGTGGAGTTTTTTTCCTTGCCACTGTTTGGCCTAAAGGTTTTTTCTCCCGTTGTGGGAGTTTTTTTTTTTTTTTTTTTTTTTTTTTACTTGCCATTATCCTTGATTAGGATTTAATATTATAATTTTAGTTAATGATATTTGCTCAGGGGTCATTCTCTGGGTCTCTGTAAAGCACCTAGAAACAATTGACATTGTAACAGAAGCTATACAAATAAAATTTAATTGAGTTGAATTGTTTGTTTAAAATCAAATAAAAGGCCCTATGATGAAGAGATATCCAGCGCACATTAAAATTAAGATTAATGCAGCTAAACGGTTTATTTCGATTAGAAAAATTAAAAACAACCAAATGAAGGTAAAATCATGCAACACATCCACAACATTTTATTTTGAAACTTACTCAGGTGTTTTAAAGAGCACTGGTGTACAGTTTCAAATTGAATTAGCCAAAATCATTCTTCCTCTATGTTAGTAAATGCATTTTTAATGGAACAGTGTTAGTTTAGACATTAAACTGTGATGTTTTGTGTTGACTTCAGGTGACAACATCACAAATGCTACTCAGCATGCTGGATCCAGTGATCGGCCATGACAAAGAAGAAAGACTCTTTTGAATTTTGGTAATCAAACTGTTTTTGCAAAATCCTGCAGAAGCCCTCTACAGTACCTGTAGTGGGCTACTGCTATGGCAGTTATCGCGAGACAAGTGACAGATCTCAGATTGGGAATGTTTGTTTGTTTTTTTACTCCGCCCGATGCGGTATTATTATTTTTTTTTAATAACACAAGATATACAGGAGATTTAAGGGGAAAATTCTAATACGGGAGGACGGCGGGAGAGAAGAGTAAAATACGGGACTTTCCCGGCCAAAACGGGATACTTGACAGGTATGATTTACAAACATGAAAGCGCATTTTATTCTGTTTCCATGATGCTTACTATGAAAACTAATATCATTTCTTTCTTGTTATTCTGTTGTGTATTTATATGAAATTATTTACCAAAACAACCCATTTTGCTGTGGAGTAGATTCAGTGATCGGTTTTTGCATTCGTCCATCTTCAGTTTTGTCCATCTGTCAATCGCTGCATTAGGCGCATGTGTAGTTATGACTTCCGGCAAAGGACGTGCACCAAAACATGGTCACTTTTCACCAAATAAACTTTGTTTCTAAATCATTTAAGATAAGATAAGATAGCACTTTATTGATCCCACGACAGGGAAATTTGTGCGTTACCACAGCTCAATTTACAGAAAGCAAAAATAACAATATATAAACAATATACATAAAAACAGAAGAGGAACAAATATACAGTAGAAAAAATTTGTAAACAACACTAGTACAACAGTGTAAACAACACTATGTACAGCAGCAATCTACAGCAGCAAGCATTCACGGTATGCAGTTATGGGTGGAGGGTTGTGGAGGTATTCAGATAAATGAATAAATAATATGTGTGTGTCAGCTGTAGATGTGTGTATGTGGAGTAAGTATGTGCGTGGGGGGTTTAGATACGTTTTCCTTGGTGACACATGACAAATGTGCAGAAATCATAGAAAAGAAAAGGAACGAAGCAAACCTTCATAAAGTTTGTCATTATTCGGATCAAGGAGCATGCTGCGAGGCTGACCGAGGAGGAGAAAACATTTAGAAACTTCACCAAGATTATATCTTTTGGCTCCGTTGTAATACTCGCCATTATCGTGTTGGTATTAATATGAAACAGAACCAAAAATAATTGTGGTTGTTAATCCTCCATCAGTCAACACTGATGAATGAGTTTTCTCCGGGTGCTCCGGTTTCTCCCCAAATTTACTACTGTGTCAATAAATTGATTAATTTGATTGTATCTTTTAGAAATCTGTCTTTTCTTATCGTTTATACATGTTCATTGTTTAAATGCTTGAAATATTTGCCTATTTAAAAAGTCCTGTTAAAAAGAACAATGTGCTTTATAAGTTTAGCTTTTTGTTTGTTTCCCAACATGTTTACTTCCTCCTGTGTTAAATACAGTTTTGTCCTGTTTTAGAGATCCAGGTGTTAGGATTTAGGATTAACTCACTAGATAATTTAACTGTTAAAAGCTAAAACTTTATTGCCTGTAGGAAGGCTGGCTGTTTTTATGACCGTGAGTTTCTCAGTTTGCTGCTTTAGGTTTTATGACCTAAACGACTGGAACATCCTGGCTTTGTGACCCCCCAAAAGTTTGTGACTTGCACAGATAAACACAATTGTTTATTATTTTGGACTGTAAGACTGAAGAGCTGTTGGCCATCTGGATTCTGAGACAAAGAACAATAAAACTCAGAAGAATGCAAGGATCTGCCTCTCTGGAGCTATAAGAACTGAGACAATCTGACATTCTGAGTGCATTTGTCCACAGCAGCATCTCGGTGGTGTTGTGGACAAGTGTACCATCGGCCAATTAAAATATTCTGCATCGTATATTGAATCTTTGTATTCATCATTGTATATTAAACTCTTTAAATGGTCTTTGTTTCTAATCTCGTGGATGTCACCAGATAAACAACACGGAGAATAACTTTCTGATGAGCCAACACACTGGTCTGTTCACCTGTGGCTGTTTGCTGTGTCTCTTCTCTTTCCTCTCTCTCTCTGTCCCCATTTCCTGTCTCTCTAGTGTGGATAAAGGCCACAAGGGCCACTAATTCATCATATGTATACAGCGAGTGTATATAGTTGTGTATATATACTACTCAAAAAAAATAATGGAACACTTTGTAATCAGAGTATAGCATCAAGTCAATTAAACTGGGATATTGATTTGGTCAGGTAAGTAGCAGAGGGGGTTGTTAATCAGCTTCATCTGCTTTGGTGTTAATGAAATTAACAACAGGTGCACTAGAGGGGCAACAACGAGACGACCATCAAAACAGGAATGGTTTTACAGGTGGAGGCCACTGACATTTTTTTTCCCCTCCTCATCTTTTCTGACTCTTCTTCACCAGTTTTGCATTTGGCTAGGGTCACTGTCACTACTGTTAGCATGAGGCGATACCTGGACCCTACAGAGGTTGCACAGGCAGTCCAACTCCTCCAGGATGGCACATCAATACGTGCCATAGCCAGAAGGTTTGCTGTGTCTCCCAGCACAATCTTCAAGAGCATGAAGGAGATTCCAGGAGACAGGCAGTTACTCCAGGAGAGTTGGAACAGGGCCGTAGAAGGTCTACAACCCATCAGCAGGATGGGTATCTGCTCCTTTGTGCAAGGAGAAGCAGGAGGAGCACTGCCAGAGCCCTACAAAATGACCTCCAGCAGGCAACTTCACAAACTTGACTTCTGCAGATAAAATCACACATTTATGCAGAATCAGGGTGGGGTTTGGTTGTTGAGCAACAGTTGCTGGGTATGTGTTTACCATGAGCTGTCATCACTTTAGCTACTCTGCGCTTTGAATTTTTGCTGAATTTGATGTCTAAGCTGTGAATAAAGCTCTAACAGAGCATCATTATTCTTATTTGAAAGATGATATGGTTTGTTGTGCTGGTATCTGTATGAACAGACTGCTGTGACCTGGTCTTGGTTGGCCTCCAAAGGTTCAGGGGAGAAAGCCACCGCAGGCGGGGAGCCCCCAGGCTCCCCAGGTGATCACCACTTTGTCTTCCTGCTCCATCTTCAGGCCCCATTACGTCCAAGACAAAGCGCCACGGAAGGGTCTGGGTCACAGGTACGAGGAAAGACTTGGAGACTGGAATTGTAACGAGGCCGACCACCTCCTTGGTCTTTGG
Source organism: Hirundichthys speculiger (assembly GCA_018398805.1). Classification (NCBI taxonomy): domain Eukaryota; kingdom Metazoa; phylum Chordata; class Actinopteri; order Beloniformes; family Exocoetidae; genus Hirundichthys; species Hirundichthys speculiger. The sequence goes on along the minus strand of JAGFBZ010001543.1, from coordinate 980,997 downwards.
AGCCATCGTGTCTCTGTTTGCAGCAACAGAGCCGGTTGCAGGTAAACTATCACTCCATACCACCTGGTGGTGGCAGTTCAGCACTTTCACTGACAAGAGATCTCCTCAGCACGGAGTCAACCCCAAAATAGAGGTTTTTCAGGACTTTGAGTACCTAACCCACAGCTGGTGCCTGTAATGGCCCTGCAGAAGTTCACAAAATATACGCGTCAATACGAACGGACTCCTGCTGATGGAAACAAAGTAAACTTGGTACATAGATGCCAACCTGGAATCAGACCTCTGACAGTTAAAATGATCCCAGTGCAACTCTAGGTGGCGCTATAATAAGACAATTTATGTTTAGCCTCATATCTGGAGAACCGCATGGGCTGGAATAAAATTATACCTGCCATTTTTTTTTTATTCAAAAGTGCAACAAAATGGCAGGATTTATCCATCCATCATCTATACCCGGTTAATCCTCTGCAGGGTCACTATCCCAGCTCTGTTCAGGTAAAAGGCAGGGGTCCACCATGGACAGGTCACCAGTCCATCACAGGGGCACATGTAGACAAACAACCACACACACTCACAATCACTCCTATGAGAAATTATTATTTCCCTATAAGTTTGTATTTTAGTATTTTTGAAATTATTGGCTTTTGGATTTTTTGTGGTGATGGCAAGATGAAGCATCGTGAGGCATCGTAACACTTCAGCCAATTGGTTCGAGAAAGGGTTCATTTCTTGACGCTTCATATGCACATGACACCACCTACTGGTCCGGTTTATAATCACAGCCAGCTGAATCTTAAGATGTGATGCATTTGAATTTATGTACCAGTTATGGCTCTTGCGAATGACTGTGAACAAAATGTGTATGACCAAATAATTGTCTACATAAATGATCAAGTGCATAATAAAATATTGATTGAATGTAATTTCTGTTTGATGTTTACCAAAATAGTATCATATGTTACAGCATGTTGTGCAATTTTTTTGGGCACTAGTGGCCTTTATTTATAGGGGAGAGAGACAGAGAGAACGGGGAAGACACGCGGCAAAGAGTCGACGAGCCGGGAGTCGAACTCGCGACCAGCCACACGAGGACTGTAGCCTCTGTACATGGGCCGCCTAACCATTGCGCTACTTTTTTTTTGTCATTTTAAGAAAATCACCTGAGCTTATTCGGGCAGAGAACAGTGAAAGTGCTTGTGGAACTACGGAGGGGGCGCACTGAATATGCTTGTGCAACTTGGACAATGATGACCATTAAAGGGGTGATTTTATGTTTTTTTTTTTTTTTTTTTTCAGAAATAGCAATTTTTCCACAGTTTTTGGTTTTAACCGATTCCTTTTTTTAGACACAATCTCTCCAGCCTTGGAGAACACCCTTTCACATGGCACAGAGGATGCTGGGGTGCATAAAAATGTTTGTGCCATCATGTACAAACTACTGTATGTAAACGCTATCCAAATTCTAGTATCCAAGCTATCCAAACTCTGTCCACACTCTGAAGTGACTGCAACTCGCCTACAATAACCACATTTTGAATGGAGCCTGTGGCGTTTAAAAAGCTGTCAAACCCCGCGACAAGATCTGAACCACTTCCCGAAGCAGTCACGTGGTACAGCCGGGCAGCGAAGCTTCGGACGTCATCGCTTTCGGCTCCTCCCCTAAACGAAGCAAGCTTCGATACACACTTCGAAGCCTCGTAACATCACTATTTTTTTGTTTAATAAAGACCATTTTTGTTTTTGACACCTCCTGCATCTTGGGTCCTCCTTCCACTCCCCCTACACCTTTGTGACAAAAGCTATTAGGTTCATAAACTTCAAATTTAAAAAAAAGAAAAAAGGGGGTGAATTAATAATATTTGAATTCAGTGGCAGCACGGTGGCTTAGTGCTGCTTAGCACTGTTGCCTCACAGCTAGAACCTCGGCGGCGGGGGGGGGGGGGGGGGGGGGGTCCTGGTTTGAACCTCGGCAGGGGCCTTTCTGTGTGGAGTTTGCATGTTCTCCCCGTGCTTGTGTGGGTTTCCTCCGGGTACTCCGGCTTCCTCCCACAGTACAAAGACATGCATGTTAGGTTAATTAAGTAATTTTAAATTGCCCGTAGGAGTGAATGTGGTTGTTTTTCTGTATGTGGCCCTGCGATGGACTGGCGACCTGTCCAGGGTGTACCCCTGCCTTTTCGCCCGTAGACGGCTGGGATAGGCTCCAGCAGATCCGCGTGACCCTTCAAGGATGAAACGGGTATAGATAATGGATGGATAAATTCAGTGCAGTAAATTAAATAAGCTGAAACATGTTATATGCAGTAAATGAACATTAAATTGTTTTCCTACATTTTTTCCTCTGATCTCATGAATCAACAGTTTAATTGCCAACACGTGATGAACCAAATAGGCAGTGCTTTACTTTGAAATTTTACGACAGAGCTGGAGTTTATCAGAAAAAAAAAAAGATGGGTTGCATGTGAAGAAAACCGGTTTCTTCACACTCTGTGTTCTTTAGCTTTAACCTTCTATTCCCTAATAAAGACATTTTACTCTCTTTAAAGATAAGTGCTCTTCCCAAGGGCTACATGTGAACACTGGCTGGAATACCTTTAAAAAATAAATCAAAGCGCTTTAGATTAAAGTGAAGCTTTTAGCTACAAAGAGACACCAAGGAAGTTACTGTGCAGATGAATATTTAATTCAGCTTTTTTACACATTAAAGCAGCAGTTTTGCTTGGACTCGCTTGAAAATTCACTTGAAAAAAACTTGAGAAGTTCAAAAAGAAAGGGGACTGTTGAGTTGAGTTTTGAAAATAAAGAATTTCGACTGGGCTGCACATAGTCACATACATAAAGGTGTGCCTATTTTTGTATTTAATATGCAAGTGAATGTTCATGCTAATTTTTTTTTTTTATTCCTAACAGACAACTTCCTTGATACACAAGGTTGACATGCTTGTATAGCTTTTCGTGCAAGTTCTTCTCAGTTGCATCTCTCAATATTTTAATTTAAAAAAAAAAAGAATGACAGTTTTAATCTTCTGGTGTTACTTAATGTAACACGAGAAACAGTTGACAAATTATTGAGGTTCATCCTCAGCTGACAATTATCTCACCCTATTCTAACAGCTGTTGTATTTCACTCTGAGTTGCAGGTTGCCATTGACCAAAGCCATGCCAATAATGTGTCAAAAACAAGATCATGTCACTCCCAATGCCAATGTAGACACAGTAACAAGGCCAGGCATTAAAGCTGTTCTCCCATAAAAAAATCTATTGAAAGATGAGAGGAGAAAAGACACGACTGGGGACCAGACAAAACAGGGAGAAACAGTGGGAGACAGCTGTCGACCAGTGGAGACAAGGAGAGGTTGAAGACAGGCTTGCCATTACCTTTTCCTGTCTTGTTTCCCTGGTGAGAACATTGGAGCACTTACTAATTTATTATTCAAACTGCTGTATGGTTTTCAAGTGTTTAGAAAACATAGCAATTCCAGTCAGTCTTGGACATCCGTCCAAGCAATGTTCCATCTATTGAGCCCAGCACAAGATTAATAAACAATAATTACCCAAAGTATAATCACCCAGCACTTTAAAAATGGTTTTAAAATAATCACAGCAAGCTGGCTAAATGCATACATGTATTTTATTGATGACCAGTTTTGGCAAGTTCCTTCTGGACTTTTGGTAGAAGGAGACATTATAGCAGCACAGCTGCATTTGTTAATGCAGGGTAAAAATAAGGATTTTTTTTTCTTTTTGTGTTTGGCCAAGGAAGCATTACAAATAATAACATTTTTCCCCAACAGAATCTGAACAGCTTGTGCTAAAAAAAAGCAAGTTTAAATAGAGGCAACCTGAGTACCACAGAATAGTGCTATTTTTATCCAACTAGGTCGCAGTTACAGTTGGGGCTTTTTACAGAGATGACCAGTTTCAGTAAAGAAAGAGGCCAAAACATCCATCCATCCATTATCTATGCCCACTAGGCATGTCAGTTTGAATCACGATTCAGGGTTCACGATACAATTGGAATCACGATTCGAATCATGTACAACACAAAATTAATTTACAGACAAATGAAGTGAATTTTTATTATTATTTTTCCTACACTAATCCAGCCTTTTCTTTTTTTAACAATACTTTAGTGTTTTCTCTTACGCTCTTTGCAATACAGTAGATTAGAACTAGCAGGAAATGACAAAAAAAAATATTATCAGTTCTTTTCTTCTTTTTTTTAAATCCTCTTTATACCTGCATAGCAAATGACTGGAAAGTAGAAACCGTTAAAACCGTTAAATCTGTCAAATCCTGTTTTTAGTTTCTTTCTTTTTCTTTTTTTAAAATAGATTTTTTTTTCTTTTTAGTACATAAAAAGTCAACTCTACTTTAAGCCAGGCATAAACTAAGGAATTTTTTTACAGATAAAACTGGTCTTTTCTTACACTCTTTCCAAATAAATACTGCATCAGAGAATGTGTTTTTTAATTTCTCAGGTAGATATGCCAGGCACAAACTAAGGCATATTTATTTTTGTCTGAACAAAAATTGGAGTATGACCTCCACCATGACTCACCCTTTTCTTTTCTCTCGCTCTCTGCTCGCTGACTACTGCACTGTTTGTAATCTGTATAGGCACCCTGCGTAACCCTACCTTTCTAAACCAGAGTGGGGCGTAGCGCCACATAAAGTGTTGTTGAACAAGAACATACTTAAACTCGAGTGCACTCTCTGCTGGTCTGGAGGCCACATCGCGATTCATGTCTGAATTGAAATCCGAATCGTTTAAAAAAAAAAAAAGATTTAAATTGATTTTTTTCAAAAATTCCAGCATTAAGCGGATTAAACGGCCTAATGCCCTGCTTAATCCTATGCAGGGTCATGGGGGTCTGCTGGAGCCTATCCCAGCTCTCTTGGGGCGAAAGGCAGGGGTTCACCCTGGACAGTGTGCTAGTCCATTGTAAGGCCATATATAGACGAACAACCACACACACTCACAATCACTCCTCCAGCAATTTAGAACCAAACATGCATGTCTTTGGACTCTGGGAGGAAGCCGGAGTACCTGAAGGAAACCCACGCAAGCACGGGGAGAACATGCAACCATCCACACAGAAAAGCCAGTAGACAAAAGAAGCATACATTTTTTATTATCATTATTTTTTTAACCTTCAGTGTCGGGTTGTTTAAATCACATATATCCAAAGTAAAGAAGCTAAACATCAATCTCTTCATGGTTGATGCAACATGATTAAAGTTGCCTAAAACTCTACAGAGAAGATGGAAGGCACTGATTTGGCACGAGAGGAAGGATGAAATAGAGATGAATTATCAAGAAGAATTAGTATGTGGTGAACCTAACAATAAATTCCAGGCTATGTTTCAAGGAAAAAATCAGCACTGATGGCTATACAGCTGATGATCCTGTTTACTTTTACGTGGAATTATCCACTAGTGTGGGAAGACCAGAGAGGCACATATCTTTAAAGCCCTGGATGAATATGAGTGCTGTCCCCTTACATGTCATAATCCAAGGGACTCGAGTAGCCACCATCAAGGTGTGGTGACCTGCTCTGGATTAGCTCTGATCACATAGAACAGCATTGATATGAGAGGGTGCATTTATACAAGACTATAAGTGGAGTTCTGTAACATTTTGTCAATAAATCATATTTTAAAATACAGGATGTATTGTATATCTGTGGATTGAGCATGTCGTTAACTAGTTTAGAGCCCCCCCCCCTCCAAAAAAAACAAAAAACAAAAAAACTTGCTGCATGTACTCAGACTCACTGTAGATCTACAACTTAATGGTGTGAATGTACATTTCAAAAACCAATCTGGAAATTCAGAACAGATGGTCTCTTTTGACACCATTTGTTGTTTATAAAATTTCAAACAGTTCCAAGAAAACACTTCAGATAAAGTCTAAGTAAGCCACAGAGAAGCAGTCACCCAAGAAACAGGAAATGAAAAGAGCTCATAAACCAGCAGCTGAGATCAGCTGTACTTTTGCTCACTGCAAATGTGTGAAATGCCACAGGACAACCTCAAGAAAGCCTCAAGCACTGACACATTGATATTCGTACCAGATGGAAAAGATTTTCTAAATTGAGATGCTCACTGAGAGAAATGGATGATATGAAACTTTTGTCAGACACTAAGGTGAAAAAAAGAACCTTTCTGCTCCTTCCTCTTCTCAGCCACCCTAAGTGGCACATCATTACCTAGAGATCCAGACCTTTAAATTTGCATTTTATTTTGCTTGCCAGACGAGAGAAGACAGAATAAACGGCAAATGGTAAGGAGAGGGAGACACAGGGAGGAGAAAAGACAGGAGTGGTGAATAGAGTAACGAGAGACAGGATGGATTTAATCACAATGTGCTGCCACCGACTACCAGGTAGTAAAAAAAGGAGCAGGGATGGTGTGATGATGGATTTTGAAGTGGAAATAGGAAAGTTTTTTTAATTTTTTTTTTCGGGATTAGTTGTTTGAATTTGTTTATTCATTTTTGGTCTAAGATCTCTAATTTATTTATTAATTTTAAAGGAATGGTCATCAATGTTCTAGTCTAAGGCTTCCTTTTCAGGACCTCTGATACAGAACTCAGTGTTTACAAAAGCAATTTAATAAAAAGGTCAGTTGGAAAATTATTTTTCAAGTGAAATGATTTGATGACTGTTTTGACCCTTTGTCCCTCTGGCAGCACATGAACTGCCAATTCAAGCCTCCATCATTCTCCAGGACCCCCAGTTTCTCCCTCGGTTTCCATTGATGATGATGATGATGATGATGATGATGATGATGATGATGATGATGATGATGATTATTATTATTCATTTATTTAGGAAATTGAGGTTATAGGATTAACCTTCATATCAACAAAGTAAAAATACAAAAACAAGCAAAATAACATCTAGCAAGGCGAACAGGATTTGCCAAACCCCAAATCTATTATTTTCTACTCCAGCACAGCTTCTGCAGTTCCACCCAGTCAATAAAAGAGACATGCTTGCAGGGATTTTCCAGACTCTCATTTTACATTTAATTAAGCTTCACACCACTGTTTTTAGTAAGCCCACATTTATAATGTGGATTTTTTAACGGGGAAAAAAGTCTTTAAAAAAGGAATAAACATAAAAACAAAGAATTGTAAACTGGCTAACATTCAAGCTGTCAATAGGTTCACAAAGAAGTCAGGATAGAATTTTCTTGGCCAGCAGTAGGAGTGTGATGAATTGAGAGGTTAATTTTCTTTCTTTCTTGTTTTTTTTTAAAGACTCTTCTTTAAACGGCTGTATCTACTCTGATAAATGATCACTTGAGAGACTAGTAGGTGGGAACTAAAGTGAGCACATATTTTAAAACATTGTTAATGTGAACAGTGTAAATAGAGTTCAACAGAGCTGAGCTCTCTTTGGGAGAGCTGGCTAGGAATGCTAGGATCAAAGATAATTCAGGGCTATGATGGTGATTACTAATGTCCAGCTTTCTTCTTCAGTTTATATGTTTTTCTATTTGATGTAAACCAACACACTGCAAATGCTGTTGATGTGGTGGAGCTGAGAGGAAAATCTCAAGCTTTAAACTCGAGTCTCAGAAAGATCACTTTTTTTCTGACACTGTTTCAAAAAACATTTTATTTCTAGAAATTCATTGCTCGAATATTCTCATACAGTGCTGGACTGGTGACTGGTCTGGCGTGTACCCTGCCCCTCACCTTGTTGTGGGTGATTGGCTCCAGCAGCCCTCTAAATCTGGGAACGATTAAAGTGGGTACGAAAAATCAATGAGTACTCTCTGATAATGCAAACTCACATTGTAACAGGTATTCCAATATTCTCATGTCAACAGTTTCAAACAGAATTATTGGTAGATTGAGACAAAGTATAGAAACATTTCTAATCCTGCTTCCAGGGTTCCTGTAGTAACACAACACATACAGCCTAAGGATGTATGCAAAGCTTCTTTGGACACGAATCATGTTTCTCATACAGCTCATACATATAGCTCACTGGATATGGATATTTTTAAGTATAACTTCAGCTGAGAATTTCCATAATGAGTTTTTAATTTAACATTAATCTGTGGGTTGATTCTTGTCTAAATTAAAATAGGACCATCTAATAGATTTAATGCCAAATGAGTTGGAAAATCAAAAAATCTACTGACTTTTAAGTCAAATGGTTGAATTACATTTTTCTTTAATCTTTTTTTAATCAGTGAATCAAAATTGATATTTATCCACCACTGATAAAGCATTTTTACTTTGATTAAAATGTGTGACACCAATGTTGAAAACTTCTGCTGTATGACATCTTAATGCTGTTTCATCATGATTTGAAAAGTTGTCACAAAAAGAATCAGTCAAGGATTTTAGATTTTACTGACAGTTTGATCTTAAACTCTGAACATAACCAGAGCAGGTTATGAGTTCAGGATACAGTTGCTAGATGCATGATAGTTATTCTAATTGTGTGATAATTTTGACCTCTACATGATTAACAGTTGAAAAAATCCCCAAATGTACACTCGTTTCACAGTGCTTCTCAGAGAACGACTGATGAAGTGTTTCTTCTTAACTATAATTCACTATTAGTTTGATTTGGAATCTTTATCAGCAGATAGAATGTTCACACTAAAAAACACTGGGTTATTTTCTCAACCCAACCACTGGGTTAAAGTGGTTGGGTATTTTCATTGGGTTAATTTAACCACTGTTGGGTTGTAATTAATCTGACCCAGCTGTTGGGTTATTAGTTGGGTCAGTTTTTTTTAATCATACCAGGCTACAGTAACCCAACCCCTGGGTCAATTTAACCCCATCTGCTGAGTTATTAAAGATTCAAAAGCATCAACTTTCTTTAAGCAGCCATTTCACAACTGACAAAGGAGCTGGATCCAGAAGACACAACAAGCAAGGTTTGTTTCTCCTCATTTTTATCTTTACTAAAATTGTTTTGCTTATTAATTGTGGCAATAACTCTATAGTAGTACTGAAGCTTACAGTAATTATTCACACAGCACTGAAGACCGCTATAGCAGACCGCTATAGCAGTCTTTATGTGAAGATCACTGCTAGGAAGCGCACACACGCGCCTGCACACATAATTGCGCAGTAATTGAGCTTGCTTTTGTGGCATTTTACTATCATGTAAAGCTCCACATATTCTTAGTAGCTATTGTGGTGACGACAGACAGCAGCATCCCTGTAAATCTGATGATGACTCCAGGTCCAGGTCTTTATAAATCTGATCCAGGTCCATGACCATGCCATTAAGCAATTCCACACCGTACCACACCACTTAACACGTTTAACCAGCTATAGCAAATGTAAAAAAAACAGTTCAAAAATAACGGTCAGCAGTCAGTCAGGTTGTTTTAACCCAACTGTGTTGTTATTATTGACCCAACTACTGGGTTATTTGCCACAAAGAAGCCGTTTCGCGGGTTCAGATTGTATTTTCTTGTTCTACAAAACACGGTCAGTTCCACTTGTCAAACGTAAAATTACTATCGAGATTATTCATAGCAGTAATGTTTAAATTACGTCGCGTTAACTGGGCTGTTATCGGGATGCGTTTCATCAGGTTAACCAACTGTGAATGTATGTTAGTGTTGTTCATTTAACGTTATAACAGTGGATGTACGTAGTCGCTAATAATCTGAGAAATGTACATCAGCGCTCACCATTGTTGATCATGCTGGGGGGGGGGGGTCTATTTATAATCCATAAACGAATAGTAATCCATTGTAGTCCGTAAGTAAGTAAGTAATCCGTAGTTATCCAGGTGTCATGGTGAACAGTCTGTAAAGCTGGCTAAGCTAACGTTATAACGTTACAAAGTTCACCAGGTAGCATGAGGGCTAAAGTAGATGGCCTGTAGCATTTAGAAACATCTTCATACACTGCACAGGTAGACTTCCCATGCTCAACAGCCAATTTAATGACATCCCACTGTGTTTTCAGAGTCATCCATTCCTCCTGATGATGCCAAAAATAGGACGGAGCGGTTAAAATACAATTCACAGCCAGCCAGCCAGGTGGATGAATACATGAAAGTTACGGCCCAATACAGGAATGGACAGTTGAAATTTGCACAAAGTTGTGCCACAACACTGACACAACGCTTGTGATTATTTTTAATTATTATTCACAGATTACACAGGACTTCAGTGTCTGTTACCTTGGCAACGGTTTCTCCAGTGGCTTCAGTATGTGGACAAAATAATTTGACTGGCTGTCAGAGAAGAAGGTTCAGGCACCAGGAGACCTCTCAGATAGAAAAACAATTTTTTTTTGGTGTACCTGCATAAAGCTTAAAGCCAACATGTCTGCATGGTCGTTCGCGCACATGTAAAAATATTAACCCTCTGATGCATGAATTATGAAAGCCTTGATCAAGATTTTTTTCTGAAGTGTTTTTATTCTTCTCAGGACTTGAAAAAAAATGTTCAACTTTTTTTTCCCAAAAATATTATTTTTTCATAGAGTTACAGACATGTCCACTCCAGTGGACTACATGCGCCTGAGCACTCAACATAAAACATTGTATATTTACAATAGAACACATTTTTGTAGTAAGTTCATAAACACTTGTTTCTTGTTATGCATTGAAAAACATTTCAACAATTTTTTGGAAATTTCAACACTATATAGGCGCAATGCTTAGGCCTGAATAAGGAAAACAATGACACTCATAGCTGTGAATCTTACACCTGAATGTGTCAAACCATCTCCAACAGAAACATTATTGTGAGTCTTCACAGTTCTAATAGGATGCTGGACAGTATTACCAAGCCCTTATATTAGCATGTTGGAAGAAAACACCAACTGACATTTTAGTCTCTGCATCTCCAAACATTTCTGTGTTCATCACATCTAGGCTATATGAAAGTTCGCAAAGCATCCAGGGCACAGTGGCACACGGCATTGCATGCAGATATATTTAGTCTTCCGTGTGCATGCAGCATCATATCATCTGTTTGCATTTTTCACCTCTGTGAGCTGGGGCCAGTGATATCCTGTGGCAAACCTGACCTCACGGGCTACTTTGGTGATTGCTCTCCGCTTCACAGGTTGTGGGGTCCCACTGGGTCTTCCTCTTTTGCTTTGCTGGAGGGTGCCACTATTTATCAGTGCACGAGCCACAGAAGCTTTGAACTGGAGGAGTCTCATCTTTTCCAAACCAGACATCAGGTAGAGGCGCCAGGCATTTACAATGGTCACATCCAAAAAATGAAAAAACACTCAGATGTACCACCTCTTGTTTCGGCGTCTGTGGGGGTACATCGCCAGGCATTGGTCAACAAGATCAACCCCACCCATGTGTTGATTGTAAAGGGCCACAGAGAAGGGTTTTTTGACCATCATCATTGTTTTTTCCTTCTTGACCCATCTGTTGGCAGCATCTTCAGGGGACTGGCCAGCACAGGACGAGACTGCATTATTGCTGACAACAGAGCAAGCTCCTCTGCCCATTTCTTTCAGCTGTTTTTCACTCTTGAGTTTCTGAGTTGCTCCCTTCAGCCTATTTGCTCTGCATGTACCTGTGCCATAGATGCCTTGGTCTTTCAAGGCTTCGATGAGTGGAATGCTGCAGAAGAAGTTATCAAAAAACACCTTGTGATTTTTGTGTTTTATGTCATCACAAAGACGCATCACCACATCTCCAGCCATTCCCAGTCCACTGATGCGACCACTACTTGCAGAGCCTTGGTTCACTTCGAACCTATTCATGTAGCCTGAGGTTCCTGCCCTCACCCACACTTTCACTCCCCAGGGTTTGGGCTTTTTTGGTATGTATTGTTTGATGGACAGTAGGCCTTTGAAAGGAATGATCTGCTCATCAACTGACTGAAATTCCTCAGGGTCTGCTGCTGCCCTGAATGTCTCCTGAAGTGCACTTAGCAATGGTCTTATTTTGAAGAACCTATCCGTGTTCTCTGGCTGGTAAGTCAAGTTATTCACAAAGTGCAGGTATCTCAGGATTTGCTCATATCTGTTTACAGACATGGCATTTGCAATTATTCCAAGACGAAGGCCATCCTCACTAGACCAGTACATTCGTGCCCTAGGATACCGAATGTACCCCATGATCAGGTTGATCCCTAAAAAAATCTGCATTTCTTCCTCTGTCACTGCCAGATTTTCTTTCCCTTTCTGGAGAGCAAACAAGTTGGTGTTGTGCACTAATCATCAATGAGATCTGCTGGAAACAGATGTCTGAAGAAATCTATGGGATCTCTTCCCTCCACATTCAATTTCCACTCTCCTAGAAAAGGAGGCAAGTCTCCATCAAAGTCATTATCTTGGATTTTCCAGATATTTTTGCAGGCTGGAGTATGGTCAGGTTCCATGTGCACATCTTCCACAGCTCCCTGATCATGCTGACCTTCCTCTGCATCCTGCCCCTGATCATCCTCACTCTCTGCATCCTGACTGTCTGTATCTCCATCATCCTCAGCTCCTATGTCTCTGTCCTTCTCTGGCAGCCACTCATCATCACTGTTGTCACTACACTCATCATCACTGGAGCTGGACGGCATTTCCTGGACTATTCTGTAGGCTGCCTTATTCTTTGCTGTGTTTGAAGTCTACAAAATATGATAAAATAATTCTTATAGTAACACAAACTACAGCTAATCTGCACAAAAATGTATATTTTAAATGAATAGTTTATAAATATAACAATTATACACTGAATTATAACAAAAACAGTCACAAGTAACAGTGAAGCAATTATATGACTTGTGTTAAAAAAATATACTGGGTGATGCATGATGTCCACTTCATTGGACACATGGTTAATCGTAATTTTCTACATATTGGACATAAAAATTTCATATTCCAAACAGATAATATCCTTCCTTAGATGTTACTACATATCATAATATTTTTTTTACCAGTGGGGTTCTTCCAGCATAGAAGGATTTACAGGATATGCCAGCAGTGGTCGGCAGGGGTAGCTGTTTGTCGGCCATCTTGGATTCAGAGGAAATTTACTTGCAGTTACACCGACTGACCACTGAATTGACCTCAATGGAGTATGGCAGCAGAGAGCACTCTAGAGGGTGATATGCAGTTCCACCATAGAAACCAATGCATTAAAGGTGGGGTGGGTGTTGTTTTTTTGCAACACTTTTTAAAATATTGCCTGAAAACCTTTTCACATTTCCATTGCACCCACTGAAATAAAATGTTTGCAAAAAAAACTAAACATTTTGGTCCAGTCTAGAAGGTATAATCAGAGAAAAACTCTGACCAATCAAAAAAGTGATCATCACTATTTTGATTGGCTGCCTAATACGTCCATCAAATATCACCCCTCCCTCCCTCCCTCCCTATGGTTCATGCAGTCGTGAATCATGTGAAGGCGTGGTTTCGAGGGGTGAGCTGAAGAGGAGGAGGCGGAGCCTTTGGGAGGAGGGAGGGAGTGTATATTTTCAAAATCTCACTTGAGTTGGATTGCTGGAACCGTTTTTCAAACAACACCTACTCCACCTTTAAAGAGAAAATTACTTTTTAGTAGCTGTCCACTGCAGTGACCGCTATGCACCAGAGGGTTAAAAGTGACTGTAGAAGTGCAACTTGTGCAAAAAATTATTTGTGTCCATGCACTCTAGATAAAGCACATCTACAAAAAAAAAAAAAAAAAAAAAAAAAAAAAAAAAAAAATTGTCATGCATTCAAAACAATTCAAATGTTGAATGTTCATGTTTTGAGTTTTGTTGTGAAGAAAGTCTATTGTTAGATGGCTATTAAATGACTTAAAATCTGTGCAGTTGTTAACTTCTTTATTAATTAGGATATTTTATCCAGAATAGATGTATAGATGTAAAATGGATTTTAAAATACACTTCATAATTTGCAAACATTTATTATAATAATCATTATTTAATAGTGGAAAAGATAATATATAAAACAACACATAGATTGGGTTAATATAACCCAGCAATGAGGGTGAAATTAACATCAATGCTGGGTTAAAAAATTATCCCAATAATTGGGTAGAATTAACTCAACATTGTTGGTACAATCAACCCACTGTTTGGGTTGAATCAATAACCCAACTAGGTTGGGTTGTTGGTTTAACCCAGTCCACTGGGTTAAAATAACCCAGGGTTGGGTGAGACCAATAGTGACCCAGGGGCTGGGGTCATTCTTGGGTTTTATATATATATATATATATATATATATAATATATATATATATATATATATATATATATATATATATATATATATATATATATATATATATTGTATATGACCTAGCAGGCGATTCTAGTCCTCTGATCATCTCATCTCAGTGCTGCTACCTAGATCTATTTAATTAATCATCTTATAAAGGAGGAAAACATTTAGAGATATGCGTCTATTATCTCCTCACAACGCATTCTGTCTTTCCAGTGTCAAGATGAGGTTTAACCAAAGTAATTAATTAATTCAATCTGACTCCATTTGATTAAAGATAACTTTACCATGAAATATTAATGAGATTTATCAGTGAACCAGTAGTAAAGAACAAAAGCCTTCTATGTATTCAATTCAGTCTTAGTTCAGGGATGGCAGATATGAGTTAAACAATTCACTCAGTGACCTTCTTAACATGGAAGAACAGCTCAGACGCCTGTGTTGTCAGTATTCAGAGGTATTAGAACATGTTATATTAAAAATGGACTCAGGTCACCGATCGGATCGAAGGTCAGAGGGGTTTCTTTCACTTTTTGTTTACCGTTATCCCTACGATTTATGAGGCTTGTTTGTTTCTAACAGTCATGTGCTCTTCTCTGTGGGGTGGAGGGCTCTTTGGACATAGCGGTTTAGGTCTCACTAGGGAAGCCACGTGCGGGGTTTGGGCACTTACAGCGTCACCTGTGATAAACACGCTTATCAGACTTAACCTCGGGTTAGTGTGGAATGTGCTGTTCGGCTATACTTGTTCCATTTGTGGGTGTTTATGATTCGGGTGTCCTGCCATCATGTTAATATGCAAATTATCCACGATGTTAATTAGAGGTGTTTCAGACGTTCTCAATTGGAGTTCAAGCCCTGCATGCTGTGGGCCTGCAAAACGCTTGGTCTTAGACCAGCTCCTCGCTGGGTACGGGGAGGGCGTCTGTCTGTTGTAGGTGAGGCGTACTGCGATCATGTTAACGTCTCCCATGTGGTTTCCATTTGAAACTCGCTTCTGCGGTCTATGTGAAGGAAGCATAAAAATTCATCTGATACTAGCATTAAATTCCATCTTTTACACTAAGACATCCTCTTAAATGATTCCTTCTCTCATGGCTCAGAGTTCTTGATGATTAAGATAATTTAAGTCCCACTGGAGTTAAAAGCTGAACAAAATGTAACATTATCCTCTGCTTATATGTTTGCAGTATCTGGTTATCAGGCGACCTTGTTTCTCATTACAGTTTTACATGCAGTAAGTGATAGATGTGAGGTTGCACAGCACATGTGTTGCACTTTGTCACGTAAGCTAACATTGACACACCTAAACTTGTCTTTATTAATGGTACATGTTGTCAGGTCTTAGATCACTGGCCATCAGGATGTTCTTACAAGTCCCAGTGGACTGAATCAGTGACTATACAACACTTCCATTCTTTTCTATGCCTTCATCATATTGATGGCTGGAGGTTTATCTTGTATTATTTCACAGAAAAAAAAGAGGACAAAGTGCAAATGTTTTTGTATCCCAGTAAATTAAAAAGAAACATAACTGGCAGAGAAGACACCACATGGATCAAACAGAAAGAGTCAGCACCAGCACCCATCGTCTCCTCTCAGCACCATAATGCATGATGACAACAAGAAGAAGGAATCAACATCAGGCCACTGTTTTTAAACACAGAGAAAGCCCATAATGTGCTAACACTGGAGTTGCTAACTTCATATGGTCTCATGAAGAACCCATGAAAAATCTGTGGATAGACATCAAAGGAGCAGTGCATCAAAGAAATGTTTTAGATGAAGAAAGGGTGAAATCCCTGACTGTCAAAAGCATTCACAAGCTGTGATTTAGCAAACATGACATTACTCTCACGGCCTGGGTCGGCCATGGCAGCCCTGTGTGTGTCTGTATCTGCCAAGTCGGCGTCTCTTCCTATCTTTAGTGGTTCCTGTTTTACTTTGAAAGGTCTGTCTTGTCTCCGTTGTTTTCTGCTTTGCTTCCTTCCTCTCGTTACCCTGATTCCCTGCACCTGCCTCTCGTTTGATCCCTTGCGTATTTAAGTCTTGTCATTTTCCCCTGTCCTCCGTCGGTCTATTAGTTGCGTTCATATGTTTGCAGTCCTGCTTGGTTTCCTCTCGTCATCTCCTTGGATTATACATTAAGTTTATGTTTTTGTGCTTTTGTATTTTGTACTTTTGGATCTTGGATTTTTGTGTTGTTTAATAAAACCTTTTACTTTTTTGGAACTCCTACTCTTGGGTCCTTCATCCATCTGCAAACCATGACAATTACTAGGCAATGACCATGGAGGATGCCCAGTTGGACTTAAAATATAATCTAAATTTGTATATGGACCAAATGGCCATGTCATCTTTCACCTGTTTAGATTTTAATGTTGACAGGATTTTAACTATTGGCAACATTTGTCATGCAACCGTGTAGTCAATTAACAAAGATTTAGCTGTGTTCACTGCTCATGAAAAGCACTTGAGATGAGCTTTTGTTTAATGTAACTAATCACATGTAATGTATGAATAGAAATTATACAAGTCATTTTGGGTGAAGTCTTTTGTGTCTACTTGCAATGAAATAAAATGAACCTAAGAAAAATAACAAAAGGAAAACTTAACAAAATCAAACCAGTAAAAATTGTGAAATAAATTAGATTGCATTTTTTACAAAGGAGTGAAAATAATGTGGATGTCTGCTTGGAATCATTGTGGAACTGCAGGGTAGGAAATCAGTAGGATTAATGGTTTTAAGTTAGCAGTTTCTCCTGTCATTATGTATTTCTATTTATCCAACTTTACTGTACTCTGTCAATTGCTTCTTCTTTCACATTCTTGTTTCAACATCACTTCTCTCTGTTCTCCAGTTGGCTCTCACCTATCCTATTCCTTTACTTTCTGCTTGGTCCCTCTCTTGCACCTGTCCTCCTTTAGCCCCTGTCAGTCCTCTTCCACCCTTTCAAACTAATGGAGCATATAACAGGCTTACTAAAAATAGCCATAGTACTAAGTCAGTTCATTTTTTTTCTTTCCTTCAGTCTGTCTTTTCCTCTTTCTAATGCTCCTGTTTTTCTCTCACCCCTCCTTTTCCTTACCTTCCTCAGGAGGGAAATGAATAATGGGGGGAACGACTTGTCAGCTAATTTATCAGCTGGCGGCCCATGTGTAGCCCTCTCTGCCATCAGGGCTGAGCAGATGAGGCTGTGGGACCATGGGCCTGGGATCAGGCCCCTGGCTGTCTGTCAAGGTCCTTGCTACATGGTCACGGAGAAAGGAGAAGGTGACAATGAATGTATAGTCAGCGATTATGAGTTGATGTAGGCTCCATATATATCACCTTCTGATCAAGATAAGAGTCTGAAGTTCAGGCTGTTGGTAAAACTGCTGGCAGTGAGAATATGGGATGAAATTGAGTGAGATCTACAAAAGGATGAAAGCAGAGGACAGCTGTGTAAAAATATCTCTTGTCCTCTTTAAAAATATATATATATAAATACATAAAATAAAACTCATATAAATAAATGTAGTCCCTAGCAGCAAGATCAAAGTATTAAAGGATAGTTTTAATTTATTACAATAATCTGTTCACATTTGAAAATGTGGCTTTACAAAAAAGATGGAAACAATCTGAGTGCCTTGCTGAAAGTATTCGTCCCTCTTGAACTTTCCAACGTTTTGCCACATTTCAGGCGTCAAACATAAAGATATAAAATCTCAATCTTTTGTCAAGAATCAACAACAAGTGGGACACAATTGTGAAGTGGAACGAAAATTATTGGATATTCTAAACATTTTTAACCAAATAAAAAACTGAAAAGTGGGCAGTGCAATATTATTTCGGCCCCCTTGCGTTAATACTTTGTAGCGCCACCTATTGCTGCAAGTTACAGCTTCCAAGTCTCTTGGGGTTTGTCTCTATCAGTTTTGCACATCGAGAGACTGAAATTCTTGTCCATTCTTCCTGTAAAACAGCTGGAGCTCAGTGAGGTTGGATGAAGAGCGTTTGTTAACAGCAGTCTTCAGCTTCTTTCCACAGATTCTGGATTGGATTCAGGTCTGGACTTTGACTTGGCCATTCTAACACCTGGATACGTTTATTTGTGAACCATTCCATTGTAGATTTGTCTCTATGTTTTGGATCATTGTCCTGTTGGAAGATAAATCTCCATCCCAGTCTCAGGTCTTCTGCAGACTCCAAGAGGTTTTCTTCCAGAATGGTCCTGTATTTGGCTCCATCCATCTTCCCATCAATTTTAACCATCTTCCCTGTCCCTGCTGAAGAAAAGCAGGCCCAGAAAATGATGCTGCCACCACCATGTTTGACAGTGAGGATGGTGTTCAGGGTGATGAGCTGTGTTGCTTTTACTCCAAACATATCGTTTTGCATTGTGGCCAAAAAGTTCGATTTTGGTTTCATCTGACCAGAGCACCTTCTTCAACATGTTTGGTGTGTCTCCCAGGTGGCTTGTGGCAAACTTTAAACAAGACTTTTTATGGATATCTTTGAGAAACGGCTTTCTTCTTGCTACCATAAAGGCCAGATTTGTGCAGTGTATGACTGATTGTTGTCCTCTGGACAGACTCTCCCACCTCAGCTGTAGATCTCTTCAGTTCATCCAGAGTGATCATGGGCCTCTTGGCTGCATCTCTGATCAGTCTTCTCCTTGTTCCAGATGAAAGTTTAGAAGGACGGCCAGGTCTTGGTAGATTTGCAGTGGTCTGATACTCCTTCCATTTCAATGTGATTGCTTGCTCAGTGCTCCTTGAGATGTTTAAAGCTTGGGAAATCTTTTTGTATCCACATCCGCCTTTAAACTTCTCCACAACAGTATCTGGGACCTGCCTGGTGTGTTCCTTGGTCTTCATGATGCTCTCTGCGCTTTAAACAGAACCCTGAGACTATCACAGAGCAGGTGCATTTATACGGAGACTTGATTACACACAGGTGGATTCTAATGATCATCATCAGTCATTTAGGACAACATTGGATCATTCAGAGATCCACACTGAACCTCTGGAGTCAGTTTGCTGCACTGAAAGTATAGAGGCTGAATAATATTGCATGCCCCACTTTTCAGTTTTTTATTTGTTAAAGTTTAGAATATCCAATAAATTTCGTTCCACTTCACGATTATGTCCCACTTGTTGTTGATTCTTCACAAAAAATTTAAATTTTATATCTTTTTGTTTGAAGCCTGAAATGTGGTAAAAGGTTGAAAAGTTCAAGGGGGCCCAATACTTTTGCAAGGCACTGAATTTCATAATTTTGTTGTGAGTGTTCAGTGTTCAACATGGCTGCAGAATTCTGTAATGATGCCTCAAATTAACAACCTGACTGACCACTACGGAAGTGATGGAGAAGATGCTTTTAGCAAATGTCCCACTTTCCTGAGCTGTCTGTACAATACAAAGACGAACTCAATTCAAAGTGTCAAGTAATGCGGTCAGAAAATTGGGACCACCCCACAGAGTAAAGTCTGAGCCAAAAAGGAGAAGATATCACAGGCCGTGAGAGATGTCAGAATGCAGAGATGTGGGTTATAATAGATTCTGCTTATAGCGTAGTATATTTAGATGTGGGGCAATGATGAATTGTGTAATGTAATTGATTATTGTGTTGAATAATGATTGTAATGACTACTAATCAGTGAGTAACAAGAAATACATTGATTTAGGAAGGAAATAATAATTGAAGTATGTCTGCTAAGTGCTTTGTGCGAGAATGTGGAATGTTGGTGAACGCGTGGGGAGTCTTCGTGAAGAGGAACCAGCCAGCTGGGACAAATCAACACCAAGGGATTATCTGAAGACTAATTCTTCAGGATTTGAATAGAGAAAGAAGATGCAAGAATGGTTAACCAGTATTTTTCGAAGACTTGAAGAATAGAAATTGATGAGTGAAATTTTAAGCCACAGCTTAATTTAACCATGTTTGGAGTAGAATCAGAGGTTAATTTTACAATGTTGATTCAATGAATGCTGTCGCTTAATCCTGCTATCCTGCTTTAAAAAAATACAAATTATCATTACATGTCATCCTGGACATTGGGTTTATCCTCTCCTTCATGAGGGTACAGATTTAGGTGTGCTTCTGTGTTAATAACTTAAGGTTCTTAAAGATTACTCTAGCCCATTATAAACACAGCTGACTTGTTTTAGTCAATCAACATGTTGTCTTCACTGAAGGTCTTAACCAGTTCGGTTGATTGAATGAAACAAGTCAGTTGTGTTTCTGCATGATTGGAACAAAAACCTGCAGCTACGCGGCCCTTTCACGGATCAGTTTGAAACCCCTGCTCTAGTGTGAGAGGAACATTTATTGTTTTAGGGCCCTATGAAACCGTTTTAATTTTTTTCATTTTCAGTGTTTTTCGCTTTTTTTAATTTCTGAGAATTCCGTTTTAAGCATTTTATGCTAATTTTACCTCAAGACAATATATAAAGTAATGAAATATAGACAATTTATGCAATTATACCTGTAAACCATAATCTTTTCATGCTTTTAAACATATTGTGTCCTACAAAACATTTGTTTTTTTAAACACAAACAAAAGTTCTTTTTATGTAATAAAAAACTAAGAAAAAAAAACTCAAATAGGTAAAATTCATTTAAAGTGCAAAAAAGAAAAAAATTGCAACAGCAGTAAAGCTTGTACCTGACATTTTTCAGATATGTCATGAAAAACTGTGTGTCTGATAACAGCAAAAACTATATTTATTATATCTTAAGTAGAAACTATGAAATCCAAAGCACTAAACACTGGTTGTGTGTATGAGTGTGTGTCCGTGTGTTTTCTTTTCTTTACGTGTTCCAGCTGTTACAGACATCGCCGTTTAAATAAATAATTTTCAGCCTCTTTGTGTTTAGCTCAATGAGTGACTCGCCTTTTTATGTTTGTGCTTTTCACTCATTAAGTGATCCTCGTTCGAAGACCACAGGGCAGACCCAAGACACGATGGAAAGATCATGGGCCCGATCTACTGCCAGATCTCCTAAAGCCGCTATTTAGGGATAGCGGGAGGAGCGTTCCCCGGCAAAGAATGCAATCTTCCACCTTGCAAAACCCGCTATCCCACCTGCGCTACCCGCTACATTTTGAATAGGAGTAGTTATGGCTAGAGATCGACCAATTATCGGTCGGGCCGATTATCGGGGCCGATATTTGGAAATTTGACTTATATCGGCATCGGCCTTTTTTTAATCCGACCGGCTGATATGAAGAAATCAATTTAAAACTGGGTTATTCTGGCTAAGATGCCACCGCGCCACTCTCTCCTGCCTGCTGTCTCCTGCATTATTCACCTCGTCCTCTGATTAGTTGAGCGGCAGAGGCGGAGCCTCCGAACAAGAAGCTGTCATCACAAACACGGGAGAGTGAGAGGGAAAGTTTTCTTGTGTGAGAAGCTCCGGACAGAAAACACGTGTCAAAGGTAAATGCAGAAAGCTCTTCTGAAATTGTAATAAACATCCCAGTACTCTGTATCTCACAACTACTACTAACGTTACAGTGAGCAGCAGAATAACGTAAGAGCAGAGTAAATCTTAGCAGCAGCTCTGCTAACTCGTGTTACGTCCCAACATGTATGTGAATTATTTAAAAGAAGATTGCTGATAATATCGACATGGAAATAGTCCATGAAAAGCATGTGTGTGTGATTAAGAGAACGCATAAAAAACTCAGTTCACTTGTTTTAGGGAGCACTAAGGTGGAGGCTGCTTAGCTTTTACCAGAAAATTAGTCCTTCGATCTAGCTCTAAACGCTCTGCAGACTATGTATTAGCAATGGGGAAAAATACACAGAACTTTCCAGACAGTAAGCCGTTACTTTTTCTCAGGCTTCGAACCCTACAGTTTATACAACGATGTGGCTAATGTATAGATTTCTACGGGCCAGCTTCATACAGTTAATATGTTTATCCTCGTCAGAATGAAATTACCGAACCGGTCACAGTGGACCAATGAAACTGTTCAATTAAATCAAACACACTCACACTAAATTCTTCAGATCAGTCATTTTGTGCTTCATGCACACACCCTCATCATGGAAAACACGTGAAGGAATGCGTATGATTTAGCTTTTAAGTTAAAGGCAATCGATCTGTCGGTCAGAGAAGTAACCAGAGCTACTGCACGTACTTATTTTGAGATCCGAATATTCAGGTGCGCTCAAAAGGAAATCACGGTATGTAATGTGGAGATTAGTATGTAGTTAAAGACACGTGAAAAACTCTACAACTCACAACTACTAATGTTGCTATGAGCTTTCTGGTCCTATGATCTGAAAATGAACGGGAAGATGAGAGAGTAAAATTCAGAAATGATTCTTCTGAACAAAGTGGTGGAACATTTTAAATACTGTGTGAGCTCATTAAAACCCGAAAGGCTGTTTGTGTCCTGTCAGGAGTTTAACTGCACTCATAACAACTATTATACTTTTTTATGTAGCCTATGTCATATTAATCATTAATAATGTAGCAACACAGTTTTGAATGACAGGGTCCTTGCTATCGCATGGTAAAATATAACATTTGATAATGAAATCAACTTAAGGCATCCTAAATGCTGCTGTTTATTTTACTACTACTTTATAAAATCTCTGGAAACAAGTTTTTATTTGCATTTACTAGAGATAATGCAGAGCCTGAGAACTCCTGCACTTTTTGTTTTTGTTTCAAGTTAAAACAAAGTTAAATTATTTCAGTTATACTGAAATTTTATTCTATTTATTGTGAAATAATTTAGGGAGCTATTATCTAAGTTTTTATTTAATGTTACAAGAGGTGCTGCTGAGCCTGAGAACTCCCTGTATTTTTGTTGTCATTGTAGTTATATTTAAATTTTACTGTATTTTCTGTAATTTCAGAGAGCTATTTATTTAACCTTTTATTCAACTTTATGAGAGATGTTTCTGAGTGTAGGAAATTCAGGCACTTCTGGAGCTATTATTTTCTATTTGTGTGATTCAATGAGCATGCTTTAGGCATTTCTGTGAAGTTCAGTGTTTGCATTATTCAATTTTTTTAGGCCAATTTTTACACTTTTACTGCAAATGAATATCGGCTCCAAATATCGGTTATCGGCCTCCTCTAACTACTAATAATCGGTATTGGTATCGGTCCTGAAAAACCCATATCGGTCGATCACTAGTTATGGCATTCCACCTGGTAAACCAATCAGTCCGTCTGTAGCCATTGCCTTTAAGAGCAGGTTGCGCTACCCACAAACCACTATGGAGCGTCTTTTCATCCAGATTGGAGCAGCTCTCATGCGCAGCTCGTCTGGGACTCTGCTGTAGAGCTTCCTCCTCTTCCTTCCTCCTCCACCTCTGCACTGATATATACATATATATCAGTGCAGAGGTGGAGGTATATGTGTATATATATACACATATACCTCCACCCCCCACCCATGCTCATGCCCCCCTCATTATTTTAACTGAATGTGGATTCTGTGCACATCCTGTGTTGTGGAATTTAAAAAAAAAAATGTAAAAAAGATGACTCACAAAGCATGTCTTGAAGGAGTCTGTGTTCCTATCTACAAAGATCACAGGAAGGTCACAGAGGACTGCCGTTCACTTTGCAGTAATATTAGTACTCTGAAGAATCATGTCAAACACACATCACTCTTGTGGTAAGGAACAATCAATTCGTAGCTCTGAAAACACGAAGGGTTGTGTATTTTGTTTCCTATATGATAAAAAAATTAATTGTTTGTATCTGAGAAACTTACCTCTGGTCTGATTTGTTGCAGATACTCCTGAGGTTCCTGGCCAACACCTCCCCACTAAGCAGCAGTGCTTAGTGGGGAGGGCTCCTTTTGAGCCCTCTTTTCAAAAGGAAAACAAGCAGTTCTTACAGTTCCAATGCATCGCCAGGTGTCTGCCTTCAGAAACATAAGAAAGAAACAACAAACCAGTTAAACTGTAATTAACTCATAGCAAAAGCAATCATTACACACCCTAATGCACACAGTAGCCAATCCCATCAGCTGTGCAAAGGTAAAACAGAGTTGGTGCGCTTGCTGAGTTGAAGAGTGTCCCTAGAAAAACAGCACAGTTGCTTTTTCAACTGTTTATCATGCTGAGGTTTGCTGACACTCGAGTTGCATTATAATATCCTTAAGTTAGATTAGATGTAGTTTATTCATCCCCCAAGGCAGAAATTCAAAAGTGTTACAGAGTTTTATGCTGAGCAACGTCATGTGAAGGGCTGGTTAGCTTTAGCTTTAATATGACTGCAAAGGACCGGCTCGCAGCAACAACAAAAATACGCCACTAAATGAAAATTATTAATATCAACTAGTCCCAGGTACGGCTAAATGATTAAATCTAAAGTTAACCTACAAACCTAGATTTAACGATACTGATGTGTCTGCTTTTCTTACTGAGAGTCTGTCTGCATCGTCTATCTGCTGCAGTGCAGCCTGTTAGCCACACTCACGCACAGGCTGGAAGGGGGCAGGGGGCAGACAGAAGCCTCAGTAGAGATAAGCAGGGCTCAGATTGCACCAGCAATTGCACCTGTTTTTACAAAATGCAGTCAGATTCTGCTTCTGTGCAAAGATAAGCATGGTTCTGATTGGTCTTTTACATTTTGTGATAACGTAAACAACTTTTTAACCAATGAAATTAATTGCCTCAAATCTTGAGGCAACGTAAACCACGTACATGAAATGAAATTACTAGTCCTAGACTTTGAGGTAAAACAAATAACTCTGAAACCAATGAAATCATCTGAGGTTACCTTTTTGATCTCTGTATCACTGCGATGGAGTAATAAAAGTTTTTTCGGCTCTGGTATTGTCTTGAGAAGCTATTAGATAATATTGTAAATTGTAAACATTTGAAGTGATTGGACAAGTGCCGTGGGACTAGTGATCGACCAATATGGTTTTTTCAGGGCCGATACCGATACCGATCATTAGTAGTCAGGAAGGCCGATAGCCGATATTTTGAGCCGATATTCATCAGTTTTCTATTAAATGTTATATTTTAACACTAGAACCACCGAAGCAGTCTCACAGATGGTTAGGGATGTTATTATGTGAATAACTTTCTCCAAACAAAATTTACAGGTCTGCCATTACATTACTTTTCCTAAATATGTATGTTTTATATTTTCTGAAGTCTTTAACATATTAAAATAAAATACATAGGAGTTCTAGTCACTTGTTCCTCAGACTGCCACAGCCGTCCTGCAGACTACCATCATGTACAATACTACACAGTTATTCGTGATTACTTCAGTCCCCCCACCCCCCGCCTCACACACACACACACATAGGCAGAGACATGCAAACAAAATATGAATAAGTGTAACTGAAAAAATTCCACTTCAAGAACTGATTGTTGTGCGAAAACAATTACATCATATCTGGCGGTCTGAGAGACGGCTGCAGCACTTCGAGGGGGTGCTATAAAGTTCGCGGTCCGCCTCTAAAATAAGCTATCAAAGACAACTGCACCTAACATTTTTGGGATCTCTCAATCAACACAAAGAGATAAAGTTAAATAACTCGGTAGTTCAGCAGTTATTATTGTCCGACTGTTTTCTGTCAGACGGACGGTGCTTTGCTGCTCTGCAGTTACTCCTGTGGTAACACACTATTCTCTATCCTCGTCACGCCTTCATGCAATAAAACTAGACTGAATTTAGTTTGAGTTTTTTTCTCACACACATACGCTTCGACTATAACGGACTGTTCTCATATCGATTTTTTTCAGCAGCTTTGTCTCAAATCATTCAGACGCGTCGGGAGCTACTACGAGCCAGCAGAGCTGCCACTGATGTTTATTTACATTTTTACGGTATTCTGCTCATAGTAACGTTACTAGTAGTTGTGACATGCAGAGGACTGGGATGTTTATTACAATTTCAGGAGTTTCCAACGTACCTTTGACACATTCGTCCACACTGGAGCTTCTCCACACAAGAAAATTTATCTCTCCGCCGTGTTTGAGGACCTTGCAAACAGTTTCAGCTTCTGATTGGCTTTGTGTCTATGTGCTTGGATTGCGTAATCAAGATGGCGCTGTGAGCGGGGCAGTGCTGGAGACAGAGAAGCGCAGCTGCATCCGAGCCAAAATAATTTAGTTTTAAATCGGCCCGTTGGATTAAAAAAAGGCCAATGCCGATCTACGTAAAAATGCCAAATATCGGCGCCAATAATCGGTCCGGCCGATAATCGGTCGATCCCTACGTGGGACCCCAGCCAAACTGGACTTATCTGCATATCCTTCTCTGAACCATCTACCACTGCAATACATCATGGCAAAGATAATGACAATAAGTCTGCTTAAACCAGTGAAACTTACCATGACACAAGCTGCAGCAACTGTTGCGTTGTTGGCGGTTTACCGCTTCATTTTAAGCTCGTCCTCACTTCGTCAGTGGCCGTCTGCTAACATGTGTTCAACGAGAGCTCCTGAATGATGCCAAGTCATGCGGGTTAAGCAGATGGGTCTTGCTCACCTATACTTCTAAGTACAGGTTACTTGCAGCTGACGATTTTGATTACTCACCTCAGTAGAAAGTTATCTTTACTAAGTTTCAGTAAGGATAGTCAACAGAGTAAGCTGGAATGAGTTACGGTTACTTTTCTTTTTTAAATAAGATATACAATTGTGTGTATTTGTACCTTTAGGTTGCTGTGAAAAAGAGGAGATCTCTGTCTCTTCTTGTCCCACGGTGGGACTGCCACTGCTACTCTCTCCACCTCAAAGAACAGATGAAAAGCAAAATGTCAATGAATTTTTTTTTTTTTTTTTTTTTGGGGGGGGGGGGGGGGGGGGGGGGGGGGGGGTACACAAACAGCAATCTGGCCCTGTAAAACTACCCCTAAACCCCAGCTTGTGGAAACGAACCTAATATATCCATGAGACGCCCCGCTAGATGGTCTGCACAGTCTCTAAGCATAAGCACTATCCCTGGAATTGTGTCTGGGTTGGCAGGTTTACGATGGTTGACTCTGGATAGCATCCTCTTCACGTCATCTGTGGTCAGACAGAGCATGTGTTCCCCCGAGGTTGGTGTGGATTTCTTTGGCTGCATATTACTTTAGGACTCTGATTAGAAGAGACGGCATTCATCCCACCCGGGACGGTGCAGCTCTTATTTCTAGGAATTTGACCGATTCTCTTAGACGCTCCCCCTGACAATCCAGGGTGGAGGCCAGGATGCAGAGCTGCAGTCTTACACGCTTCTCTGCTGCTTTTTGAGGACTTCCCCCGACCACTAAAAATAGAGAAATCAACCATGTAGCTGCTAATGTTAACATGGTGCCTATCAAAAACATAGAATTGGTGTCAATGCCCCGTCCTCCAAAAGTCTACTTAGCACGATGTGATAGTGGTGTTAACCAAAATAATCTGATAAAAATAACTGTCAGACACTTGGAGCCGAGAGAATTTGTAATTAGATGTGGACTACTGAATGTAAGGTCTCTTGGCTCTAAGTCTCTGTTAATCAATGATCTAATTACTGAGACTCATTGCGATGTCTTTTGCTTATCAGAAACATGGCTACAAGATGGAGAGTATGTGAGCTTAAATGAGGCTACGCCACCAGGTTATATTAATTCAGAATCAGAATCAGAATCAGAAACACTTTATTACCAGGTACGATTTTACACATACAAGGAATTTGTTGTTGCAAAGATGGTGCATGCAATTAAAGGAAAATATTAAAATAATATAAAATATTATAATTATTAAAATAATATAATATAAGAATATTAAAATAATATAATTATCATATTCCTCAAAGTACAGGTCGAGGTGGAGGATGTCAAATGACCCTGAGAGATCGTTGGAATCAGCTCAGCTTCTAATCAATAATCACTATTAACTCTGTGTGTTAAAGGAGAGACGGATGTGACATGAGGAGGTACATAGGCCAGAGTGGAGTAACAGAAAAAGTGGTAATTGATGTGATTTGGAATCAATCTATAAGCAATGACATGGGTGATTCAATAATTCAATGATCAGAACCGATGATTGATCAGAAAGATGTATTGTAGATGTATTCGGTATGATTTGGATCAGGACTGTGAGTCTCTGCTGCAGCGGCTGAGGTAAGCGACCGGAGGTCACTGTGTACCCAGGGGAATAAAAACAACGGCTAGGTTTATCAAAACAAGGGGGAGAGATCTTGCAGCAGCTGGGTGATGTAATGTAAACACAAGCCAGTTCTAGTCTAAACAAGTGAAGTAACAGAAGAAGAGGTGATTTACGTGATTTGTAAGCAATTCCTAATCAATGAAATGTATGAAATGTGTGTGTGATTAGTCAAGGATCAGAAACAAAATGTATTAGTAATTTTGGTAATAGATCTGTGTTAGTTAGTGTATGTTAAAAGGGAAAACTTATTTTTGTTGGGTCAAAAACGGACAGAGACAGAGCGGAGCGCATGTTCCTCTCTGGAATGTCAACAGGGCAGGAGAGAGGGCGTAAGTGTAAACATAGGTGTCTGGTGTCTGGGTCAAATGACGATGACGCTCAGCTCAGAAGTGGCCTTGGCTAAGTGGCAGAGTGGAGGGCTGCAGACAGCAGATCATTTACTGAATTCTGTTATTAAACACGAACCAATGAATCAATCAGTTAATGTAACGTTGGAACATACATTGATAAGTAGATCGTTAGAAAAAGGGTTAGCGTTAGCTGATAAGCTTTAGCTTAACGGGCTGTATAGCCACGTAAACAAGGTAACCTTGGGGTGGTGGTGCCATGATGTCATGATGATTAAGGTGAACGCCCCTGCCAAATCTGTAAACATGTGAAGTCATTGTGGGATGTGTGTTATGCATGATTATGTAAAATTATGCACGCCTCTGTATATGTGAATAACCAATCAGAAGTGTCATGTGAGTTTGAGGGAAATTATGTATGCATATGCAAAGGTGAGAGAACCAATCAGATGAAGGCTGGTGCAGGGCGAGCAAGGAGAGAGAGAGCGCATAAAAAGAGAAGGCAGAAGGACTCTGTGTGGATTCCTGGAGCGATTTCAGACGAAGAAGGACTAGCTGAAACCTGGACGAGCGACCCCCATCCGAAGGATTAACTGGAAGGATTTACTTCAAGAAAAGAAGACAGAAAGACGCTTGGAACAGGATCTACGGATTTTTCCCAATTCTTGAAGGAATAATTGGAGCCTTTTTGGTTAGCCTAGCTCACCGCTAGTAAGGAGGAGGGGGGGGGGGGGCAACCAGGGTTCCCCGGGGGCCTGACCAGGCGCTCTCTCTCTCCACCCTGCCCAGCGGCCTTGAACCCGCATACTGGCCACATGCGTCTCTCAGCCTGTCCTTGGACCAACCAGATGAACTGATTCGTAAGCCACAGCTTTAATTTGCCTCTGTATGTAGAATTATAAATTGTATAACCAATCAATGCTGTTGCTTAACCTTGCTAATCTGCTTTAATAATTTTAAAAACTGTCATAAGACGTCGTTGTGGACATTACATCTGTATTCAGAATTTTGAAGACTTGTTTATGCCTCTGCACTAACACACAGGTTCTTATGGGTTATTTTAGCCACATTTTTGTCAAATTGTCCCTGAGGCTCGCTGTCCGAGCCGCTAAAGTTTCCTAGCCTGTAACAAGAGCCCAGATCGTGAGAGAAGAGCTGCCGTTAACAGACGTGACCGATAGCTGGACTTCGAGCCCCCCGGCTATTCCTCTGAAGGACAGTTATTGGAGTGAGCGGGGCATACGTTTGGAGGTAGGCAGTGAGAGCTAGGCGTATCTTCTCGACACCAGCTTAAATAAGTTGAGGAAATCTAGTGAGGAACCTCTCCTAGACCGCAACTTCTTACCCGTAGGATGGAGAGCTGGTCCCGGTGACAGACTCTGCTAGTCAGAGACTGAACCAAAACTGGGGGATTTTACAAGGAGTAGCAGCTGTCTACAACTCCAGCCTACAAGTAAAACCAAAACCTCAATGCAATTATAATACATTCGAAAGCCTCACATTAGTTTACCTTTTCCAAACTGGAAATCAGAAAAGCCAGTCTTGTTGGTGGTAGTGTACCTGCCACCTGCTGGTGCTTATCTGGAGTTTCTGTCTGAGTTCTCAGATTTTTTAGCTGGTTTAGTGCTCACCTCAGACAAAGTTGTCATAGTGGGTGACTTTAACATCCACATGGATGTTGACAGTGACAGCTTTAAATTAGCCTTTACATCTCTCTTAGATTCATTGGGCGTTTCACAAAAAGTGAAGGAAAAAAAAAGAACTGACTCACTGCTTTAATCATATTCTGGATCTGGTTCTCACCTATGGTATAGATACTCATCACTTGTTAGTGTCCCCGCTGAATTCTCTTCTCTCTGACCACTTTTTAGTTACATTTGAGCTCAGCATTTGTGGCATTAAAACAGAAAATGAATTGTGTCATTACAGCAGATGTCTTTCTGAAGATGCTGTGAATAATTTTTAGGAGGTCATTCTCTCTCATCTCCCTATGGTGGAATATGATAGAATAGCTGAGGGCATCGACCTGAATTTTACTCTGGCAGATATTGATTACCTCGGTAAAAATACTGCCGATATGTTACATTCAGCCCTGGATGCGGTTGCTCCTCTGAGGAAGAGGGTTTCTTATCTTAGGAGCTCAGCTCCTTGGTATAATTCACATATTTGCATGCTAAAGCAGAATGCACGTAAAATGGAAAGGAGGTGGTACTCTTGTAAATCTGCGGACTCCCATCATGCCTGGAAAGATAGTTTAATAGTCTACAAAAGAGCCCTACGCAGAGCTAGAACATCTTATTATTCTTTGTTAATAGAAGAGAACAAACATAACCCACGTTTTATGTTCAGCACTGTAGCCAGGCTGACAAAGAGTCACAACTCTGTCGGTCCATGCATTCCTGCTAATCTCAGTAGTAAGACTTTATGAGCTTTTTTAGCAGGAAAATAATCAAAATTAGAGATGAGATTGGCCAGGCCCAACTGTTGGTGGCTGTGGACGTCCCTGCAGCTTCGGTGATTTCTTCTGTTTCTGATTTGACTCTGGACTGTTTTTCTCCTGTGCGACTCTCTGAGTTGACCTCAACTTTCAGTAAAGTTAAACCATCTACATGCCTGTTGGATCCCATTCCAATTCGGCTGCTCAAAAATGTTATGTCCTTTATTGGTATATCAATTTTGGATCAGAATAACCTATCTCTACAATTAGAATATTTACCACAGGTTTTTAAAGTTGCAGTCATTAAACCTTTGCTCAAGACACCATCTCTTGATCCGGATATCTTGGCAAACTATAGACCAATATCCAACCTTCCATTTATCTCTAAAATTCTGGAAAAAATAGTTGCTTGCCAGTTAGGAGAACACCTGCATAGAAATGATCTATTTGAGGTCTTTCAGTCAGGGTTTAGAACTCAACATAGCACAGAAACTGCGCTGATTAGAGTCACCAACGACCTCCTCATGGCCTCAGACAATGGATTAGTTTCTGTCCTTGTTCTGCTGGACCTCAGTGCTGCTTTTGATACTGTTGATCACGGCCTTTTGCTGCATAGATTAGAGCACACTTTTGGAATTAAAGAGACAGCATTAGGCTGGTTTAAGTCATACCTATCTGACAGGTTCCAGTTCGTCCATGTTAATGACGTTTCTTCTACACGGACTAGGGTCTGCTATGGCATCCCACAGGGTTCAGTTCTGGGACCAATCCTTTTCACTTTATACATGCTGCCCTTGGGAAAAATTATCCAGAGCTATGGCATAAACTTCTCATTGCTATGCTGATGATACGCAGCTGTACTTATCTATGAAACCAGATAAAACAAAACCTTTGGCTAAACTTCAAGGGTGTCTTAATGACATTAAGTCCTGGATGTCCTCTAACGTTTTGCTTCTAAACTCGGATAAAACAGAGGTTATTGTCTTTGGTCCCAAACACCTCAGGAATGGATTAACTGGGTTTAGGCTGGCTTCCAGCACAGCTGTGAAAAACATTGGAGTCATTTTTGATCAGTATATGTCATTTAAGCAGCATATTAATCAGGTTTGCAAGACAGCCTTTTTTCATCTCCGAAATATTGCAAAGATTAGGAGCATTGACTCCCAGGGTGATGCTGAAAAATTAATCCACGCATTTGTCAGTTCTAGACTGAATTATTGCAATGTGTTGTTAGCAGGATGTCTGAAAAGCTCACTGAATAGCCTCCAATTGATCCAGAATGCAGCAGCGAAGGTGCTGACAGGAATCACATCTCTCCCGTGTTAGCCTCCCTCCATTGGCTTCCGGTGTAATTTGAATTGAGTTTAAAATTCTGCTTCTTCACATATAAGGCCCTTAATGGCCTAGCGCCGCGGTATTTACAAGACTTGATAGCACGCTATGCGCCAAATAGAGTTCTCCGCTCTCAGAGTGCAGGATTACTCGTCGTTCCTAGAATATCCAAAAGTAGGTTTGGAGGATGGGCCTTCTGTTACCAGGCATCTTTTATGGAACCAGCTACCAGTTTGGGTTAAGGAGGCTGACACCATCTCCATCTTTAAAACTAAATTGAAAACATTTTTGTTCAGTAAAGCCTACAGTTAGTCTAAACTATAGTGTGTAGGGGCTAATAGTTATAGCCATAGTTGTAGGAGCTAAAACTAGAGTAGGCTCGTCTTAATCACAGCTTCGTCATAGTTATGCTGCTATAGGCCTACGCTGCAGGGGGACACCAACATGATCTGCTGAGTGGTGTTTCCACTGCTTTCCCCCTTTCCTTCCCTTTCCTCCTCCCTTCTTCCTCCTTCAGCTCATTCATAATTTATTGGGAGCACCTTCTTACTGTAACTGTGCTCCATATTCTTTACTTTCCTGTGGTTTGTTGTGCTGTTTTGCCTCCCTTTTTTTTCTCTGTGTATTTGCAGGCCAGAGTTTCCTGGGTTTCATGCTGACTTGCAGTTCCATCCTCTATCCATCCCAGGGTTCTCCTCCACTTGTGTTTGGGGTGCCGACTGGCGTGGTGATCTGCGACCTGGTTCTCTGGCCATCTCATCCCAGTGCTGCTACCTCCATCTGTTTATGTTTATGTTTATATGGTCATTATATTTAGTCATTTGTGTCTCTCCTCTCTCTGTCCTACACCCTCTCTCCGACCTGTCTCCCCTCTTTTCTTTCTTTACTTGGCTGGCCTTCGGCAGGAAGGTCCCCCCATATGAGCCAGGTCCTGCTCAAGGTTTCTTCCTCTTAAAGTGGAGTTTTTCTCTTGCCACTGTTTGGCTTAAACGGTTTTTTTTTCTCCTTCTGTGGGAATTTTTTTACCTGCCATTATCCTTGATTGGATTTAATATTATAATTTTAGTTAATGATATTTGCTCGGGGGTCATGCTCTGGGTCTCTGTAAAGCGCCTAGAGACAATTGACATTATAACAGACGCTATACAAATAAAATTGAACCAACAAAGTTAAACCATATCATATGGAAACAGGATAAACTCAGAAAATAAGGCAGCTTCATCCTAAACTTTGATAAAACATCTGTCTAAAGTTAAGACCTCTCCTTTATATAAGCCTTTAAGTTAAGATAAATTAAGGCCTCAAAAATAATTTTGAGAAATGCAACCTAAATTGCATTATCCATCAAAAGTATTGCATATTTTAATTTATTCTTCTCTCG
The DNA here is from genome assembly GCA_018398805.1 of Hirundichthys speculiger. Classification (NCBI taxonomy): domain Eukaryota; kingdom Metazoa; phylum Chordata; class Actinopteri; order Beloniformes; family Exocoetidae; genus Hirundichthys; species Hirundichthys speculiger. The sequence goes on along the minus strand of JAGFBZ010001543.1, from coordinate 947,201 downwards.
TTTGTCCCACCCTTTATCTTTTTGGCCATTCCACCATCCATCTTCTGATCTAGGGCCCTATGAAATCTGTTTTAATTTTTCTCAAATCCCGTTTTTATTTTTTTCATTTTTGGTGTTTTTCGGTTTTTAATTTTTGAGAATTCCATTTTAAGCATTTTATGCTAATTTAACCCCAAGACATCTTGATGATGGTTTACATTTCTGGTTGTTGTAGTTTCACATTAATGGTACATGTTTAATTTTCTCTTAATTGTCTTGGTAATTAAGTGTACTTTAATGAGAGTTTTCACAAGCCTATGCAGAAGGAAAGTGAATAATGCCAATGACAAAAAAAAAAGAAAAATTAAAAAAGTTTAAAAGTCACCAGACTAAATCACATGCTTTACCTCTTCCGGACTGCAAAGCATGAACTTTGAAAGATTAGTTCAAACAAAGTTATTGGTTTATGAAATATACAATACCCAATTTTCAAGACACAAAGGTCTCCTCCACACCTGGTGTGAGTTAGAATCTATATGCACCCCACCACAGAGTGATTTCAGATGAAGCTTCAAAGCTTTTCCCTGAGCTTTAATCATGTTACAAGCCAAGTGCATTATCTGTAGCAGGTAGCAGGGGAAGCAGAGGCACTCAATTTGAAGACTTTCACTGGAGAGTCACAAGCTCATCATGCATCATCTTTTTTTTGCCCTCACAGTTAAATAGAGTTAAACTTGATTATAGAAGATTGGAAAAATCGGTTAAAAGCTACTGATGGAGAAAGGACCCTAAAAGTTTATTTCCAGTTCAGCAAAAAAGAATTAACTGGGCCTGTGCTTACACTTGTCTAAGTGTGAATGTATTTTTTGTAAGACCAGAAGGTTGATCTTCAGATCTAATTTAAGTCTTAATAATGAGCTCAGACTGTACTGAGTTACAATTAGTAGGAAAAATAAGATCCAAATGTGAGGCTTAAACTGCATTCAGCATTCATATTCACTCACTTGGTCATCAGGGCTAAAATTCCAGTCAATAAAAGCTCTGTGAGAAGAAAGAGGCAAAGCCTCAAGACAGATGAAGGATTCAGAAAGACAACAAAATTGCAGGGAGGTTTTGTCAAAGCCCTGTGAGGCCATGCGTCTCTACCTCCATTTACCGTGATCTGAATGTCAAATCCATATTAATTCTTGCTGTCCATCATCTTCTGTCATCTACAGTCATCAGTGTCAGGATGAGTGCAGTCAGGTACCTCTAATCTTGCCCAGCCATACTTGGACCCAGATAGACAACATCGTTTCCACTTCCTCCAGAGGAAACTGACTTCTATCAGTGCTAGTCAATAGCTGTCACTAATCAGGATTGATTACGAACAATTTAATACGAACAAAAATCGCATTGTGCATTTAAGAATTATTTTACTTAAAGGGAACATACCATGTAAAGAAAAGGAAAAAAAAAAACTCTCCTGATGGTTGTGATCATATATTTGGTGCCAGAACTGACTTTGAAATTCTGGGGGAAAAAAAGAAAAAAAAAGATATATAGATATATATATATATATATATATATATATATATATATATATACATATGTAAGTACGAGTGTTACTTTGCTTGGTGCTACCTGAGTCTGAAAATTGGAGAGGTTGGAAAATATAATTAACCACCTCCCCATCTTCATCCTCACCTAAACTCAAAGTATGTTGCATAATTTGCACCTAAAAGGTGGTAAATCTTTTTTTTTTTTTTGCTTTGCTATTAACAGTAAATTCTCATCAGCAGTTACACATCAGTTTATTAGAGGGAGCCTATGACTGTGTTCTGCATATTGATTTGGCATAAGTTTCAACAAACTTTATTTATAACATGGCTGAAATACAAAAGCATAAATCCGATTAAAATCACACCATGTAAAGTAACAGTTAGAGCAGGGGAGGGCAACTCCAGTCCTCGAGGGCTGGCGTCCTGCATGCCTTTAGATGTTTTCCTGCTTCAGCACAGCTGCTTCAAATAAATGGATCGTTAACGGTCTTGTGCAGGCCTGGATGACAAGCTGATGGTGATCCATTCATTTGAATCAGGTGTGTGGAGGCAGAAAACCATCCAAGACATGCAGGACAGCGGCCTTTTAGGACTGGGATTGCCCACTTCCTGGTCTGAAAGTTAAGCAACTTCATGGTCCTGGGGTATGACAGATTTTAAGAGAACGGGCGACTTTTAATTTTAACTATTTCTCTCATTTTATATTGTGAGAGTATTACTATGTACAACGCCAAATCCAAAAAAAGTTGGCACACTATAAAACATAAATAAAAATATGATGCAATGATTTGCAAATCTCATTATTACATTAAAAAAACGAATTAGTCAACAATAGCTATGCGTGTCATTTTGTTTTATTTTCAATAGAAAATAAAGAATATGTCAGATGTTGAAACAGACATTTTACAATTTCATGGAAAATATTAGCTCGTTTTGGCTTTGATGGCAGCAACACATCTCAAAAAAGTTTAAACAGAGGCAACAAAAGACTGAAAAAAGTAACTGCTGCAAATCAGATTTAAACAGAGAATTAGAGAAGTACCGTAGTGGCCTGAATATAGGATGACTCCTATATGACGACCCCTATTTTTCAAATATAATTTTAGAAAAAAATTAATTTAATGAAGACAATAAGGTTATTTATAAAATGTTTTATTGAACAATTATCAAAAAAAAAAATCACACAGAGATAACATTCTGCTGTATTATTAACATTGCTAATGATTTCATCTTTTTTAGGAAGTAAGGTACCATACTTAAAGGTGGGGTAAGTGTTCTTTTTTTGCAGCACTTTTTACAGTATTGCCTGAAAACCTTTTCACATTCCCATTGCACCCAGTGAAATAAAATGTTTGCAAAAAAAACGAAACATTTTGGTCCGGTCTAGAGGGTATAATCAGAGAAAAACTCTGACCAATCAAAATAGTGATCATCATTACTTTCATTGGCTGCCTAATACGTTCATCAAATATCAATGCTCTCCCACCCACCCCTCCCTCCCTCCCTGCGGTTCATGTAGTCATGAATCCATTTTTCCAGTTCCAGCAATCCAACTCAAGTGATATTTTGAAAATATACTCTCCCTCCCTCCTCCCAAAGGCTCCGCCTCCTCCTCTTCAGCCCACCCCTCAAAACCACGCCTTCACACGATTCATCTCCTTGTTTCCTCCACAGCAAACATCTGAATGAGATCATGGCACAGCTGTACAGACTGATGTGTCTGGCCGTGACTATTCCCACATCAACCACAACTGCTGACCAGACATCCTCTGCCCTCAAGAGAATAAAAATGTATGCAAGTAATACGGTGATGCGTAATCGAGAGGTAGAGCCATTTGTGCACGTCCACATGTGACCAGGTGGACACACATTTATGCCATTTGGACGCGCTCTTTTACGCTCCGACATGCAGGTTGCGGGTCAGACCACCCGCTACCCGCAACCCGCTATCCTAAACCCGCATTCGCAAGATACCAAGTTTGCGGAAAGCGCAAAAGACACGCCCATTGCCACGCCTACAATGTGAGTAAGGGAGTCGGCAACGCAGGTAGCGGCTTTAGGGAGGTGGAAGATTGCAATAGCGGTTAGCGGAGGTTCCTAAACCCACAATTTTCGGGTAGTGGGAGGTGTACGATTAGGGCCTATATATATATACATATGCTGTGGAGCAGCTAAAAACCTGCATCAGACAACATTCTTCTCGTAAAACTCCAGCAACTTCCTCTCTTCCCAGGCGTTTACAGACAGTTGTTGAAACATGAAGGGATGCTACACAATTGTAAACATCACCCTGTACCAAGTTTTTTAGATGTGTTTCTTCCTTCAAAGCCAAAATTAGCTAATATTTTCTTCCTTTAAAGTCAAAATTAGCTAATATTTTTCATGAATTGGTAAAATGTCTCAGTTTCAACATGTATTGTATTCTTTATCTTCTATTGGAAATAAAATATGAGTTTGAGATTTGCTAATTACTTCATTCTGTTTTTATTTACATTTAACACAACTAACCCAATTCCAACTTTTTTGGATTTGGGGTTGCATGTCTTTACCAGTGTACATAAAGGCAAAGTTATCATTTCTTTTTTATTATTTCTTCCCCTTTCCTTTTTTAGGGGTGTGCTTGTTTGGGAGAGATACAATAGCTACATAAAGTGACTGTATTACAAATGATATAAAGGGAAGCAATACAAATTTGTTACCAAGAAACAGAGGCTTGAATGTCTAGGCCAAGTGTTTTTGCACTGAACTCCCTGTTTCTTCCACCACAATCCCTGCAGTTGTGACACTCTCTGGGGAATGGATCCATATTTAATGACCCAGCAGCAACTGCGTGGAAATGGGCCACTGCAGATTCCCTGAAATGGGCCCACTGGCTCATTTAAATACTGCACAGATTTTTTTTTTTACAAAATCAATTTAATTGTAGCCTATTGTTTGACAGACATTTTCTCAAAGGGACAACCATGCTGCACAGCTGACAAAGTCTTTTAAATTATTTTTGTATGAGTGAGTTAAATTGTAACTTGTTTAACAGTATTACATTTCTGAATCACATGTATTTTAGTCTGCCTGGAAGCACCAAATTCAATTTTTCACTGGTTAAGTGCAGCTTTCTCTGGTCACATCCTTATGGCATTTTTGACTGTATTCTGTGAAATATGAATTACTGGCCAACAGCTTAATCTCCCACTGGCTTTTTTTCAGTTTTACAACACAAGAGTCACCTTGATTAAATATAAACCAAACCACTGGCACCTTTCAATACAGAGAATTATAGATTCTATATCTGATGGGTCTACACACTGTCCCTAAGCTATGCTATTCTGTTGAGAGGAAGAACATTGCTCTTGTAGTTGTAACTTTGCTAATGCAGCCTAAAGGGGGTGCAAACTAGTCTCTTCTTTAAGTCTCAAGCCTGGATAAATGCAGATGGTAAGTGGCAAAAGGGCCACCTGACAAAAAGCCGCTGTTACACTAAGCATGAAAATCTAAGGAGAAGTGGAAGGCGCGTCAGTAGCACACAGCTTCACAGCTTCGTCATAGCTATGCTGCTATAGGCCAACGCTGCAAGGGGGCAAAGGTATGATCTGCTGAGTGGTGTCTCCACAGACGTTTTCTCTCTCTTCCTTCCCTTTCCTCTGCACTTTGTTACTGTGACTGTGCTCCATTTTCTTTCGTGTAGTTTTTTTTGTGCTGTTTTGCCCCCCTTTTTTCTCTGTGTGTTTGCAGGCCAGAGTTTACCTCGTTGCATGCTGACTTGCAGTTCCATCCTGCAGCCGTCCCAGCGTTTGACCTCCACCTGTGTGTGTAGATGTGTTCGGGGTCCGACTGGCATGCAGACCATCTCACCTCAATGCTGCTACCTGCATCTGCTTATATAGTCATTTTATTTAGTCATTTGTGTGCTGTCCTCTCTCTGTCCTACATCCTCTCTTTGTCCTGTCTCCACTCATTTTCTTTCTTTACCCGGCTGGCCTTTGGCAGGAAGGTTGCCCTCAGGTCCTGCTCAAGGTTTCTTCCTTAAAGTGGAGTTTTTCCTTTCCACTGTCTGGCTTAAAGGTTTTCTTCTCCCACTGTGGGAGTTTTTACTTGCCATTATCCTTGATTAGGATTTGTTTTTACTTGCCATTATCAATGATTAGTATTAAATATCATAATTTTAGTTAATGATGTTTGCTCGGGGGTCATGCTCTTGGTCTCTGCAAAGTGCCTAGAGACAATTGGCATTGTAACAGATGCTATACAAATATAATTGAATTGAATTGAATTGTTGTGATGGATGCAATATGTGGTTTAGCATTGTTTCACCTCTATGTACTCTTTAGCATTGATGGTGCCTTTCCAAACGTGTAAGCTGCCTATGCTGTAGTCTCCTGTGCAGTGGTTCTAAACCTGGGTTAAGAACCTAGGGCAGGGGTGGGCAATTAATTTTTACAAGGGGCCACATGAAAAACCTGAGTTGTGTCAGAGGGCCACATCAACGATAACTTGAACTTAATCCAGCTCAACTTCCTTCCATTGTAAAATGCATTAAATTATATATTCTAAATAGCTGGTACTGGTAATTAGAAGAATACAATTATTCTGTAGATATTTATATTAGGCTCTGTGAAATTGTGGCGTATAGGTCGAGTAAAAAAACAAAAATAATCATTAATAAGTCCAATTTATTCTTAACTTGTTAAATTCCTCAAACTGTGAATTACAACACATCTATAGAAACACATCAATAAAATGAATAATGTTTTCCACCTCATTTTACCAATTCCTTGTTGGGTTTGCAGTTTTGCTTGCAATGCATCAGCCTCTATTGCGTGCTCTTTATCAGACAGATTTCTGTATTTTTTCCTCATGCTTGGTCGTGTAGTGCGTATTCAAGTTATAATCTTTAAACAGCGATCTGTGTAGCACAAATCACGGCTTCACCTTTTAATTTCTGTAAAGAAATACTTAGCGGTCCATGTCTTGTTGAAAGCACGTCATTCCTTGTCAACTTTTCTTTTCTTAGCGTCAGCACACATTTTAACGGCAGCATCACTTAGCGCTGTTTACCTTCATGCACGTACGCTACACGGAAGTACTACGCCTTTCAAAATAAAAGCACCACAGTTGTATTGCACGCCCGACATAGATTTTTTTTTTTTTTTTTTTTAAGTTGTAATCAAATGTAATTTATGATTGGCCTCATGTGGGCCGGACAGAGACGCACAAAGGGCCGGATGTGGCCCGCGGGCCGTGTTTTGCCCAGGTCTGACCTAGGGGGTTCGATCGAACCCCTAGGGTTAGGTGAGTCAGTCTCAGGGGTTTGGCAGAGGTCAAGACATGGACCCGACTTATATGATTGATGATGATACACCCCGCTTGGCCATCACTGGCTACAGGTGATCACATTACATTGCTTGGCCAATCTACTGTAGGGAATTTGGTGTGCTCAGTTGTCGACTTATGACTTATGACTGTCTTATGAAATCATGTGATTTCATTAATATTTTAATCCATACTAAATATGTCAAACAAAAAAAGCAAGTGTTCGGATTGACTATGTACAATATGGAGTAATAAGTAAGGTATGTAAATCATGCAGTTCATGCATTGTATTGGTTTTGTTCTTTGAACACAGTGGTTTTAAATGCATGCGTGGTTCATTTTTTGCACCAATAAAACATACCTATGTCTTGAATTTGAAAAAAAAAAAAAAATTCAATAAAGGAGGGTTTAGTGAATGTTCATATGAAACTGGTGGGGTTCAGTACCTCCAGCAAGGTTAAGAACCACTGCTCTAGTGCAACCCCATACAATAAGAGATGTAGGCTTTTGAACTGTCTGTTAATAAGCTAGATGGTTCCTCTCCTCTTTAGTCCACAGAACATGGTGCCCATGATTTCCAAAAATAATTTCAACATTTTCACGATTCTAGCAGCTCGATAGTCCTGGGCCTTCATTGCTGGATGTTTTTGTCTTAAAGTTTTGGAATTGGAAGTTGTCACAGAAACTCATGAAGACCGCAACTTTTAAAAACGAAAGTGCAAACAAACTACAATTAAAACATCAGGCTGTAGATGCCTAGTAATATAAAACTTAATTGTTTTTGCCAGGCTTTCAAAGTTTTCAGTTTTGTGAGTGTTGGTATGATAGAGGAAAAAACTATATTGACTAAGAAATGTTGCATACATTTGTGTGTTGTTTGTGACTGTGGCTTGTTTAATGTCTTTTGTATAATAAAAAAAGACCACAAAATTGCAATTGAGTAAATGTAGTCTATTTAATAGTTCAAATTTTACAATTTTAATTTGTTGTGCTTGAAGCAGGTGACATTTATAGTAATCTCATGATGATAATAAGGAGTTAGAACAATATAGAAAATGCTAAAAAAAAAAACCAAAGTGACTAATTTATTGACTTTCATTTCTTTGCAGAAAGTATGACCCCAAGATATGACACTATAACAGATTATTGTGATGATGATTTAATACAAAAGTATTATGCAAAAAAAAGACTGAGTCATTATGGAGCATAAATGGGCAGGGGATCACCAGTTAGAGCTGAAAAAAAAAATCATTCAAATGTTTGAAACAATGTTCTACCAGGAAAGATTGAAAGGTATTTTCATATTTCTTCTTCCATAATGCATAATAAGATTACGTGTCCTCAAGGCCAGAACCCATTTTAAGTGCTGTAAGAAGGCAGAATGTAGTGGTAATATTACAAAGTGGTAAAAGCTTTATTGTCCCAACTTTTTTGATATGTGTTGCAGATCTGAAATGTAAAACTGGCTGCATATTCACAAATTAAATGAAATCCATGAGGAAAAACATGAAATGTTTTGGGTTTATGAAAATAAGTCAGTGTAATTATAGAAATTATCCTACAATTCTTTATTAGGATCACATATTTTAGATTTGACGTCTGGGCTCTATTTTGAACATCACTTATTCATGATTACATAAAAAGAGGTTAATGAACTCAACTTCCCTCTACAACAGGAGCCACACAGGTGGAAGCAGCGGAGGAGGCAGGACTGTGAGAGCGGCTATGAGCACACTGCAGAGGTTGGCTGCCTGAATTAACTCCCAGAGAACATCTCATTTTGGACAATATCCAGTGTGTTACATTTGCCATAAAGAATATCATTCATATTCACTGAAGTGAATATTCATGCATGACAAAATAATGAATGATATAGAAAAGTGCTCAGTGTTTGCCTGTGGTGCATGATTTTTTTTTCTTTCTTTATTCATATTAAATTGATGAACCATCAGTATCATGGTGTCCTAATAATCTATTTTGGAAACAATACTATTTGAGACATTGAGGTTTTACATTGAACTTGACACCATTTGCTGAGTATTCATGTATGTGGGTGTATTTATCCATAATGCAGTTTTGTGAGAGCAATGAAATCCCTCCAAAGCCCCAGGGAGACTATTTAGCTCATTTCATAATGTTTCATGAGAGCTTGATGTTGCTGCTCGCACTCATCATATGTGTAATAACTCCTAGTGGCTTAGCATTACGCCCCTTATATATAACAAGTCACCTTTAAGAGTAATTGTAGCAAACTCAACATTTGTCAAAGCACAATTCATTAGAGCCATCTATTCATCAGTGGTTGTGACACTAATGACTACTTTGCTTTGAATTGTAGCTCACTACTGATATACATCAACCTTTGAGATTTAACATTTGGTGGCTTTGTAACTGTAAGAAGTGTTAATCACCATTAATTCAAACTGATTATTATGCAGTCAATTTATTTAAAATCAGCAACTCTATAGAGGTATATCAGACTCTACAGTAATGCTCAGTTGACTGTGAAATGCAGGAATAAAGAGGGCTATAAAATGGCTCATTGCAGGAAACATCATGCTGAGGGCAATCTGCCAATGTAAAGCCTGAAATCTCATTCATCTTGATACACTAACTCATATTTCAATACTCTTCCATATCTGCAAAACATGACAGGTTGATTGAGACCATCTGAAAATGTAATGTCAAACTTTCTCTGTTAGCCAACTTTCCATCACATATCCCTATGTTTCTTTGTGTCTTGATTAATTATGAGGTTGAGAGTTGGGAGCATACCATAAAGTGGAGATAATTTGAGTGATAATAGAATGATAACAATAATGAAATTCAGACTGAGTGGGTTAATTCTAAAAAGGGGCAAACAACAAAAAAGACATCCATGACAGAAAAAGACACTAATTGAAAGGTAGAGGTGAGTGCTACAAGCAATGACTTGTATCAGTGTTAAAATGTGTTTAAAATTTGGCCTGCCAAGTTTTCCCTCATCACTTGTGTCATGAGACTTTGTAGTTGATTCAAGGTGACCTTATAGGACATGAAATTTAGGATCTGTGGAAAAAGTTTGATAGCTGATACCAGCATGGCTGATGGACTGTGAAAAACTGAAAAAAGGCAATTACTTCAAAGGGCCAATTCCAATTCCTCCCTTAACCCTCAATCTCAACTCTTGCCCTTAACCCTCAATATTTGGCCCTCAATCTTGACCCTTGAAAGTAAGTGTAAGGGCTATCTTGTGACTTAGAAATGGAACACCCCTTGAGTGCAGTTACGTCTTCAGACTGTGGGGGGCGGCCTTATGCTAAAGCTATGTCCAGTCTGTCAAGAAAATGATGACGACAAAGAAGAAGGAGAAGAAGACGTAGAAGAAGAATGAGATACTATAAATATATTTAACGAAGTAAGATAGTTTCATACAGTTTATATCTTTATTAATTACGAAAATACTTACATTTGGAGCTAGCTTTTTTAGGCGCCATGCCTTCTGGGTAGCCCTTACTTCCAAGGGTGGTGCCTGGAGAATCTCAATATTGAGGGCGATACAGCACTTGCACGGGACAGCACTTGCACTTCATGGGAGAGCGCATTTTTGAGATTGAGGGTTGAGATTGAGGGATAAGGAAGGAATTTGGAATTCACCCCAAGTTCGGGTAATGGAGGGGTTAAGTCAGAAACTAAGGAAAAGGAAGGAAGAAAATAAAAGCACGACTCTCAAGAGTCAAAGTTCACAAATTTACTGATCCAAAACAGTCAGGCAGAGAATCAGGGTCAAGGTTAGCATGCAACAGGGTGAGATAATCCAAGATGGACAAGCAGAGAATCATGGTCGGGGCTGTTGAGAGATCCAAACCATAAATCCAAATGTTCAGGGCAAGTTAAGCCAAGTTGGTTAGACTGAGAAATGTGGTTTTAAAAAAAAAAAAGAAAGAAAGAAAAAATACACACACACACAAAACAACAGGCCTGGGTTCAAGAACAAATTAAGGACTATACAGGTATAAGGCTGGAACACTGCTACAATAACAACACAATCTGGCAACTGACAGACAAAGATGACTGACAGACAAAAGATGAATATTAATCGACACAGGTGAGATGATACACAGATATCCACCAGATACTGATGACCCCGACCCCACTGCCTGACCGCCAACAACTGCCATACAGTGTCTACAGGACCACAAGCCTCGGCAGAGGAGGGGGTTTAGAGGGCAGGACCAGCAATGTCTCACTAATCGGATTGATGCGGCTGGGGTGAAAGGTAGAACACACGTAGACCTTGGGAGTCAAGGTCTCACAGAAGTGGGGTTGACTACCATGGAGATGGGTAATAGGCCAACAAAATGTAGAGTCAGTTTACACATTCAACGCAGAGAGGTAGGTCCCAAGTAGCCAGACTCACTCTGCCTTTCCTGATAGTTGGGAGTCATCCTCCTGTGACAATCTGCTACCTATAATATCTCAGAGCTTTGAAGAAGGACTTGACGAGCATGAACCCAGGTCTTGCGACACCTTCATACTAAGGCTAAAGGAGATGGAACTGCCACCTCCTTTTCTAACAAGGGAAACAGAGAAGGGCGAAAACCATAAACACACTGAAAGGGGGTCATACCTTTAGAGGAGCGGTGGAGAGTATTGTGGGCATATTCAATCCAGATGAGCTGCCTGCTCCAGATAGACAGGTTCTGGGAATCCATTATCCCAAGTCTCGTCTCCAATTCCAGGTTTATCCTTGTGGACTGACTGTTGGACTGAGGATGACATCCAGACAACAGACGAACTGTGATCTCAACAAGAAGCAGAATGCCTTCCTGAATTGAGAAATGAGCCAGGGTCCCCATTCTGACACGGCACCCTTGGGAAAACCATTTAACTTGAACACAGAGTACAGCATCGCCTCTGCAGAATCTTTGGTAGAGGGCAATTTAAGTACTGGAACAAAATTAGTCATTTTTGAAAATCTGTCAGCAATGGTGAGTATGGTGGTGTTACCTACGGAAGGTGGTAATCTCTTCTCAATCTGCCAAGTGACATACCCACAACACAGGTAGTAGGCAGGATGGTCTCTGTAAAAGGACAGTCAAGGTTAAACAAGCAGGACAGGACATCAAGCTTAATGTTATTGGAACCTAATCAATAAGAGACTGTAAAATAGAAACAGTTAAAGAACAAGGGCCACCGAGCTTGTCTGACATTCAGTCTCTTGGTCTTATGGAGGTATTCCAGATTCTTGTAGTCAGTTCATACCAGGAATAATTGCTCTGTACCTTTCGCCAATGCCTCCATTCCTCCGAGACCACTTTTTTTTTGACAACTCAGAATTCCTGACAATGTAATTTCTTTTGACTGGTAATGGTCTCTGAGACAGGAAAGCACAAGGGTGCAGCTTGACATTTTGAGATTTACAATGAGAAAGATCTGATCCAATGCTGAAGCAAACATCCACTTTGACCACAAACTGCTGTTCATGATCAGGAACAGCCAACACTGGAGCAGAGGTAAAAGTACTCTTGAGTTTCTAAGAAGTTTGTTCAGCCTGGGAAGAACGGAAGAATTTGATTTTGGGTGTGGTGAGAGCATGTAATAGAGGCAAAAATTCCTGGTAAATTTACGATAGTAGTTAGTAAAGTCAAGGAACTGCTATTCCTAATTATGGTTGGTGGATATGAGCCACACTTTTACCATTCTCACCCTCTCTTACTCACTCTCCATGTCAACCTCTCCCTCCACCCCAATATAACCCAGGACTTGGACCTGGAATTGGAAATATGAAACTCACAATTTTCAGGCTTGACAAATAGCTTGTGATCCAACAAATGATGCAGAACCCGACGCACGTGCCAAATGTGGGACTACAGATCTGAGGAGAAGATAAAAAATGTCATCCAAATCACCAAATCAACAAAAACAAAGTCACTGAGCACATCTCTTAAAAACATTATTACCCAGTGTCTGAAGAACTGCAGGAGCATTAGACAGTCCAAAAACTATAACCAGATATTCATAATAACCACTGGAAATGTTAAATGCTGTTTTCCACTCATCCCCCTCCCTGATCCTAACCAAATGGTAAGCATTTCTCAAGTCCAATTTTGTGTAAACCCTGGCTTCATATAATAATTTCAAAGCTGAAGAGACAAGAGAGAAGGAGTGCCCTGTTTTTAATGGTCATTTAGTCCCCAGTAATCAATGCATGCTCAAAGGGACTCATCCTTCTCCATGAAGTAAAAGCCAACAGCTGGAGAAGATGATGGCCTGATGATTCCCGCTGCCAAGACAGAATTGATGTAGTCAGTCATTGGCCTGCACCTCAGATGGGGACAACAAATACAGATGGCCTTTAGGAAGTGTGGCACCAGGCAAGAGAGCTATGGAGATCTATAAGGTCTGTGAGGTGGTAGGGAGGTAGCCTATGCCTTGTTAAAAACCTCCTTGAGGTCCTGGTAACGTTAGGAAACTTTGGAAAGATCTGGATTAATTTTGTCTTCACTCATTTGTGCTAATGGTAAATTATTTGTTTAAGATGAAGGAGCCTTTAAACAGTCACCCCCAGCTCTTTACAACTCCAAAGGATTCAATCAATATGAGGGTTGTTTGGTCAACCAGGGATACTTAAGTACCACTGAATGCCATAGTGATGAAGACATGAAAACTCAGGCTCTCTGTATGATCATCGGAAAAACTTTACTGATACAGGAGTGATGTGATGGGTTACTCACCACCAGCTACCAAGTCAGCAATACCATATGATAAAAAAAAAAGATGTTACCAATTGAGATAGCCACTGTGGGCATAGGTTGAGATGGACAAACAGATAAAAGAGTTTGGACCCTTTCCATTCACTAGTGAGTCTGGCCTTTTACTGAACAGCCAGCAATGAGATGTCCTAATTGCCCACAGTGCAGACATTTTCCCTCTCTAATCCTCTTGAGATGTTCCTCAGGGGTCAGATGGGCACGACGGAGTTGCATCAATTCATCAGATGATATTCCAGTTGCAGACTGGAGAAGAAAGCTTCCAGAGGGTGAAGACTGGTGTTTTCCAGATTTCCCCTGGCAGCATGGTGGTGAAAAATGGAAATGGCCTCTCTCAAAGTCATCTCAATGGCAGAATCAGCTACCCATCTTCGACCCTGTTGCTGACCCTTCATCGAGTCACAGCTGAAATAAAAAAAAAAAAAGAGAAAAATTCAGATCTTATTTTTGCAGTTTACTTCTGGGAAACGTCAGGTCCTGTCATTTGGGCAGATGTGATTTTGACAAGTGCATCCAAACATTGAAGCAGACCAAGCCCTGAACCTCATATGGCAGCAGATGACAGCAGTATCTCCCAGGAGTCTAACCTGCTCTGGCACACTGCATAAACTTCTCTGGAACAATTTCTCTGTCTCCCTGTTATCGTTCACAGGATATACTGAAGTAAAAAAAAAAAAAAAAAAAAAAAAAAAAGATCTGATCTGTAGAACCCATGGACTTTGTAACACGCAGCACTCAAACTTTACATTTACATTGACAACACCGTTAGAACACTCCAACTACACTGCCAGAGGTGATTTTCATCATTTTAGGAGGACATTTGATAGTTAGTAAATTTGACAGTTGATTAGATTTGACAAGCAAAAGGTTTGCGGGATCTTCTAAATCACATAAAACAATCTGTTATTTTACAAAAGCAAAACAACAAAATATATATAAAAAAAGATACTGCAGTGATAACAGGCATGTGTGTGGGGGATGTTGATGAAAAAAAAAAGTTTTTTTTTCTTGTTTTTTTTAATGCTCAATCAGGTATTTGCCTGTTTTTTTTCTGTTGTCCATTCAGTCTGCTGCACCACCTTACCTCTTCAAAGTCAAAGTACATGCAACAGTCATTGAATTCAGTGAGCTCCATTTAATGCTTTTCCACAGAGGGCTCCATAGAGCAACTGATAATGAGTTGGCAAAAAAAGCTTTGACTTTGAAACAGTATTACCTATGTGAGCAAAAATCTGCAAGTATGATACACATAATCTGACAAATCTTGTCTCTGTGGAAAATAAAGATACTACACCACACAGCTCATGCTCATGGAGCCTTTGGCTATGATCAATGACTTCAGCAAGGAATGATTGATATGTGTATCACTATTGTATTGACCCCTGTCTTGTCTGGTAGATGTGTGCAGGGCTATTGTTATATAATTCAATGTTATGTAATAAATAGGGCTGGTCAAAATAACATGTTATTATCACATTAACTCATTAATTTTTTAATGCAAACATTTATTTTATCACGTATTAACACATGTTGTTCACATGCTTTTGTTTTGAAAAGTCTGTTACTGGCTGCTGCAGGAACCAGAAGAAAATTGTAGGAAAAAAAATGCTAAAATAGTCATGGAGAGCAGTAAAGTTTTCAGAACTTCTGTTAAACTGAACTTAAACATGGACATTTTCATTTTCTGGCGGATTCGACAGAAACAAGGTTATTTGTAACCACTGACAAGTTGAGCTCCCCGTTAAAAGTTTCTGCTGTTACCTCAGAAATTACCTGTTTTAATTATATGATTGTGGCTCAGGATTTTGTTGGTAGACTTTTTTATTTTTCATAAACATTATGTCTTTCTGACAAGTGCTGATGTTACAAGTGTTTCCACAACAAATGTTATGGCACTTCAGTTCATATGGCAGCAGAACATTTAAATAAAAGTGCATTTTAAACTACTTTTGAATTCATTATTTAATTTTGCGTATACAATGCGATTAATCATATTATTAGGGAAATCATGGCAATTAATCACAATTAAAAATTTGAATCGTTGCCCAGCTCTAATAATAATAGTAATAATCTCTTATATTAGTAAGCATTTCCAGCTTGATGTTTCTGGTTTTACACCAACATACACTATAACAACACAAAGCTTTTACCTCCAAATCTGTATGGCCAAATCAGTGACTGTAAAACTCATTTAAATCCCATGTAAACACAGTTTCTAATCTATAAAGCCAAAGTGATGAAAGCCACAACTGCTTTTACCAATCCCTCACTCTCAGATATTTAGCAAACCATAACAAAACAGCTCAAAACAAAAATAGAATAAAAACTAAACTCATCCAATCAAGCCACATTTAACAAATACAAATACAAATACAAATATACTTTATTGATTCCCCGAGGTGGAAATTCAAGTTTCAAGTACACCAGACGCTGCCGTCTGGTGTACTAGTTCATTTTAATTTCTGTGAACTATGAACTGAACTAGTTCGTGTAGAAAGTGAACTTGCCCAACACTGCTTATGGGTAATGGAGTGTGTGTGTGTGATGTGGGACAGCAGAAGAAAACGGGGTTAGATGAAAAGTGGAGTGAGCATAAGCAGCAGCCCAGTGTGTATAGATTTACATTCTCTGTTAACCAACAGGAGCTGAACGATACAACCTGTGTGATATTACAAGTTCCTGCAGAATAAAGTGCCCGTTCCATGCAGAGAAAACCGGACTTTTTCTTTTGTTGTTGTTAGCGTGCTAGCCGCTAATTACGAGCCAAAAATAGTGCACAATACCAGCAGTTTGTTTACTACAGTTCGGAGACCAGAGGCTGTGAAGGTAACAGAAAGTCCACAGTTTAGCCTTTGTTTTGTTTCTCTGCAGTGCCTTCCTACTTTTTTGCGGTTTTTAAACATGTTTTAAACACATTATTTAGACTCGGGGGGCTCCGGCTCCAAATCGCGGATTTTGATTCTCGCAGGAGGTTGCCGGTCCCTAATTAACCCCGAAAAATAAGGGATCACTGTATGAGTGGATGACATGAGGTGCTGCCATCTGATAATGGATGAAAATTGTGCAATGTACAAAAATAACTTGTGTCTGTGAATCCAGCACATGAAGATGGAAAATAACAATAAGATCATATGCCTGAGCAACTTCAAGACTGATATGGTTTTCTGTGAGCATTCCTTGAATTACAGTAAAAATATAATTGTCGCAGTGTCAGTAAGGGAGAAAATCCTCAGAAGCTGCTGTGCTGGAGATGTAAAACTCTATTAGCTGCTTAAATATTACTTGACATGCTTGTGCCAGAGATATAGTATGTGCACACAGTTATAAAAGAACAATGCTATGCAAAAAGCTGAGAAAGAAAATGCAGCCTTGCTGTCATTACTCTACCATTTGTGACATGGAACCACAGCCTATAAAAGGTGAGCTGAAAGTGTGAAAGGAAACCTCAGACTGTAGGCCGAGAAATACATCAGCTTTTTAAACAGCAGATTGGCTTAAAGCCACACTGATCTTAAACTGATCCAACCAATATTTTATTATGAAATTAACAGGTCTCTAAAACCTCAGCTCTGACACGTTTTCCTGGCAATTATTATAGTTTAATACATGCTGGCAGTGAATGAGCATGTTTGTCTAAAGTCAGCTATAAATGAGGCACTGGTTTTTCTATATCTCATATAATGAAAGAGCTCTCAAAATAGACACGAAATGAATGAAAGGCTGAATTTCCTCTCTCTATGGTTGTTGGTAGGGATGTCCCGATCCCGATCGCGATCGGCGATCGGCCTTCGATCTTAAAAATTTAAGGTGGATCGGATCGGCCGATCAACATTATTATAACACGCCGATCTTTTTTTCATTATTTTTTTCCTCAAAAAGTGATCCTGATTAACACAAATTAATAAAGTAATCATATTACACAAACAACAATATTTTTTAAACTATATACATTTAATAATTTGCACTGAAATGAGGTTTCCCAGCAGCGCTGTCTTGTATCCACCTTAAAGGTTTTAAGACCGGCGGCGTCAGACTAAACTTTAGCAAAAATGTCAGCAGTGTGGCAGCACTATAAAATTACAAAGACCGACGCTTCGACTGCGACTTGCAACGTGTGGAAGGCTGAGATATCACGAGGGGTAAGTAAAAAGAGAGTTTACAACACCACCAATTTAATCAGACACTTAAAAAAGCACGCAGCACCGATCACTGCAGCCTTCTGTCAGGTGCCGTGGTGCCGACGGCTGCAGCTTCAGAGCTGCTCCCGTCGGCACCAGCTTCGGCAGCAAACGCTCTGTGAAACTTTTAAAAGAAAGAAACTCCCGAAAGACTCGGAGAAATACAGAAAAATCACCGAGCGAATCGCGGAATGTATTACTGAGGACGACCAGCACATTTACAAGGCATTTACAAGGCATGCAAACATTTTGGCCTGGTGACCTTCATAGGCATACTTTTCTGAAGAAAAACAGTTGCTGAAATTAACGAGGCAATTTTGGCTTGACGTTTTAATTGTACTGTAAGACTCTACAAAACCTTTCTTTCCTTGGAAATCATTTCAGAAAATTCCTATTTTCTTACTGACTCATTAAATAAATTTACATGGCCACAGCTGAAACACACATGGGGTGTTTGTAAATATAATGCTGTTTGAATATCAATTAAATTTGACTTTTTGTCTGAAAGGAAGCAAATGGAAAAACATTTAATTTCAACAACTGTTCAAGCCGAATAATCAACTTTAAATACAGCTGAAATAAACACATAAGCTGCAATTCTCATATTTACTTATTGACTTAAGGCTGATTTATACTTGGACGTCATATACATAGGGTATCTGACGCAGACGA
This sequence comes from Hirundichthys speculiger, assembly GCA_018398805.1. Lineage (NCBI taxonomy): Eukaryota > Metazoa > Chordata > Actinopteri > Beloniformes > Exocoetidae > Hirundichthys > Hirundichthys speculiger. Next base: position 928,772 of record JAGFBZ010001543.1, on the reverse strand, counting down.
CGCAGAGATGCCCCCCACCCTACGCAGACACTCCAGTGCACCTCCCCAGAATTATAGGTGTAACGCAGACACTGCCGCAGAGAGGAGAGAAAGGAGGCCTCTGATTGGTCAATTTTACATTCGCGTAGAAAAGAGCGCGTAATCGAAGAAATGAGGAAGTACCCACATCTGTACGATTCTCGTTCTCCACACTACAAAGACAGCACATATTCTAGTAATTCATGGAGGGAGATTGCGATGAATGTGGGTCTGGATACGGCCGAGACGGTGAGGAAGTGGAAAAACGCAAGAGATAAGTTTAGTAAGTTTAGCTAGTTCGTGATTGTCCCTCTTGCGTGTCAAAATTGAGTATAAATCAAAAGTGACTGCAGCATCTCTGCGACAAGCTGACGGCGACACATTGCCGCGAGAGAATACACGGTCCTTTACTTCATGAACCCAAGATATTCCATGTTTTTTCTAGTCAACTTCATTACATTTGTTGATGTACAAACATCTTTTCACTCCTCCAGCTCATGTGTCTCTGAGCCCAGGGATGTTGATGCCGTCTCTGGACGCAATTTATAAAAGGTTTATTCTTTTTATTCAGCAAAGCTTTAAGTGAGATTTGTGAATGTAGCTCCATATTTTAGAGCTTCACAAAGATTTCCCAAAGTAATCTCTTGCCCAGGTAGTTACATCAGTTATTAATGAATGATGCCTTTTGATGCATTGCTGTCTGAAATCACGGGTGTGCATCTTATTTTCCCACAGTTGCCATGATACACTGAAAACCCCCAATTTGATAAATAGTTTAATGATATTAAGCACTTTGGAAGGATAAATGTGTAAGTTCCTTCCAATCTTTCATTTTAGAAAATTGTTTTAAAATGTTCCCATGATTTTCTGATTGGTTGATTGACAAAATAAACCCATGTTTGTTCATTAAAGATTGAGGCATTTTGTACCACATCATGATTAAACACCAACTGTTTGAAATGACTTTTTTCCACGCCCTTACTAGCACTAAAGTGCCACCATAGCAACTTTTTTGGAATGTGTCGTAGCTCTAAAATTCCTAAATGGATGTTCTGTATTTTAACAAATGACATTAATTAGGGCAGCACGGTGGCTTGGTGGTCAGCACTGTTGCCTCACAGCAGGAGGGTTCCTGGTTCGAAACCTCAGCAGGGGCCTTTCTGGGTGGAGTTTCTCCCCATGCTTGCGTGGGTTTTCTCTGGGTACTTCAGCTTCCTTCCCAAAGACAGAAAAATTAGGTTAACTGGTGGTTGTTCACCTACATGTGGCAACCTGTCAGCTGGGATAACTCCAGCAGATCCCTGTGAGCTTGGAAAGGGTTAAATGGGCATCAAAGTGAAGTGAGTGAGAAAAAGAAATATCTCTGGTTCAAATGGTGTGCAACAGAATAAAAGTGTTGACTCTGTAATTTTGACTACAGTTAAGAGAATTAATCTGAAAATTAAAAAGGTAGTATTATGGTTTCCACAATTAAGGAATGTAATTTAAAAAGATAATAGCCATCTCTTTACTGTAGTCAAAAAGATACTTTATCTGACAGGAATGTAAATTACAGAATTCTCGCAAAACTTTCTATTGATCTAACTATTGCATTTTTACCAGAAGATATTTTCAGCACCAATCCATCACTTGATGGTAACAGATACTCTGAAGAAACACTCCTGAAGTCAAGCTAAAAAAGGTATGTAAGGGTGTAACTGAACAAAATTCTAGTGCATCTTTGTTTCTGATCCCATTGTTTAAAAATGGCATAAGAGAGAAACAACTGCAGTAAGAAAGTCAAGTTATCATCCACTGCACAGATATCATACAGCACATTATAGGATTATAGACTGAGATCAAAGAACAGCTTCGGTAATAATCTGCTCAAGCTACACAATCAAGTGTCTGTGCCGCGCAGTAACTCATTCAAGACCCATGTCAGGTGTTTCAAGTCACTGCTGCAGCATTGCTCATGTCTCAGGCCAACTAGCCACTTATCGATCAATCAGTTAAGTTCAGAGTTAAATAAATTAACAGTTTTCTTACTGTATTTATTCCCTGACCTTCTAAATTGAGGTCAACATTCTTGTTAACAATTTGCGATTCCTACTTAACAAACAAAACTATAGAAACTGTGTTTACTGTCTTCCAAGTGCTGCTGTGTATCTCCTCAGTGCATCCACGTCATGTTGGCACGAGGTGTGGGTGACAAAAGGAGGCTATGTACAGGTTTCTATCTTGGTTCTAAATGTGTGCCTACTCAATGTGTTGAATAATGTAACAAGTGTTGAGCAGTGTGGGTGGCAGAGAGGGATGGCCTCTCCTCAAAATAGACTCCAGTGCTAAAATGCATTAGGACTGCAGAGACAAGATACAGCACATTTGTGATATCAAATTGTCTTTCCATACAGCAGGGATTTCCATCAACAGTGATTTATAAAACCAGAACTGGTTACTGCACAACCAAGGCTGGCACATATTATAGTAGGAGACGGCGTATCAAGAAATAAAAGTGTGATAACCTAGTCAACAATTTCCAGACTGTTCAGCGAATTTTACATTTTGGTTGCAGGAATGTTGCTTCATTTAATTTTAGGTTGTCATATGCTTGAACATGGAAAATATTTCCTGAAATTAGCTTTTGGTTGTCCCTCCTAACTTCTAACAACCAGGACAAACAACACCTAGCAAAGTAGTACATAGAGCCTCCAAAATCAGTGGCTGCAGTCTGCCTTCAACAGCTTCACGATATGCTATCAAAGTCACCAGAACACGGCTAGAAGCTTCATCCATGACATCATGACCTGTTTAAGCCTCTTACATCAGAAAAAAAAAACAATACACAGGTATAACTAGTAGAACATCATGCTTCAGGGACAGTACCAACGTCCAAACCATTAGGTACTAAAACATACACTGGCCTCTTCAAATTCCAATTTCCATGCATTAGTTGTGATCATGTGATGTGAATGTACAGTACCCCATTTAATCACTATTATCTATAAAGTTGGAATAATTTCGTTTTCAGACAAGCCAGGGGCGATTCTAGGGTCAGAGCTTTAGGGGTGCTGAGCACCCAATGAGCCATTAGGCGGGGTCGTTTTCATTTTCATTCTTGAAATATAAACTTAAACCACAAACTATGGATTAAGTTTTGGACATTATCTAAGCCTGTCAAATGCGAACTAAAATTTTAGAATAACAACATTTCTTACTCCAGGTTTTTGGGGTGCTGAATTTCAATTTAGGGCTAGCCTCGCCAATGAGACAAGCTATTTATTAAGAAAAAAACACACTGGCACAAAAAATTCATAAAAATTGGTATAAATATATATGTAGCGGCCCACTTGGAAATAAATACGCAAGATGCCGAGAGCTTTGACTGGTGTTCTTTTAATTCTCTCCTCTCTTTTCACCACTGGCTTGTGACACATTCTGTCACCTTATGACACCGTGAAAACTATGAAAACAGAAATACAAATGCCGTGGTATTATACTTCGTACATTAATGCATATATCATGTTCACATTTTAACTTAATAAACAATAATTTTTTGTAAACTCAAATAATGAATTTTACATGAAATAACGTAAATTACTCAATTTTAAACAGTAATGAATTACAGCTCTTATGTAAATAAATCAACTAAACAATCAAATAAATAAACTTGTTTCACAAGGAATACACCGTTAGCCTCCTCCTACCTCCTTCTGCTTTCCAAGGGCGCTAAGCTTGAACTCAGCCTGCTAGCAGCATGTCTACCACACACACCTCCCGGTAACACTACTTACACAAGATATACAAACACAAAACACGAAGCGAACCACAATGAAAAAACCGACACAGTATACAAGAAATAAATAGTTCGTTTGCATATTTTACCAGCTCTGAAGCAACTTGAGCATGTCGTTTTCTGAGACGGGAGCAAGAAGTTTGACTTCGGCAAAACAGGAAGTAGCGAAGTACGAGCGGTGCTCTTCAAAATAAAAGCACAATCGCAAAGTGCGAGCTGTGCTTCTCAAAATAAAAGCACAAAAAATAAAGTGGCAGAACTAAACACCAAAAACAAAATCTATTGCCATTTACAATATATATATATATATAATTCTAACTTTACAGGGAACAGTGCATATTCAAACACCCATACATGTTTGTTTGAAAAAACTGTTACTGCAAATGAACTGAATTATTTACGCGTCTGTTCCCTTCTCTTCTACAACCTGGTTTGTACCTCCTTACCCTAAAATACACTTTAAAAAACAGAATTACATTATTAACGTTTCCCCAACAGTCACATCACAAGCAACCTTGGAAAAACCTTATAACAAGGATGGAGTAAGGTTCTCTTAACGTTTTTTTCTTGTACAACTCAAGGGCAGACTGAGACGTGAAGGAAAGGTTGCAGGTTTCTCCCTGCTTCCTCTCTCTCTCTCTCTCTCTGTGTGTGTGTGTGTGTGTGTGTGTGTGTGTGTGTGTGAACACTGAACTCTTTTCAACTTTCTGCAGGCGCGTTCTTGACTTTGTCCAGATGGAGATCGGATCATTTCCATGACTCCCGTTCCATTAACGATCATGACATCAGTTGTGACAGGAGCAAACGCGTTTTAAGAGCCGTCAGGTTTGCGTGCGCGCGCTCAGCGGCTGCTGGGGGCTATTTTTAGAAACAATGTTGCCGTAAAGGAATCAATCAAACCGGAGCTAAAACGTCCCCTTTATGACAGTCTGCTGCCTTTTGTGTGGCAGTCTTGTGAGACTCGTGTCTGCGCTTGCCCAGCCGCGGGAAAAGATGTTGCATCTGTTTTCCTCCAGCTGATGCCCTTATACCTGTCACGCTCTTCAGGAAAGCAAACCGCTGCTCTGCAAACTTTTGCAAGATGGAATCCACAACACTTTGGACCTCACATACTTTAGTGTCTTTTTTTATGATCTTAGAGCAGTTTGTGATGCGGATGGGAGATGTTTAATGATTCAAACTGAGGAGGTGCAACGTTTTCCTCTTTCATCACTTCTTCCAAGTGTGAGCGTATCGTTTGGCAGGCTCTTATGGGAATGAAGCACTCGTCCCGCTGCATGCTCCTCAGGAGGAAGATGGCGGAGTCTGAGAGCAGTGAGGTAAGTGTATAAAAAAACACCTTCCATTATGATGTAAAATGGGAGCGTTCCGTTTAGTAGAATGTGGAAATGCATGTGATCCACCTTCAGCAGAAGTTGCATCTCGGACACGTTTCAGGATGCTGGCTGTCCTGAGAGTGAGACAGCCGTATGATCGGGATAAATCCCCCCCCCCCCCCCTCCCCCTTTCCAAGGACGTTTAACCCTTTTCCCCCAGACAAGACAAGAAAGTAATCTCGTGGTTACCTCTGTTAGGAAGCGCTATTGTGATTTTTATTTTAAGATGCTGAATGATATCACTTCAACAAAAGCGTAACGGAACACCAGCCGACAGAAAGAATTCACCGCGCATCCGTCCTCTGATAAGGACCCACAGGACCATGCCTTAAATACATATAAGTGTGTATTAGCTTTATGACATAAGAGCACATTTTGACTCTAAAACGGGCTGCTGCCAGTGTCTCGGACACACTGATCCGGACAGAGCGCTGCTCGTTCCCGCTGCCGGGAGTCTCGTGCGCTGTCCAAGGTACTGCAGTATTACGCAGACAACACGGGGAACATGATACTCGGAGTGTGGGGCAGTTTTTCAAAAAAGTAGGTTGAGTTGAAGGTGTGTCAGCAAAATCCTCCCCCCAAAACCATCTATTTTGCAGAATTCACTTTCTGTGGCTCCTTTTTGGTGGGGCTTTGAATTTTTCATAGCACACCAGGCCCCCTTCTTTCATTGAGTAGTGTATCATCTCTGTATTCATGACGTGGACTATATACAGTAGGGGTGTTGATTCATCTGGAAGTAATGCTTTAGAAAGTCAAACACCCTCTGAAGTTGGAGACGGGCCGGTGCTGCTCCTTGTATTATTCATTACAAAAGGTTCACACAAAGCAAGTTTTTTGGAAGCAGCCATCTTCACATTCACATTTCTATCTATACCCGAGGGTAAAAAGTAGTGATGCAGCATAATTTTTTGCTTCAGTTGATACTGTGTTAGTTTGGAATATCTTGGGAGGGGCACATAAGTGATATAAGGGCAAAAAAAAAAAAAATCAATGTTAGATGGCTTCTTTTCCTCATGAAATGATGAAGATTCTGGTACCCTTACTGATATGAAAAGCCCTCCTGGCAACAGATGATTAGACAGCACCTATTAGAAATGTTATTTTGGCACCATCAATGTCCTTCTCAAATAAGTTTTGACTGAGTAAAGAGTGTGTTTATCTGTTCTGAGGCTCAAAGACAGACTTTTCTCACCCCTTTTTCTGTCCCCTTCCATAAACTCACTGCAGCTGCTCTCCTCAGACTGATTTTTTTTCTGCACTGCAGCTTCTACAAATTCACACCAGATTCTGTAAACTAGACTTGTCACACTTAATCTCCTCATTTTTGGCTTAATGTCTCTATTTTCTTGCACTGTTTATTTTTCAGTCAACACCAAAATTTATTCTGATGTCTTTACACCTGTGACAACACTCATCTTAAAGAAGATAATGATGCAACTTTAGCTCGCTGTAAAGTCACCTTGATGATCCAAGTGATGTGAGAACATCCTTCATAGGAGCTAAACTGCTGCCTCTCCATCTCAGGAGTGGGACTTTGCTTTTTAACAGAACTCAGATCTTCACAAAGAACGCAAACTTTAATGTGACTAGCAATCAGACTTTTTGAGCTTTAGCTGTCAGTGACTGGTTTTCTGTGATCCTCAAGCTAAAGAGAAAATCTGGTTCATTATCATTTTAACAGTCATCATTTTAATAAACTGAGCTTTTGGTGAGTTGTCATTCAATCTGTTATGCCCAGCTCGTGGAAGAGCATAACAAAGGGAGGTCCACACAATGACAGCTTTCAAACAAAATGCTTAATTTATTAAAAGTAAGACGACAGAAGGAACTCAATAGCTAAGTCAAAGAAACTAAGGCTAAACTAAACAAACAACCCAAACAAAACCAAAGGGTGCCAAGAAGGCACCAGCCTTCCAGGAGGGAGAGCGAGAGATCTTGGATTTCCCCAAGCTTTTAACAGCTAGGCACAGGTGAACGCAATCACCAACGAGGAGGGAGGGGCAAGCAACCAGGGAGAGGAGGGAACCTGCAAGAAAAAGCAGAGGCAGGAACACAGGGAAACTGATCTGAGGCCTGTGGCCATCACCCCCCTCCCCCATAAAACAAAGACCCCCCCAATACAAGGTCTACAAAGCATTAACATGGTGCCCTAGAAAGCGCATCTGCCATTACATTGTCCCGACCCTTAATGTGTCAGATATCCCAGGTATAAGGCTGAAGAAACAAGGCCCAACGGATAAGCCTACAGTTAGCATTTTGCATACCTGCCAGAAAAGTGAGTGGATTATGATCTGTGTAGATGGTGACTGGCGATGACTGTCCCACATACACTTCAGTGCCCAAATCAATGCCAGCATCTCTTTCTCAATCACGGAATAATTTAACTGGTGACAGTTAAACTTACGTGAGAAATAGCAGACCTGATGTTCAACTCCACCCTCCCCTTCCTGCAGCAAGACAGCTCCAGCACCAATATCACTGGCATCCACCTGTCCACCACTGGCTAACCCCGTCTCAAGAGCCTCACTTTCCCTCTGCAGCTCCAACCGCAACCGCTCTACCTTCGCTCTCTCCCTTTCCAGTGCCATCTCAGCTCTCATCCGCTCCCTTTCCAACTCAAGCTGCAGTTTCTCCTTCTCCAAATTAGATTTTTCCCTCTCTAGCTGCAAATGTTCAAATGATAGAGAACCACCAAAAAGCCCAGGACCAACAGGACCTGAAGCCGTCGGAGTCTGAACCACTTCCAAAAGACCGGCAGACACCGCCAGCCCATCAACCAGTCCTCTCAGCTCCGCCTTTCTAGGCACTTTGTCCGGCTTTGTCCAGCCCAAATGAACAGCCAAATCCAGCAAATCTGCCTTCGCAAACTGAGTTAATGTATCACGAGATGGCCGCCGGAGAAACTCAAACCAAAGCATTACTGTGCTCCACCTCGCACGGACAACACACAAAAACAACAAATGGCCCTGAAAACAAAAAACCAGCAACCTCTCCTTGTGAGACAACCACTGCTACAGCCTACCTGTGGGACATACAAATGCTCCAGCCAGACAGCACAAGTTGCACAGCTAACCAGCTACAACCATCCCCAAAGTTGTGTACCACATAAACCACAAACAGCGCTCTGGTGGATGCACAGCTCACCCGCAGCCAAAGAAAGCGGAGAATTAAACCACAAACCCCACCGCCCAAACAGAAAGCTGCAACCATGGGCCTCCCAAAACAGACCACCAAAGTCCCCCAAACAGAAACAGCATGGGTCCAAAACAGGACGAGCCCCCACTTGTTATGCCCAGCTCGTGGAAGAGCATAACAAAGAAGGGAGGCCCACACAATGACAGCTTTCAAACAAAATGCTTAATTTATTAAAAGTAAAACAACACAAGGAACTCAATAGCTAAGTCAAAGAAACCAAGGCTAAACATAAAAAAAAAACCAAACACAACCAAAGGGTGCCAGGAAGGCACCAGCCTTCCAGGAGGGAGAGCGAGAGATCTTGGATTTCCCCAAGCTTTTAACAGCTAGGCACAGGTGAAAGCAATCACCAACGAGGAGGGAGGGGCAAGCAACCAGGGAGAGGAGGGAACCTGCAAGAAAAAGCAGAGGCAGGAACACAGGGAAACTGATCTGAGGCCTGTGGCTGTCACAAATCTAACCTTGGAATCTGATCATTTGGTTATGTGAAACCTTTATATCTTAACTTGATTATTATATGACAAACAAGTAATCAAAGTTTTTCAGAATATGGGACTTGAAAGTTAGAAACTACAAAATGTAATAGTTCAAGGCAGCAGTAGAGAAAAAAAAGTTTGAAAATGTCATGAGATCATCTTGTAGAAGTTATATCATTTTCATCTGGACCAAAGCAATGAACAGAAAAGTCAATAGCTTTACTTTGAATTTACCGTGTTGTGGTTGGTTTAAAACCAATTATTTTCACATATCTTCTCGACTTGTCCAAGTCTTTGTTAGGCCCAGCAGGAAAATACTGTCTGATGTCCAATTTCAATCACACAACTGATTAGCATCAGGCCTTATTTGATCGCGTGGGATCTACAGAAGTAGGGCTCCTACAGAATGTTGCTGCCATGATTTCAGCCTGTAATCTGAATATAGCAGGGACAACTAACGTTTAAAAAGCAGATCTGAAAGATAGAAAATCATGATTGAAACTTTCAGAAATATAGCTATTTATATTCAAATTCAACATGAGACTGGATGAATGCAAAATAAACAGGCATCTAGAAAGGCGTTCATGGCTGGCAGTCCTGTGTAGGGCGAATTAAGGTAAAAAAATATAGCTCAAGCCAGGCAGAACATATTCCCAATATATAAATGAAATTATGATTAGACAAATTAAATGACAAAACATTTCTACATCTTTCAATATTGTTTTTCTGTTTTTTAACTAAGATTTGAATTATGTTGTTGTAATAGTGAATCATTCATATTATTCAAATCATCAGGTCTTCATGTTAATTTTGGCAAATATTTTCATGATGTATTTTTAGCTGTTTGAATGTTGGAATGAGAATAAACACTAATATGGTTTGCTGGCTCAGATTTAGATTTGGGGGGGGTGATGGGGGGGGGGGGGTGTTAAGTTGTTCCATCCTTCCCTCTCTTTCTTATTCACTACCCACCTGACACTCAGCATGGTGAGAGCTTCCCAGCGGGCCTGACAGGTGAAAATCTGGGTTTACCTTCTGTGCACTGCAGAGTTCTCTGCTTTCTGCTGAAAAACAAGCTGACTTCATATTAAGAGTCAGTGTATTTCCTGAGAGTCAGTAGGCTGTTTCCTGCACTTTGTGAACTCCTCTGACCGCTGCATGGAACGTGAGATGAGTTGATATAAAAGCAGCAGGTGCAAATGAAGATGAAAAGTGGTTAATAAGTCCAAGCCAATAACTGTCCATGAACACAAACAAAACCCTTGGATATGGATACTTATCCTCATTTTGTTTCTTAACCCAAAAAGGGCTTCAACTAACAAAACCTCAGAGTGCTCAGTGTTAATTAAGTTTTCCTCTTTTTTTATCTTTCTCTTTCAAGCAAATACAGTCACCACCACAGCCAGTCCGCATAATTCCTTCTCAGTCGGCACAGCCAACCTCATTGCCCAAGCCTGTGCCTTCTATCCAGCATGCCCCTCTGCCTTCTCGCCCACCACACGCAGCTCATGCTGGCCAGCCTTCATAGCTGTCCAGGGCGGGGAAAGATGGCCAAGTTCCTCAGCCCAGAAGAGATGACCTCAAGAGACTACTACTTTGATTCTTATGCACATTTTGGCATCCATGAGGTAAACCTGCATGTCAGTGTTATATCAGTGTTGTCATTACTTTACATTTAAACGTATATGGTTATTCCTACAGAAATATTTATCTGACCAATTATCCAAAAGAAATAAGGAATATCTTGAAGTAAAAATCCCAAATGCCCATATTTTTACTGCAAATTTTCTAACAGTTCCACTATATAGATGAGTTCTTTTCATATATAGTAAAGTCAAACAAATTCACAATAAGTGTTGTGTAGAATGTAAATGAATAAATGGAAGTGTGGAAGTTGTACGCAGATCAGAATTAAATTGGAGATATCTGAATTTTACATTAACAGTTGGGGTCTTTTTCTTTGACTACCTCATAAATGCTTTAACTATATTCAAGAACTGACCTTCATATTTAAATTCTCATCTGATTTTTCTTCTATGTGTGCACAGACAATCACACAAATCAAATCTGTGGCTGAAATGTCTTTATTATTAATATGAAGACTGTGCCGGTACAAGCCTGAATTTTTATGTGTTCCTGGCTGATGATCCCAGAAGAAATAAAAGCAAAAATAATTAAAGCTTGCATTGCCTTCGCTGAAAAGGCTACATTAAGTGCTGCATATGCCACATGCTTCCACTGATACGAGGTTCCATCCGCTTTTTTTTTCTTTTCTTTCTGGTCTTTTTAGACTTAATTGCCTCACACTTCCTCACAATATAGTGTATCTGAAAGCAAATGATTGCATGTGATGTTTTTTTCCTGAGGCAGAACTCCCCAGTAACTGTCTCCCCTGCTCCTAACTGCCTGAACAACCTTTTAACTTCGAGTTTTATGTCATAGAAAGTTTTAGAGATGACTTGAGTTATGGCAGTCCAGTCCCTTCATAGAAGCTGATATGTGAAGCCTTCCAGAGAAAAAAATGTTTCAGGGAGGTTCCTCTTGTGGCAGAGAACCTGCTAAGCTCTACAGCTGTCTTGGTGAAACAAAGATGAAGGATCAGGGCATTTCCATAATGTTTAAGCTTTTTGATCTTCATCAGCTGTGATCCATTATTAAAGATAGTGTCAACATTCATCTCTATCTTTTAAGAATATCACCACCACTTGAGCTTAAGTTACCAACACCTTTAATATTCCGGTTGTGACCTGTGAGATTAATTTTTCATATTTCTGAAATGAAGGTCAGGTTGTAATCTTGTCATTTCTGCATGCTCTTTCCATTTATACATGCACGCACACTGTGCAAGAAACAGAAAAATGATGCAGACAGCCTGAGCCTGCACCCTCCTGTGACCTACTGAATGTACAAGAACCATGCAGCTGAGAGGGAGCAGAGTGGGATTCAGTGAAGCTGTTTGTCATTGCTTCTTTATTACATCAAATCAGGACCACAATGTCCACCCAGTGTTTTTAGTTTCAACATACATTCTCAACTTTCTGCAGTAGCAAAATTTCCTAACATTATTAATAACATATACTAAACAGGAAATGCTGAAGGATGAGGTGAGGACGCTCACCTACAGGAACTCCATGTACCACAACAAGCACATCTTCAAGGATAAAATTGTGTTGGATGTTGGAAGCGGGACTGGGATCCTGTCCATGTTTGCGGCCAAAGCAGGAGCAAAGCAAGTATATGGGGTAAGAAGTGTTTTTTTTGTTGGTGAGATGTAATCATGCTGATCCATGAGACGCTGATCACTGGTGTGCATGTACTGTGTGTGAACGTTTGCTTGTATATTAGAACATTGTGCATCAGCACGTTTGAACTTTTTTTCTTCAGACTAAGCCTAATTTTCATGGAATCTGCTCTGACATGCAGATGATGGAAATGTGCGGCCTCTCAGGTGGGACAGTGATTTGAGAGCTCCCACTGCTAATGTGTTTTAGAGCAGAAATAATTGAGTCATTGCATGTCTCAGAACACATGCTTCATACTCGCCATTAGTCTGTGATGACCTCGAGGAGCTTTTTAGTGGTAGCTTAACTCCATGTGCTTCAGGGGAGAAGTCATTAACTTGAAAGTGGTACAAGACCTTTTTCTTTGGTTACTCATTGACATTCTGTGTGTGCTTGACTTTACACTGTCCTGTATTTTTTGCCTTTGATATGGGAGATAAGCCTGTGAGAGGGCAGATCTATATTTCAACTGGACCATCCAGCTCTCGTTATAATATTGTTATAGAAAGAACAAAAATGATCTCCTCAGTTTTATGTGTTCTTCACTGTTATTAAATTTACCTTTCAGAGCAAGGTGCTGATTCAATATTCAGTATAATTCTAAACATATCTTAAAGTAATTGAATACAATTTTGCCGAAATATATTTTGCAAAAGGCAGTCGTGTGTATGTTTGTCTAGAAGGGGGCTACTTTTTTTTTTTGTAAAAGGAAAGACAATTTTTAGATCAGATAAATCCTGTTTGGAACTGTTCCTTCTCCAAAGTGTAAAAAGATGGTTATGAAAACACAGTCTGGCTTCACAGCTTGTTTTAATTAATATGTTGAAAGAAGGGGGGAAAACTGTTTGGGAAAATGATTTTTCAGATTTTTTTTTTTTTTTTTACACCCGGAGAAGATCAGGTGTAAAAAAAAAAAGTGTTGGGGGGGCACAGCCAAATTTGCGAAACTAACAGTTGTATGAGGGCAAAAAAGTGGAAAAGTGGCAGGTAAAGAAATAAATGTCAGTATGCTTGGTAATTTACCCCAATCCCACAGAAAAACTTAAGATATTCATGAAAATAAATTTCATGATTGCTCACGGAGATGATAATTGATATTCAACTATGGTAATGGACACAAAAATAACCATATTCAGGAACATATCATCATATACATTTTGTGAAATAATCATAGAAAGATTGATTGCACTAAAAAGACATCACAACCCCATTAAGATAATGCAATTAATTTTAACAATTTATACAAAGCCTTTGACTTAAGTTACATCATAATTGGGTTAAACATGTACATAACGTGTTCGGACACATGTAACACACAATTTGGTACAAAAAAAGAAATCATCATTGGCAGAATTTGTACTAACACAGTACAAAAACATTTTCTTTTTCATGATTTGTTATGTTTTACTATTGAATAATGGGATGTTATGTTGTCATCCAGTGTTCAGTAAAATGTCAAATCAGCAATCACATTTGAATTGAATCACATTTGAAAATTAAGCAAGAGCTTTAAATCATGTTAAGAAACATCCACATTTGCAGTAAAAGAACGCTTTTATTAATGCTTTTGTAGACTTTGAGCAACAAGTAACTCAGCCCTGCTGCTGAGAGTGATGAACACATGTAAACAATAGACCAGTATTATTTTACATTTTTTGTTTTAAAGGACAAGAGAGATCTTTCATGTTTACAATAAAAAAGATCACATGTATAAAGCCAAAACATTTTTCAATGTAAAGCTGTAACGATGTCAGAAGATCATCAAAAGATCAAAAGATTGATTATCTACGTGCAGATATGCAGGAAACATGGCAAAAACATAGAATAGTTTCAAGATCAATAGAATAGTTCAAGATCAAGCTGTACAACACGAAGGGAAAAAGAAAATCATTGTTCTGGCTTCTTCTCCATGGTCTCAGAAACACTTTGAGAAGTCATTATCGGTGGATAGATTATGTTGTTGCATCCACAAATTCAAGTTGAATCTTTGCCAACCTAATGAAAAAAAAATCATACAAGTACAGACAAAGCTAAAAATGTCACTTTCTTTTGACTATTTGGATTCAGATAAAGAGTTTAAATGATTTGCGCAAAACATTGTGTTCACAAAAACAAAGCCTCTCATTCTTTTCTGAGAAATTAGGTTTAAGGTTTGCTGTAAACAATATAGCATTTTCCCTCAAATCAATTAAGAATATTTACTGACACTTTAAAATTAAGCTGCTTTGGTAATTACACGGGCAGCACAGTGGCTTGGTGGTTAGCATTGTTGCCTCACAGCGAAAAAGGTTCCAGGTTTGAACCTCGGCAGGGGCCTTTCTGTGTGGAGTTTGCATGTTCTCCTTGTGCCTGCGTGGGTTTCCTCCAGGTACTCCAGCTTCCTCCCACAGTCCAAAGACATGCATGTTAGGTTAGTTGGTGGTTCTAATTGCACGTAGGAGTGATTGTGAGTGTGAGTTGTTGTTTGTCTACGTGTGGCCCTGTGATGGACTGGTGACCTGTCCAGGGTGTACTTGTGCTTTTCACCAGAAGAGAGCTGGGATAGGCTCCAGCACATCTCTGTGACCCTGCATAGGATTAAGCAGGCATAGATAATGGATGGATGGTAATTACACTCAAACAAAACTGAAGCTGAAAGGTAATGAACTGGAGGTACAGCAACCTCCATATTCACTTTTTCTCCTGTGTGACTGAACTTATTTCAGATGTTTTAACTTTAAGTCAGATAAACAGTCCAGCCAGAGGGCAGACATGCGGTGACATCTGGGCAAAATCAGAAACGTGCATGTGTTTGTCTCTGAAGTAAAGTATAAGTGGGAGCCTACAGAGTTCACCACAGTAACAGTGAGTCTTCTTGACACTGGCGAGATAGGCAAGAGGTACAAGCCTGTTGACAGAGGACGTACCTCTGTCAACATGCCTCAAGGCTTCTGTATTCCCAATGAAATGTGAATCTGATGGACACATGGCTAATGGCTATTTCTTCCTGGTGAGATGCAGGATGAGATGAGGATTCATTGCCAATTAGAGGGATTGCATCAGCAGTCTCATTATCACATGCCAGCGGCACAATAACACAAGCACACGGATGCCTGGAAGCATATACACATCCCTACACCTGGTACAACATTTGTATTGCTGTTCGTTTATGCAGCTGGTTCTCAAGAAGAAGCCTCTTGAATAGTCCTCTTCTAACAGTGCGCACAGACAATAGGAGGGCTGCTCCAGCCAGCGACGTTTTGCTAATGGGAAGTTCCTGCATCCTGTATGCTTGCTCAGTCGGAAAACAAATGACGTCCATTAGGAGCTGCAATGAAACTTTCATCTGTTTTATATTTATTCTTTTATATACACTGGGTACTACTAAAAAACAAGAAATATGCAGTTTGAAGTTATTTAATTAGTCCATAACACAACTCGTGTATTACTGTGAGATCTTACTCTTCCATTCGTGGTTACTTTTCATCTTGCAAGTTTAAGGGTCTCGGCCTGGCTTAGAAATGTTATCCACAAATCTAAAGGCCTACTGACGAATCCTACAGTTTATTTTGACAAGATGGATCTTTTCCATCAAGAATGAGTCTGAATACACTCACTAAAAATAAAGTATATGGCTTCAATTCTGAGCTAAATATACTGTCAATCAACATCCAAATCTGAGAACCAAAACTCAGAATCCAAAACCACAAAATCAAAATCTGTAACCAAGAGCGTAATGGAGCGTTTCTTGGTTATCAGTTTGAAGACTATCTGCATTTTCGAACCGTCTTTCTGCGCTTTTTCTTTTTGCAGTTACAATTCTGAAGTGAGTGTAAAATCAGGGTTCCGTCAATCTTTAGCAGGGGGGAGGGACATATCCAAGATCCAGTAGCTCATTCACTGCTGAATGACATGATTTTACGTTGACGTTCAGAGTGCCAGACTTGCCTGTTGCGGTCATAGAGAACAGGTGTTCTGTTTCCAGTGGCAGTAAACAAAGTGGATATGTCTTCTAGCACTGCAAGAAGCAGTGGTCGAGAAAGCAGGTTGAGATTTTATGTAAACAAAGTCACATATGCGGCCTATTGGCAACCGTTGCACTTCCTGGTATAAATACCACGTTGTTAATGACGTCCAGCTTGTTTGATTCTTCTCGAGCATTGGCCTGGCATTTTCCGTGGGTCACATACTCTGTAGATTGGTGCTTCAAATCTACAATTGCAGGTCAAGGTGCTAACCGTTTGTCATCCTGCCTGTGACCGAAGGGTCGGAGCACAAAATTACTGCCCTCTAAATGCTGTGATTGACAGGGGATCCTACCTCATTCACGTTTTTCATGCTCAGCTAGGAGCCACGTACGGTTGCTTTGTTTGGCTGGTTTGTTTGCTGTGGTGCCACCGCAGTCCTGATCACGTTTGTGAGTCGGCTGCGTGGGTGGTACAGATGCTCCTGGAGGAGGAGATAAGTTGCTGGAGGTTCCAATCACGTTTGGTGGCTGTCCACTGTTCCTGCTTGGATTTCCCAGCTTTACTGCACTGGTCACCCCTCGCATGAGCAGGAGTGCGCCGATTGTGGTGTTTGTTTGACTCGACCCACCGTGGAAGTTTCGATTGCATACTGCAGTTCCCACTTGGGTTACCCAGTTTGTGACTCACTGTAGTGGTTACTATGCTGCAGTGTACATCCTGTGCGTGTCCAGTGGAAGTGGGGGATGGGCATTAGCTCTGTCCCAAATGCCTAGATCTAGGCCACCTTAGGGATGCGTTCACTGACCCCTGTATTAATTGCAGCCTTTTGCCCATCTCTCTGAGGGAGTATGGAAGCTCTCCTGTTTGGGAGTGGCACCACACTGCTGCGCCTGATCATGCAGGTGCGGACTCGCACAGAAGGCATGGCAGGCGTAGGGGCAGATCTGAGTCGGGCCTTAGCAGCCCTAAATGAAAAAAGCAGAAGCCACAGGCTCCTTCTCATCAGGAGGTGGAGGTCCAGTGGGCAGAAGTGGAGCAATTGAAGGCCCTGATGAGGCCCCAGCCATCCACACCTACAGCTGTGTGTGATCCATGGGACTCGATGGATGTCCATGACGATGCCATGTCTACGAGGGCTTCCAATTTGCATTTCCAGACTGCGACTGTTGGAGTTCTACTCCTAGGGGTGAGTCTTCCCCCATACACTCATACTGGGAGGGGGATCCCCCCATGCACGGAGGTGCGGGATGGCTTGGCATCAGAGCCCGTGGAGGGGCCCTGCCTGCTGCGTGCTACTCTTCGAGCAGCTTTGGCTTGGGTCGGCCTGGATGATGGCTCGGCCACTAACCCCCCCCCCCGAAATGCCGCCCTCACTGGCCTTTCTGGAAGAGCTGGAACACTGTTGGAGGGATCCGAAGGCCTTTGCCCATCATTGCAGAGATGCTAGGACCCTGGCCTCTATATGAGAGTCAGAGGTGCATTGGTTGTGTTACATGCCCCCAGTGGATCAGTGTGTAGCCTTACTCATTCTCTCTCCCGATGAGGCACTGAGAAATCAAGCTCACTGCCCAAGCTTATAGTGCCAGGTCACGGATGACCTTCTCACCAAGGCTAATGACATAGCTGCTGGGATAACCTGTATCAGGAACTCTCTGTGTGCTTCTTCTGGCCCAGTCTCAGATGGTGCAACCAGAGGGAAAGGAGCTGGGTGACATCAATAATGCAGCCCTTCATGCCTTTGGCCTGATTGCCAAAGAACTCATATCCACCTTGGCGGACACACACCAGCAAATATGGCCGGCACAGGCACCGATGTCAGACAATTGTCGACAAAGTTTACATCATATTTCTGTGGTGCTGGGCATTTGTTCAGACCAGAGGCTGTAGGACGAATTCTGTGGCGGACTACCTGTCATGCCAGGTACTGCCCCCTGGCAAATGGCCACTGCATCCCCAGGTGGTACGATTGATATGGAAACGGTTTGGGTAGGCCCGAGTGGATCTGTTTGCCTCACAGAGTTCAGCACACCGTCTGTAGTGGCATTCCTTCGGGATGTCAAACTATACCACTGGTGAGCTGTAAGCACAGTAACAAGTCTGACGCGAATGACAGGAGATGTAATCTAGTTTTTAAACTTTTACTAAACAAAATGCGGTCTTAATTACATTGTCACACGGTAGAAAAATTGTGTGCTCCCGTGCCTGCTACAGCTCTCTGCTCAACTCGTCTGCTTGACGTCACTCAACTTAGTTAAAGGGAGCAATAATTATCCAAATAAAGTGTTAAATACAATTCAATACACATGAATCTTATTATTCATTTTTAAAGAATATCTAGAAATGCAAAATTATAAACTACGACTTTTACATGAAACATAACTTGTAACATATAAAACTTATTGTCAATGTGGCTCTTACATAACTGGCCCCTAATGGATTAAGCAGGAAAATTAAACATGATCAAAATAACTCAAATGCTAAGAGCCATCAAACTGAAGCAATTCTCAAGTCAATTCTTATTAACAGTCTTTTTCTTTCATATTTCTTTATATGCGATCTTCTTCCCTGCTTCTTGAAGCAAACAGTTTATTCACAGGTCTCTCCATGGTGCTGGTTTTGGTACGCCGCTTCACTTGGCGTACTGTTCCATCTGAGTCAGGTATGGTTTGGGTTATTCTTCCCATTATCCATGTGTTTCGTGGAGATGAACTATCGACCAACAACACCACATCCCCAGGCATGAAGTTTCTTTTCAGTTTTGCCCATTTTTGGCGCTCCTGGAGGAGAGGCAAATATTCTCGGGTCCATCTGCTCCAAAATACGTCTGCGAGATACTGCACTTGCCGCCACTGTCTTCTGGCATACAGCTCATCCTTGGTAAAAGTTCCTGGTGGCATGTTGGGCTGTGTTTTCATCAGCAGTAAATGGTTGGGTGTTAAAGGCTCTATGTCATGTGAGTCATCTGTAGGACTCGTGATCGGCCTGTTTTTTATTATGCTTTCAACCTCACACATCAGAGTTTGAAGATTGTCGCTGGTGAGGGTCTGTTCTTTGACAAGAGAGCTAAGGATTCTCCGTACAGTGTGAATTTGCCGCTCCCAAATCCCTCCTTGATGTGGCACACCTGGACTATTAAAAATCCATTTTATGCCTTTATTCTGCATAGCCTTTTCAGTGTGGGACTGATCCAAATTTTGAATGGCCTCTCTTAATTCCTTTTCTGCACCCACAAAATTTGTCCCGTTATCAGAGCGCATTATTTCAACCTGGCTTCTTCCACTTATGAACAGGCAAAGGGCGATGATGCAGGAGCTGGTGTCAAGACTGTCTGCTATCTCTGTATGTACTGCCCTGATGGTGAGGCAGGTTAACATGACGCCATACCTTTTGAAAGTTCCCAGGCCCCATTTAACATCAAAGGGCCCAAAGTAGTTGATCCCTACGTTTGTAAAATGGGGGCTTATCAGGTCCTCTGGCCATTTCAACTCAGTGCTGCTACCTCCATCTGTTTATGTTTATGTTTATATGGTCATTATATTTAGTCATTTGTGTGCTCTCCTCTCTCTGTCCTAATCTTAGTTAATGATATTTGCCTGGGGTTCATGCTCTGGATCTCTGTAAACCACCTAGAGACAATTGACATTGTAACAGATGCTATACAAATAAAACTGAATTGAATTTATTTTAATTGAATTAAAAGTCTTCGGGCAAATTTGTCATTTTTTGTTCCCCAACTTGGCTCCGCAGTCTCCTACAAACTTTACACTCTGATATGAGCTTCCAGGTGGCTGAGGTTACTTGAGAAATCTTAAATTTTTGTCTTAACTGTGACAACATATAATTGCGTCCACAGTGCCCAATCTTTTCATGTATGTCTTGCAATATGAGAGTGGCAACTCTTGAGTGTTTTGATAGAATTGATGGATGTTTTGCATCCTCTGGCATGGCAGATCTGTCCAGCCATCCACCAACTCTCAAAATGCCATCTTGTAAGGTGGGATCAAGCCTATACAACGGACTATTTCTCTTGACAGATTACTGTGGAGAGCCTTCACTTCTTCAGGAAACCACTGACTTTGACTGCAACGTATAATTTCTGTTTCTGCAGCCATCAGCTGTTCCAAGGTTAGGCTTTTCTTTTCTATAGCAGACTTGTGCTTCTCCATGTGCTGTTGCACAGTTACCCTCTGTCTCTCGGGATCCCTTTCTGACTGACTAACAGAGCATTGTAACTCCTTTCTCTTGTCATATCAATGTTTCCTTAACTCTCAAAATCCATGCAACTGCTCTTCTTAGTCTATCCCAACTTGAATAGTATTGGAGCAGTTTGTTCACAGGATCAGACTTCTCTTCCACTGTGATCTTCTTGAGCTCTGCATCATTTTCCAGATTTTGAGTCACATCGTCTGGATCTTGTGGCCACTCACTTTTTGGCTGCAGCAGAAACTGTGGTCCATTTATCCATGCCTTCATCTTGAAGCAAGTTTTTCACCTTCATGCCTCTGGTGGCTTGATCAGCAGGATTCTGTGATGTTCTGATAAACCTCCACTGCATCGGTTTTGTAGCCTCTGGTATAAGATCAACCCTGTTTGCCACAAAGGTTTTGTAGCGAGCTGTCTTGCTATTAATATATCTGAGAACAGTTGTACTGTCGGTCCAGAAAACAGACTGTTTTAGGGGAACTTGCATTTCTTCACGCAGCAACTTGTCTATTTCCACTGCGACAACTGCTGCTGTTAACTCGAGCCTCGGGATCGTGACCTGTTTAGAGAAGGGCTACTCTTGACTTCCCCATTACAAAGGAACAATGTGCTCTGCCTTGTTCGTTCCACAACACAAGGTAAGATGCAGTGCCATAAGCATTCTTGCTTGCATCAGAAAAATGATGCAGTCGTGCTTCCGATATGGGTCTGAATCCAACAGGTTTTACACATCTGTTTATGCTGAAGTCCGAGAGGTGAGTTAGATCTTCAAGCCACTTATGCCATTCATCAGCATGACAGTCACTGATTTCTTCATCCCATTCTTTCTTCTTCTTGCACAGGTTCCTTAAAAGAAACTTGACTGGAAGTACAAGTGATGCTAGGAAGCCAAGAGGGTCGTACATGGAGTTTACCACAGAAAGGATACCTCTTCTGGTCACTGGCTTATCCTGTAACTTGATACAGTATGCAAATGTATCATCTTCTCGTTCAGTAGATAAAATATCATGAGATCATCAAGATCGTTTAACTCGTTGGCTCTGTGTTCTGTAGGTATGGATGACAAGACTTCCTTCTTGTTGCTCACCCATTTTGTGAGTGTAAAACCTCCCTCTTTACACAGGTTCCGAAGGTTTTTCACCAAGACAACAGCTTCTCCTTCTGTTGACACAGACTTTACACAGACAAATATTGAAATGTCGCTGTACAGTCAAAAACCACACAAATTTTCTTTTTTTTCTTAGGGTGATACACGCCGTGGTGCGGCACATACCAAACCCTGCCGTTGTCATGGTGAAAACAGCGTAACCTTTATCCAATATGCTCTTCATGAAGCCCTTGTAGTCTTCAAGAAACACTTCATCCTTTTTCAGATTTCTCTCTTCAAACTAGCAGCTCGCTGTTCAGCCACACAACGGTTGTTTGTCATTCTTACTGCTTCGTTTCTCAGCGGAAGTCCAATACAGTAATGCCCATCTACAAATCTTGTTGTCTTTTGCACTGACAGCATAAACTGTTTGTCCTCCTGGGACATCTCTTCCTTGTCATCATAATAACGCTCTGGGAAATCTGTTTATATTGCTGGATTAGCAATGGTTCTAGTTCCATCACTGAGATTCGGTTAACACTGTAATGAGGTGTCTTATCCATGTAATGGCTCTCTGTCCTCACATGTACACACACCATCCAGCCCAGGACAGTTTTCACAGTATAGGGCCCGTCATCTTGGCTGTTAATTATGTGCCATGGCTCCAATATTTTTGGGTTGTTGGCTCCAATGTGAAGGCTGACTTCAGCGTCAATATGTGGCAAGTGCACTTCACTCAGATATGGCCATTTTTGCAGATGTTGTTGAGTGGGAATTTTTTCTTTCTGTACAGGGATGTTATTGTGTGTGAAGACCTTTGGTAACTGAATGTACTCCATGTTCTCTAGGCCACACACTTCCAGGTCTGAGAGCATGTAACTGTTAATCAGTTTCTGTCCTTCAAGCTTCTATTGGCCCATTGTGCTAAGCCAGATCTGAGTCGGCTTTCCTTTAACATTCAGTTTCTTTCTGAGCTCATCTGTGCAGAATGTAGCTGTACTACCAGGGTCCATAAAAGCATATGTTTCTATAACCTGTCCATCTTTGTATGATAATACCTTGACTGGCACAAGCTGCAGCAGACAGTCTGCCTCTCCTGCCCCAGTGTAGCCAACTATTTCCTGTGCAACAGATTTCTGAACAACTGCTAAATCTTCATTTGCAGTGTTGTTATCCTTTGTCAGTACAGTTGTGTTATCAGGTTCTTTTTCCACATGAAGAATGTCTGGGTGTCTCTGTGAGCATTGTTTACACACCAATTTCTTCTTGCAGGTTTTGCTGAGATGGCCTTGTGTTAAACATCCAAAACATATCCCTTTTTGTCTTCAGGAATTCAATGCGTTCCTTAAGTGCTAGCCCTTTAAACGTGATGCACGACTCTAATGTGTGATTCTTTTGGCCGAAAAGACACGGTGCTTCAAAAGCATTAGCTGCTGTATATGGTTTAGCCTGCTTTACTATTACATCTGCCTTTTTTCCCTCCACTGACACAATGTTCTGCTGCCATGTGAACTAAAGTGCCATAACATTTGTTGTTCAAACACTTTTAACATCAGTACTTGTCAGTAACACATATTTAGTGTAAATCTCATTTAAAAAAATGTAAAATAAAGTAAAGCTTATTGCCACGGCCAGGGCATTAATGTCATCCTGTTTTTTATGAAAAATAAAAAAAAGTCTACCAACAAAATCCTGAGCCACAATCAGAACATTAAAACAGGCAATTTCTGAGCTAACAGCAAACGTTTAACTGGGAGTTAAACTTGTCAGTGGTTTCAAATAACCTTGTTTCTGTCGAATCCGCTGTCGGGGAGAACTTTAAAATGAAAATGTCCATGTCAAAGTTCAGTAACTTTATCAATCGGTGTATCATTCTTTCTTTCCAATCAAAAATTTAAAAAAAATTGAAGAGTGACATTTTATTTTGTTTTTTATTCTAATACAAACCCCCCCCCCAAAAAAAATTCCTGTTTTTTTATATTTCAATTCAAGACTTAGATCAAAAATACAAAAGGAAAAATCGGGCCAAAGGACTGAATTTGTTTTTAATATTTAATTGTCCGGTTTACGTGACCCGGTAATGGCTTTGTGCACGGCAGTTCAGTTAGCATGGCGACGCTGGAATTACATCCTATAATATTTGCAATATTATCTGAATGAAAACTCAGCTCATATATAGATCGAACCAAAGCGCTCTCCAGCTCTGTGTCTGACGTAAGTCTTTTTCTCCTCAGATCCAAGCCGTCGTACACACTTCACACACCCTGTCTGGAAAGTAGGCCTGAATGTTTCGAACAGAAGGGAGAGATGTTTGAAGCGTTCACAGAGGGGAAGATTAAACCGATCAAACCTGAATTCAAGTTGCGACAGAAACTTATATCAGGAGAGGTGGAAACGTGGAACTGGCTGGCTTCAAACACAGTTAAATGTTGGTTTGAATGCATTGGTTTGATGTTCCTGTCCATTAATGCTTAAAACATCTGCAGCCATCACCTCATACATGAGCTGCTTTATCTTATCTTCAGAAAAGCGCTGTGCCCGTCCTCCCTCCATGACGGGTTTGGGAAAGTGGATTGCAGATTAACACAACCTGCTCTTAAAGGCAATGGCTGCTGACGTACTGATTGGTTTAACAACTGACACGCCCTAACCACTACTATGCATAATGTAGTGGGTAGAGCAAATGGGAAAGAGGATATAGCGAGAGTGAAAGATTGCATTATATTCGGGGGAACACCTCACCACACGTTACCCCTAAATAGCGGCTATAGCAAATGTGGCCGAGGATTGGGCCCCATATTTCAGTTGGCTTTTTGGAAAAAAAGACAAGGGGCCAAAGATGAGTCATTGGGGCTGATTTAAGTGACAGGTGAGAAAGCTGAGGGTAAGGGGTTGCTTTATGATGAGTTAACACTGCATTCATATATTCTACTGTTAATTAAATTTTCTTTTTTTTCTCCTCCTGACAGATTGAATGTTCCAGTATATCAGAGTACTCAGAGAGGATCATCAAGTCCAACCACCTTGACAGTAGTAAGATCTGCAGTTGGTCATTTATGTCTCTTCCTTTTGATGGTTTCTTCCGTTACAAGATCCCACGAAGCAATAAACTTCTAGTTTTGATGGTGAATTTAGTTGAAGAAAGGAAGGCTGGCAGAAAGGACAGACAAACAGAGAAAATAGTAAATGTAGATGCAGCTGAGTGAGATGAATGATTGTGAATTTAGGAATCATGTAAATTCCAGATGATTTTTATTCCTTTGTTACACTGCTCTACAGTTTCTCATTTGTATTCACTTGTAAAGGGTTGTCTTATCTTTTTTAAACTTCAAACAAGTTTTTTTTTGTTATTTTTTAATCACAGCAGCACAACAAAAAACATAGGCTGCAATAATAGCTTCCAAAACCACCATATCAGCAAAGGTTCAAAATGAGTCAGTAATTGAAAAAGAGAGTTAACACAGTAACGAGGTCATCCAGAGAGTCTTTTATCACAAAGGAAACTCTTGTTAGCTCGTTGCAAAAATACAGCAAATAAGGCTAAAGTCAGCTAATCTCTGGCAAAGTAAAGATCCAGTCTTCCAGGTGGGGCAAAGTCAAGCTGGAATGTTATATGGTACTGCATCACATAATACATTCAAAATAGTGTGTCTTCACTTTCTCTTTTTAAAATAACTATATAATGTACATATTTATATATTGCAGTATTTTATATTTTCATTGGACTTGTAAACAAACTAAATATTCAATTTAATTTTCAATAGCAAAGTTATAAGTTACATTTTAACACAATTGTGAGGTTTTTGGACATAATGAAAACTCAGCTTCACCGCCAGTTTTGGTAGCTTGCTGACCTGGAGCATTCAGGTGTGTGTTAACACAATGTTAAGGAGGAAAGACATAAGCAATATCTTGTGTAAAGAATTTAAAGAAGTGAAGCTACTCAAGTTTTTGAAGGTGTGGATGTCTCTCTAGGTTCACCCCAAACTCAGATTATGTAATGCTCCACAAAAACTACAATATTACACACACTTGTCTTAACATTAAAACATGTTATGTTCATGATAGTACAATGAGGATAAAACTCTTTAACAAGAGAGAATCTCTCTGAAGTAAATGGCTATGGCTGGCCAGGCTGGTATAGTGCCACTTTCTGTGACAAATAATCATATAATAAGCAAATCACCACAAATGCTTCATACTAAGTGTCAAGCACAGTGAGCACCATGGTGGAGAGGTGATCATTTAGGTGTGTTTTGCAGTCACAGGACTCGGACACCTTGTAATTAGTGAGTCAGCCATGAAGTCCTCTGTATACCAATATATTTTATTCTCAACCAAAGTAACACTATGCGATTTTCAACAGAATGGCAGATGAAGAAAGGAATCAAGGCACTGCATGGTCCAGTCAAAGTCCAATCCTCTAATCCAACTGAAATGCTGTTGTATGAGCTTATGAGAGCTATGAATAAACAAATGCCTATTACATTTAAATATTGTGCTTTAAAAGAATTGTCGTTTGTTGTTTCAGTCATCACCATTTTCAAAGGCAAGGTGGAGGAGGTGGAGCTTCCAGTTGAAGAGGTTGACATCATCATATCTGAGTGGATGGGCTACTCTCTCTTCTATGAATCCATGCTCAACACTGTCATCTTCGCCAGGGACAAGTGGCTGGTATGGCATGTAGACGCTGCATGTTGATTCAGCCTAATCTCATAACGTAATGTACAATTTCAAATCTGAAAAAGTTGAGATGACATAGGAAATGCAAAAAGGAAGAAAAAAAAAGAAGAAGCCTGAAGTGATTTTTACTCGATATTTGATGTCTTCCTTTTGTTTTTGTTTTATTACCAACTTTATTCCATTTTCCTTAAAATACATCCATTTTTGCATATTAGGCCAGCAACACACTTGATAAGAACCTGGGACCAGGGTAATGGAGTGCCAGTAATGTGGTAAACAGTTATAAAATTATGTAATTTTAAACAGGTGATGTCAACAGGTTATCGTAATGAAGATTTGGTATAAAAGCAGGAAAGGTAGTTTTTTAAGTGAAAAGGTGAGGTGAAAACAATCTCCACTTTGTCAACATATACACGAGAGTATCATTAAAATGTTAAAAACAATGTTTCCTAAAGAAAAACTGACTTTAATTAGCACATTTTTCATTCTAAAGTGCATAATATAATTAAATGTTTTTTTTGTTGTTGTTGTTGTTTTAATCTGGAGGAATTTCAGTGCGCAAAGGACAAGGGCAAAAGTCTCAGCAGTACACTTGTAATTTCCAGTCCCTAAACACTGACTGCATCAGGAACTGTTATTCATCAGTCGCTAATGTAACTTTCTTGGGAAGTATTTTGTCAAGTGAAAAACAGAGGTATGTTCACAAAATATGGCGTTATTTTTGTGCCCTAATTCTGTGCGAACTGCGGCAGATTTTGAACACAGAGAATCATATTTTGCGAGCGCATCACGTGTATGTATGTATCTCAAGCATGAAATAACTATTTCTGAGCGAGCAAGAATGTGTTTTGTGCTCAATAAATATCTCACAAATTGTTGTTTTTTACATGAGGAAAGCTGAGCAGATAATTAAATCCTATAAAAAAACAATACCAAACACAATATGAAAATGTAAATAATAAATAAGTATTACATTGCATATGAACAGACATTGTACAAGTGGTACAGAACGCATGGACATTAATCAAAAATGTTTAGTTGGCCTTTTTTATTTTTATCATTTTTTTATTTCCGAGAGAAGAGAAGAAAGCAGATTATTCCCTCTCCACATCGGCTAGCATAGACTGTGATCTCATCACTTCATAATTCTTTGGTGTTGATTGGACACATGCCACATGAAATTTGAAAAGAAGAAGCAGCTAGTACAAAGCAGACAAAAGAGATTGTTTATAATGATGTGCTACATTTACCTGACACTTTTTCTCTACAACAAAGTCATCAGAGGACTGTAAATTAAAAAAAAAAACAGCTGTAATTTATTATATTTTCTTTGATGTTCTAAAGGCAGTTTCACACAAAATCATGTGTCCTCAGCTCATCACGAGTCTCAGAGGACTGTTCTCTGCATGTCTTCATGTGCACTGCAAGCATCTGCAAAGGCATCATTACACTGGTAACACATCTTCTTTGGCATTTTTGAAAAGTGCTGTGAGTCAGGAGGCAGAGGAGAATTGTCTAATGTCTCCTGAAGTGGTACTCTATAGAAAGTCGATTTGCCACCTCCTGACAAAGCTTTCACAGTATATCCCTCAGCTTCTGGGGAAACAACAGTGAGCTTTTCGCTGACCACAATTTTGGCTCAAATTAGCATTTGCTAGCTATCAAGCTAACCTATTAACATTCACTGCCATTGACGTTTATAGACGTCATTTGTGTCTAATATTTGTCCAATATGTGTTACTGGAGTCGCTAGACAGAGCATCACAATGAATATTAGAGTTTTGGACGTTGTAGTTAGTGCCCCAATCCACCAGAGGGCAGCATTGCCACTCTCTATAAAGACGCCATTTGCCCCTCCCCGAGGGGCATCTGCGAGTGAGAGAGGAGATGGCTGCCGCATTCTACTGCAGATTACGAACGAACGGCAAACGGTAGGAACAAAATTATTTTTTCTGAGGACAGAAGAGACTCTCCCCTTTATTCAGGGGGGCTTTGGTGTTCACATAGTCATGAAATACGATATTATTTTGGCTTCCGTAGATCGGTAAAACGGACTCTGAAACGGGCTGGTAGTGAATGAGTTAACTTGATTTTATCTAACACTGTCTAATATTTGGATTTTGTCAATGCCATTGTAAATCACAAAATAGACAGGTATAACTCACCTGACGCTGTAACGTATTTTCCGAATTTGGCTCCGGCATGTCTGGTCGCTTCTAGAAGTGTTCCCTTCCCGCGCTATTTCATCTTCAATGGGGGATTTTCGGTATCGCTTCCAGGACACCGTAGATGTAGGCTCAGGGGCCTATCAAAATGCATGTCGTCCACTTCTCTGAGTGTGTTTTTTTTTTTTTTTTTTTGGCACACTTGTAACCCTGTGTTGTGTGCGCGTTGTGTTGAGCACAGAGAAAGAACTTGAGCGAGCGCAGAGCGACGAGTTTGAGAGGGGGGAGAGGGAGGGGGACGAGGGCGCAGTCATCTGCTCGCGCACAGATCAACAGTTTGTGAGATATTTACTGAGCACAGAACACATTCTTGCTCACTCAGAAAAAATTATTTCATGCTTGAATATGATTTTAGTTTCAACATACACGTGATGCGCTCGCAAAATTTGATTCTCTGTGCTCAAAATCTGCCGCAGTTCACTCAGAATTATGGCACGAAAATAACACCATACACAAAGACCACTTAAGACTTTACTGTGGGAAAAAATAAACAGTGTCAAGTTCCCCAAGCCTGGAGGCACGGAAAAGACATCGCAGCTGTTACCGACTAAAAGTCCAAAAGCAAGGGTCTGTGATGTATGGGCTTCTATCTCGCCTCAGTAAAAGTCATTTACACTAATTTAATATCAGCTTCAAAAGTGCTTTTAGATTTTGGAGAAACCCATGCTGCCATTAAGATGACATCTTTTCCAGGGACATCCATACATTTCCAATACAAAACCACTGTGCACACATCACAAAGGCATGACTGAAGTAAAAGTACGTGTACTGGACTTGATCTGTCCCCAGTGTATAATGTGTGGAGAATTCTGAAATTAAAAATTCAACAACAAAGACCCTGCGCTATTGCATAGCAGAAATCCATTAGCCACCACCGCTAATATCTTTACCTCTCTCGAGTAAACGCGAACCCAGCCTGTCAGAGAGCACCGACCGGACATGAGACTAACTGTACCGATTCCGACCCAAACCCAGGAGTCACGTCTTTTGAATGGACCCGAGACCCGATTTGGGTCGGGTCAGAACCTCGGGTTTTCGTGGGTTGTCACGTTGTTCCAAAGACCGTCTAATTGGTGATGAATGAAATGTCACTGTGACTGCATTGCAGACCTTTATAATGGGTTTGGAATTGATTTCTGAGTTATTTCCTTGCCTCCTCTGTCAACCAGAAAGCTGGTGGGTTAATGTTTCCTGACCGAGCCTCCCTGTATGTGCTGGCCATAGAGGACCGGCAGTACAAAGACTTCAAAATACATTGTAAGTGCAGCTCTAGTGTTTACATACCCCACAACTTGGATTCTTTACCCTTAGTTTGTGCCTTATTTAGTGGGGACTATGTGGCTTTTGGGTGGGTTTAACTAGGAATGTGTTTGATGGATGGATGCTTGTAGAAAACTACACACAATTCCACATCGCAAAAGCGTGGGCGAGTCACGCAGAAGCTTTTAAGCACAGTTTATATTTTTGAACTTTTCCTCTGACACAAGAATGGGGGCGATAATTGGTATCAGAGGTCAACATCCCACTCAAATCCTTCCAGGATGACCGTGGGCAATATTTTGTTACTGGACTCAAACCATAAGAGTAACACCACCAACCTATTGTTAAGCCAGTGCACAACCCAGATAACAAAAGACAAACAAACACAACAGCAACCAACAGACCTCCTACGCCCACTCCTGCACTCAGCTGAGAAATTATACAACTAAGAACCGTATGATATGACAGTTATATCATATCGGTTCAAACTTTGCATGGCAGAGTTTTCATCAGAGTATACAAAAGAGTGAAGTATAAACAGTGTCACACAGAGGGAGGAGGTCCAGTATGACATTGTGAGTTAAAAGTGTCCTTTTGAAGGAGTCCAATAATCTAAGAGCATTAAGAAATAATTGCTACAACACTGGACTATACACTCAGTTAAATAAGTGGGCGATGAGAAATGCAAATACACTATATCCCAAAAGCCTCTGGTGGTTTGTGCCTTATACATTATTGCCAGTTCTCCAAAGTACTTGAGCGCTTCTCCCTTTTTAGGTCACAGCAAAGATGTTTGCTTACACACTATCCTAAGAGGCTGAATGAATTATGTATGAAATTATTAAGCTTCAGCTACAAGGATATGTGAAGCAAGCACGGAGTCTGAGTTCAAGGAGGAACGTGTTTATAAATCATTGCAAAATGCAATGTGACTTTTCATTGGTCAAAATGACAATCATTCCAACATGACAGGGTCAAGTATCAGGGGTTGGAAGATAAAGTATTCTGGGAGGTGCTTCTCGTTTTGAATTGTTATTCTTTTACAACTGCAGTCGAACTGTTGGCAACTCCTGTTGTGTTTGTAACAAAGACAAGAATGTTACATATGTTTGAAATTAACCAGCACTAACTAAAAACACACTGTTAAAGCAATTATGTGCTGCTGTATTTACCAGGGTGGGAAAATGTATATGGTTTTGACATGACCTGTATCCGTAATGTGGCCATGACGGAGCCCCTGGTGGATGTGGTGGACTCTAAACAGGTGGTGACCAACTCATGCCTGGTCAAGGTTAGTCCTGTGAAACGTTGATCATATTTTAGCAGATTATTGATGTTTGGATTTACCTCTCACTGCCAGTTGTGTTTTGATGACAACGGTGATAATTGACCATTAGAGTAACATATGCTCATGCAAAGGTAATTGCCTACCTGATCAGATTTACATTTCTGGCACTGGGATCCCACTTAGGAACACCATCACTCCACTGGGTTCAGTTACAAGTCAATCATTTTGCACAGAGAGACACGTTGTTGGAAGCTATCCCAGCTGCCACTGGGAGCGGGGTAGGAAACACTTTTAAGGGTTTCATAATCCATCACAGGCCTAACACAAAGACAAAAAAAATAAAAGAAGAAAGCAACTGCATGCTTTCGCTCGTACATGCAGTCGATTTAGCATCTCTGTTTAATCTAATATGCATGTCTCTGGAATTTGGAAGGAGCACCCAGCACAACAGTCCTCACAGAAATGTCTCCAGTCAAGATCCAAACTTGCGACCACTTTACTTTGAGGCAATAGAGGAAATCACCACTGCTTCCTGTTCCAACACCAGTTTTCAATATAGCTTTGACAGTGCATTCAGAGGAAAATGTCCCCAGAGTTTCACATTTTATTCCTCAGAGCACAGAACAGTTTTCCCAGTTACCCCAGTCTACAGATCTTGTGCCCTCTTTTAATATGTACTTGAACCAAATGATTCCAATGGGTGTGCCAGAGTTTCATGGGGCTGGCCATTTTGGTTACATGCTCATTAATATTGAGGTGCTCCTCGGAAAATAAAACATTTGTACAGTTTTCAGTTCACTTCTCAGCTTGGGGGTAAAAAAAAAAGAAAACTTATACTTAAGAAGAGGAATGAATGATCGGTTTACAGTACCAGTATATTATCGCATGAGTACATTTTCTCACAGACAGTGCTGTGACTGGCATGATGTCCATGATAACAAGTGACATTAATTTACAAGCCTGCATAAGATCTGGCTAGAGGCTGGAAAGAGTTGAACCTTAATGTGTGACAACAGACCCAGTCTCCTTCCCCTTACTGTGCTTCTTCTCATAGTAACTTTTTTTTTTCCTTTTTTTTGTATGGCTTTACTTACTTGGCGTGCCCTTTTCTCACTTCTCTTTGAAGGAATATTGTTGTGTGATTGCATCTTAACTTATGTATCAGATGACACTCTTTTTTATGAAATATGACCAGTAAAAGAACCAGTCAAAAGAGTTGAATGGTGATTTGCATAATGCTGATAGGAAATCTGCTTGTCTTTGGATCTCATGAGCAAAAAAGCCCAGCAATGGTACCCCGCTGGTAAGCTACTGTTTTTATATGGAATACCAACTGATTTAATTAAAGTTGTGTAGCCGGGAAGAAAATTTACCCACAAGCTCATTATCAAACCGCTGCTTTAAAGTTTTGGAAAAATACTAAAGGAGGATCATTAACAAGTATATTTTTTAAGAAAATAGTTTAACATTAACAGACTGCATTAAAATGCTCTTAAAGGTTTTATTTTGCCTTCAGAGTTATCACCTAAGGGTAAACACTGCTGTGCATTACAATGGCATCATAAACTTAAATGCGACTTTGAGAAGTTTATACTGTGTCACCAGAGCAAATACTGTATGTGGTTATTGTGTTGTATTGAGTCAGACATCAATAATGCATAGTTTATATTGCCAGCCAACATAAAGCTCATTCCTCCACAACAAATATGGCATCTGGCACCAAAGCCAGCAAGCAAGTTGTGAATAGCTATTAGCACTGATGATACACAAAAGGAGATGATGACAGAAATACCATCCTGCAGCGTAGGTTTCAGGTGAAATGCAATTTCTCTGTTACGCTAAGCTAATATGATCAAGTAAGCCACTGTCATCTAAGCTAATATGGTATGCTGGCAGAGTGCCATTAACACAGCAGCAAACCAGAACAATGAACAACAGGATTTTATTTGAAGAGGACCTATTGATGCGATGCTGTACCAGATACTCTGTTAAACTGAGATGAACCAGGGAAAATGTGCAGGTTCAGGTCCAAACTCCAAGAATAAATGACTCCTACAAAAGTCAAAGCTCTCAGATGACGCCAGCTTGTTCTCCTCATGCATCCTTTAGAAGGGCTACTGGCTTCCTTACAGCTTAGAGACAGATCCACAAGAATTTACAAGCAATCTTACATCCTACGAACGGAGGCAGCGCTTAACTTCCTAATCTTGGTCGCTTGGTGTCCTTGATGCATTGCAAGTTCAATCAAACATTCAACATTTATTTCTGCATCATCTTTTCAAATTTGTAACATGATTGAATAGCATTTAAAGAGCCTTTGTTTTTTCCAGGAGGTGGATATCTACACGGTAAAGCCCGAGGACCTCTCATTCACGTCCCCTTTCTGCTTGCAAATCCAAAGGAATGACTACATCCATGCACTGGTCACTTACTTCAACATCGAATTTACTAAATGTCACAAGAAGACCGGCTTCTCCACAGGTAAGATTTAACAGATGTTCCCTTCATTCATGTGTGGCACAGTTCAGTGAAGGTACGACTGTATGTAGTATGTTAGGAGCTTGCATGTATTACAGCTACAGTATTGTTATATTATTAGTGACTCAAGGTTTGCAGCAAAGAACCAAGGGAAAAGGATTAAAATGATGTGTATAAAAGACCATGTTCATGACAGCAGCTGGTCATCTTACAGATGCATACACTGTAGAAGAAAACATTTACATAGATCTGTACTTATTTTGAAAAACAAACCTCTTTCAAGTCTAAGATTTCATGTTCTTTACAAGGACATGAAAAAAAATCTGGTCTTCATTGGATTTTTAATCGAAGACAGTAAAACATCAGAGGAAGAACATGTGGCATATTGCGTTATTTAAAAAATACAGAAGCATTCTGTGAAAAAGTTGCTATATTCTATGATTCACCTGCTTGTTGAACCACCATCAGTTGCAGGAACAAGAAACAGCTGCTCTCTATAAGATATCATCTCTCACCATTTTGGAGGAATTTTGACTCACTCAATTATTTGAAACTATTGCTTTACTTTATTGAGATTTATCTCCCTCTAGATCCCACCACAGCACTTCACTGACAGTAGGTTCAGGTTTGGAGTTTGGCTGGATTATTACACCACTTGATTCTTTTTTTTTTCAGTTTTGCTGTTGCACATTGGTTTTCTCCAGGTACTCCAGCTTCCTCCCACAGTCTAAAGACGTGCATGTCAGGTTAACTGGTGGTTCTAAATTGTCCGTAGGAGTGATTGTGAGTGTGCATGGTTGTTCGTCTACAAGTGGCCCTGCGATGGACTCCTGCCTTTCACCCAAAGAGAGCTGGGATAGGACTCCAGCAGATCCCTGTAACCCTGCAGAGGATTAAGCGGGTATAGATAATGGATGGATGTTGCAAAGTGACTTGGTATTCATTGTCCTGAAGCTTTAGTTGTTAGATAGATGGTTTCATATTTGTGATGGCTATTTTCTAGAAAATTCATACAGAGGTGTTCATGGTCAACTCAGTGACTAAGAGGTGCCCACACATACATTCCTCTATTATCTATACCTGCTTAATCCTCTGCAGGGTCACGGGAATCTGCTGGAGCCTATCCCAGCTCTCTTCGCCTGAAAGAGAGCTGGCAAAAGGCAGGGAGTACACCCTGGACTGGTCACCAGTTCATCAGGGCCACACGTAGACAAACAGCCACCCACAATCACAATCACTTCTACGGGTAATTTAGAACCACCAATTAACCTGACATGCATGTCTTTGGACTGTGGGAGGAAGCCGGAGTACCTGGAGGAAACCCACGCAAGCACAGGGAGAACATGGAAACTCCACACAGAGGTTTAAACCAGGAACCTTCTTGCTGTGAGGCAACAGTGCTGACCACTAAACCACTAAAGGCTCTGAAACAAGTCCAACTCATCACCCCTCCATCACCATGACTGACATTAGGTGTGAGGTGTCTATATCGCTAGGTCTTGGTTTTTGTCTGCTGTAGTACTCTGCAATATGCCCAAAAATCTTCACATCTCCAAGGACATTGTGAAATAATTATTCTGGTTAAATAAGAATATTTATTTTCAAATCTAAGCCATTCTACAATTATCCTTTTAGAGTGAAGAGTATTTCCCCTGGAAAACCTTTTAAATAAGCCATATTGTTCAGTCTTTTTCTAATTGTTCTGTCATGGGATTTAACATTGAACATGCTAACTGTGGCCTGTAGAGTCTGGAATATACCCCTTGGGATATTTGTAATTTCTCTAGCCATGAACAATCTGACTTGGGGTGAACATATTTGGGCATTGTAATCAATGAATTGACTGTGAAGTTGCTGGGATGTTCTTTGGGAAACTGGCAACTGTCAATCATTATCATGGTAGAATCATGGACTTTAAAGTGTTTGAAAATGGCTTTATAACCCTTCTTAGATCTACAATCAGCAACGATTGCTTCTCTTAGATCATTGCTGGTGTATTGTCTCTTTCACATTGTGGTAACAAACACCTGAATGCACCAGACCAGTAAACTGACAAAACGTATGCCTTTATGTAGGTGGTCACACTTGCTGGGCATCAGTCAATAAAGTGGATTTAATTATCAATCTGGATCTACTTATCCTCTTAATTCCACTGTAAGGGACCTTTTAGTTTCCCACATGGCTGCTTTTGGCTTGGTTTTTCTTCAATAAATAAATACATAGTGTAGCATGTCATTTGTTCTTACTCATCTGTGGTTGTAAATACCAATTTTAAGACCTAAAAGGGATTTTTCTTTCTTTTTTTCCTGATATGTTAAACCTTAAAGATTTTGTTGTTCATTTGTCATATGACTGCATAAGACATGTTTCTTGCATACTTTGAGGCAACATACCAGGTTAAACAGTATTTATGAAGCTCACTGTGAATAGTCCAGCCATGGATGAATAAGTAGCTGATTACCTTGATTAGTAGGAAATGATTGAGCTTTGAACTACCCCTCTCAGGTCACAGACAGTTTCAACAACAGCATATAGAGCACCTTTCAAGTCCAAGAACCATTCAAGGCACTGGCAGAAATTCAGTTTCAAGCTTCCTTCTCATGTTGATTATAGTAAAGCTTTAAAAGTTTTTATCAAGATTGACCATTTTACATCAGACAACTGATCCAAACAGGGATGGCTGTTCAAGTGTTCTGTCAGTGTGTGACTGACCTCTAGTGGAGCTGCAAAAAATAAGTCACACATTAAATTCAGATGAATCTCTCAGCTCTTCTGGTAGGGAAAAAAAAAATCCGTGGATCATATTTTATTTATTACGTGCAACAGCTCAAGGACTGTGTAAATTCAACACAAAGTCTTGCAGAGTAGTATTTCCTAATGTCCACTTTTATTGTCTTTCCCACCTTCTATTGATTTGCTGTAAGTTTCCTGGTAACAGAACTCAAGAGCCACCTGCCAAAAGTGTGCTTTCTTGGCCTTTTAATATCTTTATTAAAATATGCCCAAAGGACTGAGAGCCAAGTCTGTGCGCCAGTTATGCTGACTGTCAGGTTCTTTTATCTATGGACTCAAAGAGAGCTTCTCTATAAAGCCAGAGCAACCTAACTGCCTCCAGAAAGCTGGCAGATTGTCAATTTAAGTGCTACTGACTTTCTGAATCTTGGCCAAGTCATTAATGATACTAAAGAGAGTTTAAAATACTCACGCATTTGTTTTGGGACTGGGGTTGTCAGCCCATCTACAGTATGTCTCTGTTCACTCCTACATACAATAATGTACAGTACACACAGAAGGCAGCAGAAAACACAGAAGAAGAATCGGTGATGGAAAAAAAACATTACTCAATATTAGGGGAATTATTCACAAGAGAATGGAAAACTAAAGGTTTCATTTAAATGCTTTAAGTTTTTAAGTTGTAACATTTTGATGGTCTTCTTTACATTTCTAGAAGAGTTTTTCTTTCTTACTTTTTAGCAGATGGATGTTGGTCTTTAATTCTAATATTTTTTTTGGTTTTAAGGTTAAGAAAAGCCACCATGGTCCTAGCTGGGTAACTGCCCATGCAAGCTTGCATCTCTTTCACTTTCTGATAGGTGTAACAGTTGTAAATATAACAGTGAATATTTAAATAAAAGAGGTAAGTTAATGGGATTTTTTTTCCCTGAATGATGGCATCTGTAAATACACATAAATCACAATCAAAAATCATCAAAATGTATGAATATATATACATACATACATATATATATATATATATATATATATATATATATATATATATATATATATATATATATATATATATATATATATATACATATATATATATATATATATATATATATATATATGTGTGTGTGTGCGTGTGTGTGTGTGTGTGTATGTATGTATGTATGTATGTATATGTGTGTGTGTGTAGAATATAATTCATAAAATATTCTAAAAGTATAATGTAAAAATAAAATTAAAGTATAATTTAAAAAATAAAATAGCTTCAAACATATCAAACATATAGATTGGTTTGTAAATGAACTGGTGGCAATGTCATCATTTGTTATAAGTGAAATGCTTCTGTTTATTGTGACTGTGTGCTTCTTTGTCTATAATTTAGCTCCAGATGCTCCATACACCCACTGGAAGCAGACAGTGTTTTACCTGGAGGACTATTTAACAGTGCGAAGAGGAGAAGAGATTTCTGGCAGCATTGCTATGAAGCCCAATGAGAAAAACAACGTCAGTATTGCATCTAATGCTAAAATTGTCCAGTATATGCAAATCATACCATACACTTATACTACATATGTATCCAGTATATGTGTGATGTTGATTTAAAAATAATAATCTGCCAGCCGTGGATCATTTCCTTTTTTTGAGTTGTGTACCAGACAACGAAGCAGCTGCGCTCTGGCAACTTGAACAAACAACATATGCTACTGTTGACCTTGTCCGTGTCCTCTCTTCCCTCTGTGGGATAAAGACGCTGTGTTTGCTTTCTCCTGTTGTCTGACATGTATCCTCTGTTTATTTAACATCATAACTGGCTGTCAGGTCAAAACAGAACATCCGACTACATTCTCTTGTCTTAAATTTCTCACTTCCTGTTGCAGGTTTTAACAGTTCTTCTCTCACTGTGACTGACTGATTGCTTTTTTTCTGTCTCTTCTCTCACCTGCAGCGTGACTTGGACTTTACTTTTGAGCTGGATTTCAAAGGGCAGCTGTGTGAAGCAGCTATATCCCATGACTACAAAATGCGTTAAGTTAGACAGTGGTGCCCCACTTTCTTTTAAGCACCAAAGGCTGACACTCTCATGACCACAGACAGTTATAAAGTGGGATCTGAGAGGTTTTAGGAAAAAAGCACAGGCCACAGACAGAAGTGGGCCTCATCTTCCGAGTCAGTCATGTCAGTAAATTTTGTAATGGAAGCAGGGTACCTATGCTGACTGTTAAACAAAACTGAATGTAACACAAACCAGGTCAGGAATATTTTCTCAAACTGATGAGTGTTCTTGATGACTGATGTGTGCATATTTAAAGAGTAGTGATGTACTGTGTGTTTTATTCAGTATTTGTTTACCAGAATAACCTGGATCTTATGTAGGGATAGATTTCATTTAATGTTTTTTCTACATTCTGCTATTCATAGAAAATAGGTTTAAGTATAATTATGTGATAAGTACACCTAACAAACTATCATTTAAGCATTTTCATTTAGTTGTGTTAAATCAGCGGTGGTGGAAAACTAACAGTAAATGAACATCACAGCCAAAGACAACAGTTGTATAATGTAAAAGGCCATTTGTTTACATTGTCAGTGCACTGGTGGGTTTCTGTGCAGTAGAAGTGTCAAAGGTCACACTGTGGAACAGGCGAGACTTCTTGTGTGCTCTGTGTTGCCAATTGGAGCTGTTAAGCTGTTACTGACATGTCAGTAACATTCATTTCAAATCCTTAATACTTTGACCAAGTGCCCAAGACTTGCTCATCCTTCTCTGCACTGCTAAAACAGAGCACCAAACCATTATATTTAAGTTAGATCTTCATTTAAATCTATGGCAAGCAACTGAAATGCACATAACTTATAGTCCCAGCAACTATGCCAAACAATTCATTAAAGAGGAAGCATTAAAGGACAACCCTGCAGCATTCCTCTGTCACCATCTTGACTTGAATCAATATAAAAATCCAGTTTCTTATATTTTGTTTACAAGCTAGGAGTATTATTAAAATATCCCATAATTTGCAAAGAAAATATTTCATACTCTGCAATTACTGCACATACTGTACATACCTTTTTTAACCCACCTGTGCTCTTAACAAGGTCATTGCCAAGATATCTACATTTCAGTCTAGATGATCTTAGAGTTATCTTTAAACTTTGAAATATGTTGCCCATTTCTTTCTAATACACTGCAAGGGAAGCTATAAATACTATATTGTTGAGTATTCTACACCATGGCAGGTTCTACAGTGATTAAAATGTAATGAAAATGTAGTTGTATAGAAGCAATGCTGATACGGCATTCAAGTACTGAAGTAGCAGTCAATCAAAATAACTGTTGTAAAGGGTGACATTTGACAGCAACTATATTACTCTGATAACTTCTTTGATCTTTTGTATTTTAGAAAGGTTGGTAACAAGCAAGAAATACAATTTTATGAGTCATCAATGCATTGTAAATTGCTATACATTTATTAAGTCATATAAATTGGCATGTTAATTGCACATCTTTTTGTTCCAAGTGGAATACCAAATATGTTGTCAAGTCAATTAAAAAAAAAAGAATAAACTGCAGTGTTCAAACCTACCCACTGGGTAATGTACAGTAAATTTTAAGCTAATATTGTACCAAGGAGAAGAACAGTTCTTTCGCATTTTACATAGATACATACATACATACATACAGATGAATAAAAGTGGCATGCAAGATACTAGCAGTAGTGGAGAAATTTAAGGGACAGAAAAATCTGAACTTTACAGCAAAACCAGACAAATTCCAGACATACATAGAATATCATCTTCTTTTTGTTTTTAGGAATTACAATTCAACGGTGACTAAAAACTAGTATGTTCAGGTGGCCTCAAACTTCAAGTACAATTTCAAAAAAGAAAACAACAATGAACAACACATCACAATTACAGTGTTCAAAGGGACAATAATCAAATACACTTCAAATATGGCAACCTTAGTTCACAATCTACGCAGTATTTTTATTTGTTTGTGAAAGAGTACGTCTGTAAACTGCAGCACTTTCTTTTTTAAATTTGTCATTTCTGGTGATATGTCACATATTACCACATGTGATCTTAGTCTGAACATTAACCACTGAGTTAAATCCCTACAACAATCATTGTGTACAACAACTAACCAACAAAAGCTTTACAAAAAGATAGTGTACTGTTGGTTTTTTGATTAAGTGAATTTACAGTTACATGTTATTGTGTCCACCTGAATGTGTACTAAAGGTAAAAGAACAACAGTATTTCACAGTTAATTAATATTCATTATCAATGGTAATAAAAAAGCCCACATTTTGGTAAGTAAGGGGCCTTTGAATGATAAATAAATATTTGCAATATCTGAAATTTACATTCAATTTTGCCTGGACATCTTGAAGTATTTAAAAATAATCTAAAAACCTCAGTTTTACTGAAGAGATAGAGTTTCAACTTGGTACATGTTTTATTATTATTTTTTTTTATCTTTAATGTTCTATTTTATGATACCAAACTCTAGACAATTTGTAAACCCATATATATATATATATAATAGTGCAAATAACATCTGCAAAGTCTGAACACATGAAAGACTGGCTGAGAACAGTTGTGCTAACAATCATTGTGTTTGCACTGAAACATGTCTTTACACTATCAGAATAACTCGGTAAAGGGTAGTGCTACTTTGTGTCAAGTGTTTATCTTTCAGCAGCAAGATCGCTTCCTCTCTGACGGGCTGCTGACCAGCTGGACCGTCTTTTCCTTCTCTCTGTCTTCTTGTTCTTTCAAAACCCTAAGAAACATACATGCAATGAGGCATGAAAAAATAAACAAGTTCTGATAAAACATTATCCTTTGTTCTTAGCAACTGTTATTTCTGCTGCATACTAACCCACAGATACCTTAGTTCTGCTGTCTGTACCTCCGACAAAAGGATTAGTGATAATTCCCCATGCAGAATTTGACGTGCTGTTGTGTATTATATATTTATATATTCTTTGGCAAGGATCATTCAAAAATTAATCAAACCATCATACAAAGTTAGACTGATACCATCTACATTTGTGAAAAAGTGATGTTCCAACATTTTTGCCACTTAATACAGTACTTCAGTACAGAAATTGTCACACATCAATTTCTCTTAAAAAGGAAAACTGCTCCATATGTAGCTGAACATTTTTTTCCTTCTCAAAGTGAGAACTACACACAGCAGTCTTTTGCTCACCTGGCTAAATACACCATGGATTCCCAGACATTGTATCCAGAGCATGCACTGCATTCGTAGAAGGTCATCTGGATGTCCTATAAAAAAAATGTTAGGTAAGTAAGAAGCAGTTGGTAAATATAACCTACATACCTGATACTGTTTATAACTATTTGTTCACTTAAAAAGAAACAATACTAGCACACTCAGTTGTTTCTAGTACCTTAAAAATTACACTATCAAGATTAAGAAAAAAAAAAAAGGCTATAAAAAGCAAATCCCACACATTTCAGTCTGGATCCTCTAATTTGAGAAAGCAGCACCATCTTGTTGACAAGATTTAACTGAACAGAAACAATGAACAGACCTTGGCTAGCATTTCACCGAGTTCTTTCTGAACTTGTCTCTCAGTGTCTTTGTCTGTTTTGTTTCCCAAGAGCATGATGGTTGTATCTTCACCTGCACCTTCCTGTAAAGAAAAAGAAGTAAATAACCCAACGTTCTGATATTGATCCATGTCCTGTAGCACTAAAAAGACTGGCCAGTATTTGTCTTCTTAGGCAATAGATCTTCTGGTCATTTAAATAGAGCAAAATGTGGAAGGAAGTAAAACCAAAAACATCTGCCAGTGTATGCACAAGACTTCTACTCTCCTACCTTTACACTTGTCAGCCATTGCCTGACAGCTTTAAAAGTCTGCTCATCAGTTATATCATACATAACAACCACACCATCAGCTTTGCGAAAGAACTGCTTAGTGATGCTTCTATACCTGCAAGGAGGAACAGAAGAAAGCGGTCTAAAGACTGT
The DNA here is from genome assembly GCA_018398805.1 of Hirundichthys speculiger. Lineage (NCBI taxonomy): Eukaryota > Metazoa > Chordata > Actinopteri > Beloniformes > Exocoetidae > Hirundichthys > Hirundichthys speculiger. The sequence goes on along the minus strand of JAGFBZ010001543.1, from coordinate 886,743 downwards.
GTTATGTTTTTATTCATTCTTAAATTCCCTGTGCTTTTACTCCAGAACATGTAAAATATGAGAAAAATGTCTCCAAGTGGGAACCTGCTGAATTACATTAAGTTCAAAATAATAACAGACATTTAATACTTCCATGTTTGTTTGAGTACAAGGAAAATTGTGGGTTGCTTTGACTTGTTCTGGTTTAATAAAACCTTTTCAAAATGTAGAATAATTCAATAACAATAATAAAAAAATGGAAATTAAGTATATTTGATACTTGTTCTGACTGTGACCAAATAGCAACCAAAAGTATCAGCTCGAGAAGAGATCTTCTCTTTAGGTTTGTGAGCTAAATCCTCACCTCTCCTGTCCTGCTGTGTCCCACATTTGTAGTGCCACCTGGCTGTTATCCACATTTATGGTCTTTACACTGTAGTCTATGCCTGAATATGGGAAAAAGAAATGCAGTGTATAAACTTTTTTTAAATTTTTTAATAAATGTATTGAAAATATTCAAAGCTGAGAGGAACATAAAACCAAGGGGAAGGGGGGGCGGGGCACACACACATATACAGACTAAGCACAAAAAGTAAGAAAATTTGTGTTTGGTAGATTATTTCTTTGTTGTAACACTCCTTGGCCAATAAATCTTATACTGTTGGAAAGCCCATTTATTTGCCCTTTAAATGGTCCCCCATTTGTAATTGTCCCCATATGCATTTCTTTCTGAACCTGACAACCAGGAGCCTGATTGACCCCTGACTGTCAGTGCCTGTGAGTATAGGGCTCTGCTACAATGGTCAGCTGGTGTCTGCTCCAAGAATCAGCATATCACATTTGTCTGACCTGGAGAGGGCCCATGTGAGAGGGAAACTTCAATCTGGTGTTCTGCAAAACCAAGCTGCAGCATTATTTGAAGTGAGCCCCAGTACCATCTGCAAATTGAGGGCCAAGTTCCACATAACGGGAGATGTCAGAGACAGGCCGTGAAGTGGACTTCCCATTAAGATGGCGCCCAAAGAAGATAGTTTCCTCATCCTGTCAGTACTTAGGAACTGTAGGCAGTCTTGAACAAAATTGCAGTCAAGGACAATATGGCCAATGGCTCTCCGCCCAGACAGTCTGGACCAGAGTGCACGCAGCCAATCTCTGGTCTCATAGGGCTGCCAGGCGGCCTGCCATGACTGCCCTTTACCAATCAGGCTTGTTTGTGCTGGAGCTTGGACATGTGGAGGAGCGTTATGTTCAGTGATAAGTCTAGATTCAGCCTATGGCACTTGAACTGCAGGGTTAAAGTGTGGAGAAGATGTAGGGAATGCTTTTGTGATTGCTGCACCGATAGAGTTACATCTTTTGGTGGTAGCAGTGTGATGTTGTGGGGCGACATTTCCCCTACTGGAAAAATGAGGCTTACTGCAGAGAGATAACAAGATGAAGAGATGCCAGGCTGTTGTGTATCATATACACAACAGCCTGGCATCTGGCAACAGTGTAGGGTTCTTCCACACACTATTGAGGCTCTTATATGTTAAATTGTTACATTTAAATTGCTAAACTGGAAATATGTCTTGTTTCTTCAGACTTCAATCACCCAATCCACCAAATAACACCAAACAAGAGTCAACAGCAAAAAAAAAAAAGAAGCTATTTGGCACTGGCAGAGAATATTTGGCCAAACACAAATTTTCTTACTTTTTGTGCTTAGTTTATAAATACATGTGCATTTGCACTATACACTACATACCTACAGTCGCAGAAGTGCCAGAGTGAAAACAGTCATCACAAAATCGCCGAAGAAAAGAGGTTTTTCCAACACTAGAATTACCCACAAGGACGATTTTGAAGAGGCGATCAGGTGCTGAGGGACCACTTTCCTCCTTAAAAATCAGTAATAAATGGAGTGGAGATAAAGTTTATGGGAATACTTTTCTTTTTTTTCTAATCAGTAAACAAAGATGGTATATTTATTGGGACATTACATGTCATTTACAGACTTTAAAATACAGCCTATTGTGCCTTACATATGCTACTCAGAGTCTACATCCTTACATTTATGCTGGTTTCCTTGCCAACAGGCTGACCCCTTGGAGATGCTGGAATTTGTCTTTCCTGGAGATGTTCCACTGACTTTTGCTGACAGGCTGGTAAAGCACCTGGGTAAATGTCGCTCATCACCAAGTCTATTCTTTCTTCAATGTCTGAGTCTTCCACTCCTTCATGACATTTTTGGAGAGGTGCTTGGGCCTGACAGTTATTAAGCAGTTGTGGGAGGTGGTCTTCCTCAATTGAAATGATCCTCTGAAGGTGCCCTTGAGCCTTAGTCTGTAAAGATGGCTGGGATAAACCGCTAATAAGGGTCCCCCTTGTGAAACTGGAAGTCAACTCTTCCTCATCCTCACTGGAGATGTAAAGTTATATTAGCATAAGAACACATTGATAACGCTGTATAAACTGTAGAATTCCAAATGAAAAGATTAATAAAAAGATAAATAGGTTCTTTACAGTTTACCTTCTGACAAATTCCGTGTCTGTGTGTTTGACACTGTTGGTGAAAGCCATTTGCTTCAACGCCTGGTGTTTTCTTAGAATTCCTTGGATTCTGAAGGGCCAGATCATGACATTTTAATTGATAATGTAATGATATTCAGGAATCAACTTATTTTTCATTTTAATCTTTGTGAAGGAAAAAAAAAGGACAAGAAATGCAGCATGCAGAAGGGCTTTAAGTAATCAATTCCAATATATAAACACACACCTGAGTGCACATATCTCTTTCATCTCGCAAATGTTTGTTCATTTCTCTGGATAAAACAAAGAGAGAGATGCTGAAGACACAGTAAAAACTAATTATTTAGGTTTTCAAAAATTATCCAGGGCAATTATATCTGGGTGTAGGTTACATGATAAACTGTTTGGAACACTGTACCCTTCAGGGTACTCAAACTTCCTTTTTCTATTCAACTAGTCTTAAAAGCACTGAAATGATCTCCAGTTTACATCTTCTTTCATAGTTCTCCATATACCTTTTCATGCCTCCTCTCAGTTAGGGTGTGAAAGAGAAATAAATGAGAATGGAGAAAGCAGACATTATCAAATGAGGAGTCATTGCTTTTAGTGCCAAAAGATCCAAAAATAAGTTAAAATAAGTGATATATTAGGACACACTAGATTTATCAGTCAAGTGAGTTGACAAAAAGACTTTCCAGATTATAAACACTTGTTTCCTCACACTGGGCTTCACCCGAAGACTCTGCTCTTCTTGCTACCTTGAACAGTTATAAGGTTTGTAAAACCCTTGAGGATGGCTGAAGGGAATAGATTTTCTAGTCACAGAAAGGAAAGTGGATGCAAGGAAGCACTAGTTCAAAGTAATTAAAAGCACTCTTTGCTTCATAGGTGATGCTGCACTTTGACAAGTTGTGGGGGTCTCTCTGCATTTAATCTGGATCAGATGACTGATTTATAGCAGCAAGAATATTCTGCCTACTAGCCCTTTGAAAAGTCTTTAACATCTTTGCCACAGGCTTATCACCATCCAGCTAAATGATTAAATGATGTCAGCTAGTGCTAGGTCCATTGGCAAGCCTAAACTTTCACTTTTGACTAATGCTCCTCAAGGAACATGGGGTAGCTAAATGCAGAAATTATTTGGGCAATATGTACGCAATGGCTTTGCAACATATCGTTCTTTCAATAACACTATCATAGCAAAGCTTAGAGAAGGCACTTTAAAGTGCTGTAAATATTCAGTTTATATATTAATTTTATACAAGTTATTTTTGGATAGGTCATGTTTGTTGATGTGTGAAACAAAATATCAACAAATTATGGAACGCTAGCTCATCCATCCCCCTCTTTCCAGTGCTCCCCAAGAAAACATGCCTCATCATGAACTGGAACCCAAGCCTCTCATCCACTCAGCCACATCTTATGTATGAGTACGAACTCTCTCCCGGCCGTTCTGATTATCTTGAGCAATGTTTGTTATTATTTGTTACGTAACCAAGGCTGTGTGTATGAAGACCAGTTTTTGTTTTTTTTTTTTGTTTTGTTTTGTTTTTTTTAATAGTGTACTCATGAGAGTCACAGTGTGACAAAGTGTTCTGGGTTAGAAATAGCATAGAAATGCTTACCCTACCTTTAACTGCATACAGAAAAAGGTCTATGCAAGTGTGTAAGGTATATGAAAAGGCTCGATGGAAGTATGTTGTTGTCTTCCCCTGATAATCAGCAAAGAATGTTTATTCATTTCAAAAATCTGTTATTTCCTGGCTTGCTTTGTTTTGACAAAAAAAAAAAACATATAATCATTAAATCCACAGTAAAAGTAACAGCACAAAGAACAGTCAAAATATAAAATTTCCATCATATTTATTTATATTGCCTATTCTGTCTAAAACCAGCTCGGTACAATTGCACCTATATTTTATGACGATCCATACCTCAATAAGTCCAGCTGTTTCAGAAGGCTTGCTCTTTCTCGCTGGAGTCCTTCAGTGACTCTGTACATTTCCCTGTGTTCAAAAATATTTCATCAATCACTGTTCATACTTTGAAAATGTGTCATAATTATACCTTTAAAGAAAAAAATATTGACAAGAACAGTTGTAAAAATAACCTGAAAAAAAGAAACTATTTTCCCTCTCTCCAGCCTGCGATACTGGCTTGGAAACATGGAGGATCTTTTTAACTGCATATGGTCGTGTATCATATAAAGCTAATCAGATTTAAGGAAATCAGTTTAAAGATTTATCGATTGCAAAATTATACACAAATTTAAGCAGTTAAGTCAGTTCTATGAGTCATCTTATCATGAGTCATCTCATCACAGTACAGAAACCTCTTTGGTCAAAGTCACCAATGACCTTCTCATGGCTTCTAATAGTGGATCTGTCTCTATTCTGGTTCTCTTGGATCTCAGCGCAGCATTTGACATGACTGACCACAAGATTTGAATAAATAGACTCGAGCAGGCTGTTGGAATTCGAGGAATGGTATTAACAGGGTTGACATCATATTTGTCAGAATGATTTCAGTTTGTCCATGTAAATAATGATGTTCCAGTCATACTAGGGTCAGTTGTGGAGTACCACAGGGTTAAATTCAATTAAACATTCCGACTCAAGAGGACACAGACAAATCAATCCATCCCTTTATTAACTCTTGGTTGGATTATTGTAATGTATTGCTTTCTTGCTGTACAAGCAGTCGTGTTAAAAACCTTCAAATGGTCCAGAATGCTGCAGCATCCTTATGAACTAGAACTGGGAACAAAAATCACATCTCACCAGTTCTAGCTTCACTGCACAAGCTCCCTGTTAAATCTAGAATTTAATTCAAAATATGGGCTGCCCCGGTAGCACAGTGGTTAGGCCAGGCGGCTCATATACAGAGGCTACAGTCTACCTGCAGTGGTTGCAGGTTTCAACTCCTTGTCTGTGTGTCTTCCCCATTCTCTCTCTGCCCTGTTTCCTCTCTCTCACTCACTGTGGAATAAAGGCCACTAGTGCCACAAATATTACAGAAAAAAAAAAAGAAATCAAAATGTTACCTCTTACAGACAAAGCCTTGAATATTAAAGCTCCAACATACACTATATTGTAGGGCTGGGCCAAAAAAATCGATTTTTATATTAATTGGGGTTTTTTTTTTTGGAAAAAAATCGATTCTCGTACAAGAATCGATTTTTATTTATTTAATGGTGGGGTAAAGAGTTCGGGGGGCTCCGTGGAAATACTCCGACTCGCTGGGCTCCTCCACTTCCGGAAGCAGTGTGTTACCATAGTAACACGAATGCTGCAAATACATGCGACAAAATGGCGGAGTGCAGTGAGCTGAGAACTTCTACGGAGCCTGAACTTTTTCCCCCACCGCCCCACTTCAAGTCGAACGTGTGGACTTTATAAAAAGCATGGGACAGAAGAACTTGATATGAGGAAAGCCATATGTAACCTTTGTCGCAGTCAAATATCTTACTGTGGTAACACCACGAACATGACGGCGCACATCTTTCGCCACCACCCAGAGAAAAAAAATGATATTCGGTAAAACTAAACAGCGTCCATTGGCACAGCAGCAGACGTTGGATGCAACTCTCTACAAACTCACAGCTGGATCCGACAAAGCGTCGAGGGTAACTACAGCAATCGCGCATTTTATATGTAAAGACCTCCGCCCCTACAGCATCGTGGAGAATATTGGTTTTCGTCACATGATCCACACATTGGAACCACGATATGTAATTCCATCAAGAAAGTTTTTCACATCGACCGCCATTCCCCAACTCTACTCCGAGACGATGGCCATTGTCAAACAAAACCTGGGGGAAGCAGACAAAATTGCGCTAACGACTGACGCCTGGACCTCCCGAACTACGGCTGCTTTTGTTACCTTTACAGTGCACTTCATTAAAAAAGATTGGACTATGACCACATATGTCCTGCAGACTAAAGCTATGCATGAAGCTCATACTGGAGTCAACATGGCAGATCTGCTGCAAAAAGTGGTGACAGAATGGGGCATGACAGGGAAAGTCGATGCAGTCGTGACTGACAACGCTAGCAACATGATTGTTGCTGTGGACCTGGCTGGTTTACACCACGTTAAGTGCTATGCACACACGACTAATCTCGCATCTCAACGTGCACTTAAACTACCAGCTGTCGCAAGACTCCTCAGTCGCGTTAGACGGGTCACTGGGTTTTTTTCACCGGAGTGCCACCGCACTCCATATTTTGACAGAAAAACAGCAGTTGCTGGGACTACCTGCACACCGACTGGTCACGGATGTACCGACTAGATGGAATAGTGCCTTCGACATGGTTGAGTGTTTCCTTCAACAGCAGCCAGCCATTACAGCTACTCTGCTTTCAACAGAGGTCCAAAAGAAAGAGAAAGATGTGTGTACGTTCACCGAGGAAGACATCTTAAATGCAGAGGAGTTTGTCGAGACACTGAAGCCAGTCAAAGTGGCTACCTGTGCCATGTCGGATGAAAATCACCCAACACTCTCAGTCATCGCCCTCCTTCATGCACATGTGTGTATGAAGTATGAAATCTGTGTATGGCAGTGAGAGTACCTTGAGTAGTCCCTGAACTAGAATAAGACTATATAAGGATGTTGATGTCAATAGAAATGGCTATATAAATATAAACAAATAAATAGATATAGTGGGATCCATGTAGTTCTGCAGTCGAGAGATCCAATAAAGTAAGATCAGAAAGATCTGCACTTGTCTGATTAACATTGTAAAAGCAAAACAAAATATACAGGTGCAAACAAGAAAAAATAAACACAATATACCAAGATTACCTCCCCGCAACAATTTAACCTTTTCCTTTAAATGTGCTTCATGACTATATGGAAACCCAGCGGTTGATGTTTCTCAGCCTCTCCATTTGTTTTCACCAATGATTTGTTGCATTCTGATCAATCATCATGAAATGCTGAGTAAAAAGATCAGTCAGGACTGGAGTTAAAAGACGACTGATGTATTAAGGTCAAACATCACTCACATCTCTTTCTCCTCATGAAGTCGTGCGGACTGTTCATGCAGCAAACTCAGATGCTGTTGAGCCAGATTCAGCTCTTGGCTGATGAGCTCTACCTCTTGTTCTAACTCATGATTTGTCTGTTTTAGTTTCACGTTCTCCACTTTGGTCTCATGTTGCTCACTGTGAAGTTCCTGGCACTGACACTCCAGCTGCAGATACAGAAGAAGGGTTTTTTTTTAAGGGGGAAAAAAACAAACGGGTTCGAGGTGGCTAATAGAAATACTCAGAACTGGGTGAATTGTAGAATTTGTTGAGCTTTACCCTTAAATAAGGGAAATGTGTCTTTATCAAGGGATGATAGACTCAAATCTGTTACTGTGTTCTATGGAGATACAGTATTTCAATAGGTTTGTTGAACTAATACTAAATTTCTTCATCAGCCTTTTATAACAGTGTCTTATCTGTCATTCCATTTCATGTTTCTAATCCTTTTTTTGCTGCTCTGAGAGCTGAATTAATTTATGAGATCACTGATGAGTATTTACGTACAATGTCTGTCTTCAACTGCAAATACTACAGTGAATAGCCACACTCACCCTTTTCTGCTTTTGAAAAAGTTGTTCTAGTTCCTTCTCCTTTCGGGACAGCTGCAGCTCCAAATCTTGGCTGCGAGACAGAAACTGCTCATAGTCCTTGAGCGCAGTTTCAAAGATTGTAATGTGACGAAGCATAGGGGTGAATATACGATGAAAATAAAAATGGATTTGACAAAGTACTTAAGATTTTTGTTACTAAAGAGAAAAATCAGTGGACGGTTGGTACCTGTAGTACAATTCTGTCCTTCTCACTTTTTATTTGCTGCTCCATTTCTTCGTATAGGCGCTCTATCTCATGATCATGTGTTGCTGCCTTCCTGTATGGATTACATTTACATTTAGTAATGTGCTATAGTAAATAACCCTGTTAACAAAAAACAACCAATTTAAGAAAAATCATCATTGAGTACCATCAAATTTTACATTTGATGGTTCTGAATGATGATTTTCTTAAACTGGTTTTAACCACACGGAAACATCTTTTTTTAATAATTCACACTGATTTGAGAACCATTTCACAGAGAGAAATAATTCCTGCTCAAAGATGATATTTTGTAATTTAAATGCACACATCTCAGGAACTACAACATCTATTTGAATAAATTTGGCTTCAAAAGAAAGGTAAGACATATGATATTACATCAGATGTGTAAAATGAGGAATAAATACACTATATTGCCAAAAGTATTCGCTCACCTGCCTTGACTCACATATGAGCTTTAGTGACATCCCATTCCTAATCAATATGATGTGGGTCCACTCTTTGCAGCTAGAACAGCTTTAACTCTTCTAGGAAGGCTATCCACAAGGTTTAGGAGTGTGTTTATGGGGATTTTTGATCATTCTTCCAGAGGTGCATTTGTGAGGTCAAACACTGATGTTAGCTGAGAAGGTCTGGCTCTCAGTCTCTGCTCTAATTCATCCCAAAGGTCTTCTATCGGGTTGAGGTCAGGACTCTGTGCAGGCCAGTCATGTTCATCCACACCAGACTCTTCCATCCATGTCTTTATGGACCTTGCTTTGTGCACTGATGCACAGTAATGTTGGAAGAGGAAGGTTCCAGCTCCAAACTGTTCCCACAAAGTTGGGAGCATGGAATTGTCCAAAATGTCTTGATATGCTGAAGCATTCAGAGTTCCTTTCACTGGAACTAAGGAGCCAAGCCCAGCTCCTGAAAAACAACCCCACACCATAACCCCCCCTCTACCAAACTTTACACTTGGCACAATGCAGTCAGACAAGTACCATTCTCCTGGCAACCACCAAACCCAGACTCTTCCATCAGATTGCCAGGTGGAGAAGCGTGATTCGTCACTCCAGAGAACGTTCCTCTACTGCTCTAGAGTCCAGTGGCGCCGTGCTTTACACCACTGCATCAGACGCTTTGCATTGCACTTGCTGATGTATGGCTTGGATGCAGCTGCTTCACCATGGAAACCCATTCATGAAGCTCTCTGCACTGTTTGTTGAGCTAATCTGGAGGCCACATGAAGTTTGGTGGTAGTAGTGATCGGCTCTGCAGAAAGTTGGCGATCTCTTTGCACTATGCGCTTCAGCATCTGCCTACCCCGCTCCATCAGTTTACCTGTCCTACCACTTCGTGGCTGAGTTGCTGTTGTTGCCAAATTCTTCCATTTCCTAATAATACAGCTGACAGTTGACTGTGGAATATTTAGGAGCAAGGAAATTTCACGACTGGATTTGTTGCACAGGTGGCATCCTATCAGTTCCACGCTGGAATTCACTGAGCTCCTGAGAGCGACCCATTCTTTCACAGATGTTTCTAGAAACAGTCTGCATGTCTGGGTGCTTAACTTTATACACATGTGGACATGGAAGTGATTGGAACACCTGATTCTGATCATTTGGATGGGTGAGCAAATACTTTTGGCAATATAGTGTATTTCCAGGCCAGAATAAATGAAGATGAAACAGTATAAATAAATATTAATAAAAAAAAAAAAAACTCAGCATGACCATTTCTTTGGATTTATGTAGTGAAAACCTAAACTCTATAAAAGTCTTTTCTGTAACACCTTACCATTTCTTGCACGAGTGACACCCAAGAGAATCAGTTTTACAATGTGTTCACTTTTCTGCTTGCAGTTAGAACAGTAGTTTAAGTGTTAATGGTCTTTAGAGGCCTAAAACCTAGCTTTTCCTTGTTTGGTGCACTGCATATGCATACTGCATCATCCTTTGAATGATTAAAAATAGCTTAAATGATTTCTCCGTCATCTGACTCCAGTCCTGGAGACACTTGTTAGAAACAGGTTAAATACCACAGAACTCCAAAGTTTGAGACTTGCACATAATTTTAATAATAAATATTCAAATGTATTTGCAAACCTTTCAAGAGCACTTTCCATCTCCTTCTTCTCCTGGTTAACTTTCGTGATCTGCGATGTTACTCTGGCAAGGAAGTCTTCAAAATTGGATAAAAGGTGAGGTTCATCCCGACGTAACTGGATCCACAGACTCCGTACCTCAGCTCGACTGATGGGAGAGTATCAGGAAACAGGTGTAGCAGCATTGAATAAAATGTTTTACAAAAAAACACTTTTATTTTAAAGGAAGATGCAGCTTAGTCAATGACCAGGTTCTGATTTTCAGCCTGACCTGCAATATCCATTCAAGCAGGCTCATGTCACTGGGTTTTGCTGATCAAGTTAACACACATGAACAGTTGTTTTCACCAAATATGCATGCTGACAGACATAAACACACACACGCACAAAAGTTAACGTGTCACAGGTAAGAAGTTCTTGCAACGACAACAAAAGATCAGTATTACATAATACATGCAAGAAAAAATAAGAAGCGGACAAATGCAAATCATCTAGATAAACAAAACGAATCACTTCTTGAAGCACCACCCCTGCAGAGCATGCCATCTCTGTAGATGATAGCAAAGATCCCAAACAACAGCTAGAGAAACCACAGAGTCAGTCCTAAGCTGAATGCACTCAGTTACTTCGAGCTTTGTTGAGCAACATGGAGTACTTGATTTGAGGTATGTTTGAGTGAGAGTGACAGATGGTAGTGTAAAGGTTTAATTCCGCTAAATTATTAAGTAATAATTGTTTTATTCTAATTCTAAAATCAAAATTCTTAAATATTAAAAAAATTAAAGAAAATCAGAAAAAATCTCAAAAAACTGTGCCAGTTATTGTGAAAAATGTGTAACAGTGAGACAAAACTGAAATTTGCAAGTCATGCTTAAAAAACAAAATTTAAACAATGAATGCAGGAAATTCTCTTTAAACAGGACCCAACCTTTTTTTTTTGCCTCGTAAAATGAATTTACCTTTCAGATAAAACTTAAAAATACAAAAGTAACATGTTTTGAAGATTAGAATAGAAACAATTATTTGCATATGCAAAACATCAAAATGTATTTATTATGGTATTCTGCTGCCAAAACCATAATATATTTATATAAAAATATGCTTATACTACAAATATGTAAAAACATCATGTGCATGTGAATTATATTTTTATAAAAATAAAATGCAATAAATCCTAACGTTTCACCAAAATCAATAAGAGCCTGTGTTCCACAAATACATATGATCTAAAATGTCATCCTTCCTTCTACAATTCAAACCAGGCTCAAGGAAATAAAATCAAATGTTTAAATAAGGCATCCACATCCACTACTCTTAACTTTTATTGACTATTGTTAAACGTGAGTCCTTTTTTTCAGTCTAACATACCAATGGCAGACCTAAAACGAAAGTCAATAAACACACACACACACAAAAAAAAATTTGAATAATTTATGTTAACATACTGTATAAGACTCTTTTTGGTTGATTTTCATGTGAAACATCTTTATAAATTTTAATCCAAATTCTATATCAAAAGACATCCTGTGATCATGAAAAATATGTTGCTGTCTTTAAGATTGGGTCAGATCTTTGGTCTGGTGAGCCATCGTATTGGAGGAAGAAATGGTTATATGGTCTGATGAGTCCAGATTTATCCTCTTTTGGAGATGGGCTCAATAAAGTAAGAAGCATTGTGGATAATGTGATAATGCACCCATCATACTTAGTGCGCACTAGTTACGCTTGTGGAAACAAATACATACATACTGGGGTGCAACGGTACAGGTGGCTCACGGTCCATACCACGGTTTTTATGTCACGGTTTTGGTACGGATTGGGTACAGTTTCAGACCACCCGCTACCCTAAACCCGCGATCGCAACATACCGAGTTTGCAGAAAGCGCAACTCACATGTCGGCACATAAAAGAGCGCGTCCAAAACTAAATAAATGTGCGTCCACCTGGTCACATGTGGACGTGCACAAACAGCTCTACCTCTCGATTACACATTACCGTATTACTTGCATACGTTTTTTTTCTCTTGAGGTGAGAGGATGTCTGGTCAGCAGTAGTGGTGGATGTCAGAATAGTCACAGCCAGACAGGTCAGTCTGTACAGCTGTGGCAAGGAGATCTTTGTCTCTGGTGTCAAGCTGGATCAAGGTTGGATGCGGGAATTTATTTCCGATATGTCAGAAACTGTTGGTGGTCGAGGAGGGACAGGAACATTAATTGTTCGTGATCTTTAAATGCGCATCCAATGATTCGTTCTGCAGTATTTTAAAAAGCACATCAGCTGTGCCAAGACGCACAACTGGTAACAACTGGACCTTACGCAGGTAAGATCCGGGTTTAGGGAGGTGGAAGATTGCGTTCTTATAACTGTTAACTGTTTTCACTCCCTTGCCGGTGTATTCAGCAGCAAAACCAAAATGCTCCCACACCAGTGATTAAAAAAAGTTTTTCCCAATTTCTCTGCTACCGCTGGTCATGCCTGCTTGTTTTTTTTTTTTTTTTTTTTTTTTCTGCATCTATGAGCTTCAGCCATCCGGCCCAAGTGTGATGGCTGGTCACTGTGAGTGAGCGGAGGCAAGTTGGCATTGACATGCAGTGGTGGGTCTGTTGCCTAAAAGGCACGCACGCTCACCTGAAAGTCCAATGCAAAGTTATTGGAACATAAATACCGCGGGACATAAAAGTGTATTGTCCTGTGCAGGTCGTACCGAATGGTTCTGTATTTTACCGAGTACCGTTGCATCCCTAATACATCTGTCAAACTGGTACAATACAATACAATGCTACAGCAAAGGTCTGACATTATGAGAGCTACGAGTGGACTAACAAAGTTCAAGTATGTAACTTTTTTTTTTTTTTTTTTACTTTTTTTTGGTCAGCCCCTGTATTTCTATGTTTAAAATGCAACCCTATTTAAAACAAAGACTTGAATTTTAATGAGCCACAGCTCCAGAGCACAAATTGCCTGAAAAGGTGGCACAACTGCTTGTCAGTGGAAACTTTCAGGTCTTGTTTTGTTTGCACAGCTGATCACAGTCCCAGGCTCAGTGAATGAAAGTAGAGTGTTGATTTAAAGTCAAGGCACAACCAGCAAGCTGTTTAAAGATAATAAATATACATTACAATATTTAAAAAATCTTTGAAAAAAAAAAAAAGCAAATGGTACTCACTCTTCAAATATATTGTTGGCTCCAAGACTATCCATAAGCATACAGAAGTGTTTTTCCTCCTCATCCTCATCTCCTCTTGTCATATTCTCCTCCCACTGCGTCTGGTACAAGACTTCCGGCAGGGCCTTACTGGGGTTCATCTCCCCACTGCCTTCCCCAACAGAAATCCTCCGGCCAAACAAGAATGCACCTGCAACAATCAAAAGCTTAGGTTCACAGTCGAAAACTCATTTATTATAACAGCAATGTTTAAAGTTGAAACTGATAGGAAACATACTGAAGCCAGAGGAGAACTCATCATAAGTGAGGTATCCATTGCCGTCAGAGTCGAGGGTATTGAATACGTTTTCAAGCTCCTCTTCACAAAGGGGAAGCTCACTATTCAATCTCTGTTTAATAAGACAGAAAACACAGCTACTATTTGAAAGAACAAACTTTCAAGGTCATTAACAGCACTGTACTGTAACTATAACAACTGCCATGTGAGATAGTATTGTACAGTATTAATCATGTCATCGCTTCATTCTTTTAAAATTTTTAAACATCGATCAAAATTTGACTGATAGCTTACGATTTATTTTTTCCTTCTTTTAACAGCTGTCTGAATATATATTAATGGTTTGTGCCACAATTTGGCAAAACCTTTTTTTTTTAAGTCCGATAAATATACATATTTGATATGTATATTGCAATTTGATATTGCAGCAAATGTTAGTTTTCCTATCTGTATGTGTTATTGAGAGATAGTGTGGCCTTCACCAGCCCTCTTTGACAGTCTGATCTGACATATTTAATTAACACTTGAAATGCTGATTTTGTCAGAGAAGACTTAAATCACCATCAGTGTGGACAAAACAATGCAGTGTATGTAAATTAATTTGTGGTGGATGTGCTCTGATGATGGGTGCAACTCCTATCCATATCAGGGCCTAAGCAGCCCAGCAGCCAGACAAACAGCAGCAGTGTTGACCTCACACACAACCGGTGGCTGCAACCAGTATTACAGGCTGGAAATCAGTTGGTGCTGGTGTGTTAGACCAGTATCATTCAGCAGACCTCAACCAGGTAGCATATGATTTCAACCAGAAGTTTAGCAACCATGCATTGACTTTAGTGAGTTGATGCCTCACATACAAGCAATGAATATAACATTAAGGATGTCTTCAATTACTGACCACTAAGCAACTCCCCTGGAACAGATGGTAGTTCAAATGTGATTTCCAAGCACTTTTAAAACCGAGATCTTTCCAAAACACATAGTATTTTGAGAACCGGTAACTGTTTTTACCTAGAGGATAACCCAGAGGAACATGACAGAAACTGTTGGACCAAGGTTAAGGACAGTCAACACAGCCACTCCTTTGTAAGCAGTTTGGCTTTCTTACAGTGTTTACACTGCCGCAAATGTTGACTGAAGGCAATGTTACAATTGAAGGGTGGGGCAAGAAAAGGATAGCATCTTCATAAGATTATCAGCTGTTCTTATAATGTGTGTTATCAGGGACGAACATATCCCTTATGTCAGCAAATAGAGAAACTGTAAAGTTTGTCGTCATGGTGTGAAATGTACTTGTGAAAATTACCAATGAAAATGTCGGCAGTCAAACCAGATTTCGTTGGCATCATTTTAGTTGTGTTATCACAATCAATGGAAAATGTATTGAATATGAAGCAACGCATATAACTAGAGTTTGTACACTTCAGGTGAGATGGAAATTTAGAAAACATTATCATAAACCAGATCAAAGCTTAGCCTTTGCATATTTATGCTCCTCCGAACAAGGGCCTTTAAGTGTCTCATCAAAGGATTAGATGAATATATGAGGGGAAAGCAAATCTGCACAATAATGAGAGTGGAGGGGCTGCATGACAAAGCTCTCACATGGCTCTCTGTGTCTCAGGCTCTTTTATGTTGCTTTGAGTAAGGTGCTCATGTCATATCCATGTCCTTCTCAGCATCATTAATCAGAGCACAGACCATCCTTGCATTGTGTTCCAAATGAATCAAGAGTATTAAACTCTACAAAGCAGTACCAATGTGAATATGATGTCCCACACACAGCGATTACAAAGTTCTAATAATAAAAAGCACTACATTGATTGAGAATTTTTCAAAGTTGTCAAAATTATGCATTTCTATTATTTACCACTGAAGCATGCATATAAATATAAGTTACTTGAGGATAAAATTATTGAAGTTCTATAAACAAAATTATTTGCGTGCAAGAAAATGGTTTAGTACACGTCTTTTAAAAGCATCTGAACATGGTAGGTCTACTAAAGAAATCTTTTAATGACCATCCTCACCTGCATGTCTCGTCGAGTGATGAAGCCCTTGTTCTCGGTGTCACACATCTGGAAGAACTCATGGGTTTTCTCCAGGATGGTGTTTCGTCCCACATCTCCATTCATTGCTCTCCGGTCACTCTCCCATGTATGCATTTCCTGGGTGCTTTCTTGCCTCTGCAAAGCTGCCTGGCCTACAGAGGTGCCTGTGGTATTGATGCTGGCACATGGAGCAGTGACAGCTGACATGGTATCTGATAGTGAGTTGCTGTAAGAGCGTTTCCTACGTCCTTCACATGAGCTAGGTATAGACAGAGGGGTGGAGGAAACTGAGCTCAGAGAAGTCGAGCTTCAGGCTGCTCAGCACCCGAGGCTCTCACCAATGTCACCAACTGTCATCTCTTAGCAACCACCTCTTTAATTAGTAGATGACACCTATGAGAGATACAGAAAGACAGCCTTTATTTCCAACTGCTTGTTCATCGAATTCAGGTAACAGTAAAATTATTTTTGGATGTACTGCAAAAGAACATGTAAGATTATCTAAAATTGCTTGAGTAAGACATACAATAACCTGTAAAAGAAGGTGCACAAAACATTATAATATAAATATGTTGATTTAATTAAAAAAAAGAAAAATTGTCTTCTAAATACATTAAAATATCTGAGCCCCCACACATATAACGATCGCTACTCCTTTTTCTTCCCAATGGCTCCCGTTGAGACTAATGTCATCTGACAAGTAAATCCAAAACTAAAAAGAAAAGTAAATCTTGTGGCATGACAAGGATAGTCGTGTTTTCTTGCCTATATTGACTGACATAACTTTCTAGGTTGCAGCTACTATCGCAGACTGCAGACCTACATGCAGTGGTTTGGAAGACTGCATCTCACTTGTGCACTATGACTTTGATCAGTCGATTTTTGAGCAGAAGCATCAGGTGTGTGTGATGTCCCACGCAAATACAGATACTGTGGCCAAATATAAGATTAGGGGGGAAAAAAAAAAAAAAACAAAAAAAAGGAAGGTAGACAGACAGACAGGATTAGACGCACTTTACATGCCCATCCCACAAAATTAAATGAACATTTTTTTAATGAATACATTTTATCTATATTGGTAACTTTATTGTGTGATGTCTTTTCAGATCTCAATATCCTAAATATTTCATAATTACATATCCAACAACATACCATATCCAAATTTCTATTTTTTTTTCTAAAAGGTACATTTGCTGTATCTTTATATTTTAACACCACCCCCGCATTAAATAAAATGTTTTTTTTTTTTTAATGTCACGCTTAAAGGTCTGAGACTAAATGTTGAGCAACATTTTGCAAACATGAAAAGCCTCACAAGAAAAGTCAACAACTCAGAGTGAAGAAGACACGAGGCTTAAGCAGAAGGGAGGAAATGACCGATGAGATTGCTGTTTGGAAAACCATGTAGATTTCGACTTCTGTGTGTTAAAAGCAAAAGGTAGGAAAAAGAAAGGATGACTCCAGGTTATGCACTTGAAAACAAATGTTGATCAGCTGTTATGTAAAGGTGCTAAAGGAATTTGGATTTGTAAGTTCCAAGTTTCCAGTTAACAGTGAACACACTATCAAACTGCTCTATTGACCAGGTATGGTAGAGGTTAATGGCATCTTTGTTAAATGAAACCTGTACTATTTGTCATTTTCCTGAGATCCATGGTTTAAGTGCTGGAGGTCAATACTTTGCATACATACCTTAACTGTTTCAGAACCTGGCATGCAACTCCTGTTAGAGCTACAGCAGTTTGCAACATTGTGGTCAAGACCACAGAATGACACATTTAGCTCAGAGTCCAAATGAAGAAAGGTTTCTGTAAAAGAAAGAGCTGTTCTAATCCAGCCCAACTCACAATCAACAAAGACAATGATAAAAAAAAATAGATAACAGCAGAATGCCACGTTTGTGACATTGTGAAGATAGATCTGTAGGATTCCCAGAAGTATTTACTACTCTTTGCCACGTCATAACATCACTGATGTAAAGCATCTGAGTAATAATAACAGTAAGGCTCACTGTGCATTGATCCAACATTAGGCTAAATGAACTTAACAAAGTCTTTAGAATTATTTTTGCAAAAAAAAAAAAAAATGTGATCAAGTATCCCATCGCTTAACTTTAATGTAGTGGTGATGGAGGGTGTGTCACTGTTATGTACATATTGATCAGCTTAAATCGTTACATATTCTCTCCAACCTTCCAAGGCCTTTCTATCACCACGTGGTCCTTCAAACAAACAAAGTAATCTGCTCTTCTCCGAAAGCGGATGCATTCACATACAGTCATGGAAAAAAATTATTAGACCACCATTTTTTCTTCACTTTCTTGTTCATTTTAATACCTGGTACCACTAAACGTCATCATGTGACTAAAACAGACAGAAAAGAAAACACTGAATGCATAAAAGCAGTGTTTTTGGCAGAACAACGCCATAGCTATTGATGTAAAAACTTAAGTGATTTAGGTTATAATCAAGAAAACCATGGGAAATGGTAAGATATCAGCTCTTAAATAAAACTCTTATGAGCAATCTTTGTGGTTATCGTTATGTTTGTCCAAACAAATGTACCTTTAGTTGTACCAGGCATTAAAATGAACAAGACACTGAAGAAAACAAGGGTGGTCTAATAATTTTTTCCATGACTGTATAATGACACCTGCAGCGCTGCCCCTCAATCATTTTCAAAATAAATAGCTTACAAGTTACACCTGTCAAGTCGATATCCGTCACATGCGAGTTGTGTCTAAAGAAATTTACGAACACTTACAGAGGAAAATATTAAGTACATTTAGTATGCGTTGGCATCCATAGAACAAACAGGATTCAGTTTGGCAAGACACGTGGAGCGTATGACAAAGTACTGCTTCCTCTCGGATATTTTGAAACTTTCTTTCCCTTGGAAGACAAATATGTAGCCTACTTCCTTGTAGCATCTTTTAGACAGCTAAAAGTTGTCACGTTTGGCTAATAACAACAACTTAGTGCGCGATGCCAGCTATTTTTTAAGGTAAATTGCTAAGTAAGGGCAAAAGTAAAGTACGTACCAGTGAATTAAAAGTCGAATTCAAGTTAGAAGAAGTAATTCAGTAGTTCTGTAACAGCCTCGTCCGCTTCTTGTGAAATTCACAGTCGGCAGGTGGTGTCAGGCTGACGCTGTCAGCTCAGCTGCGGTTTAGTTGTGCAGGAATTTGACAGAGCAGCTCTGACGGGGCGAAATCAGAGGGAGGGACTTCAATAAAGTCAATGCCAGTAACCATAGTAACGCTGACACGGAAGTTCACGCGCAACACATAAACACCCAACACCCCACGCGCTGTTCTGGAAATCCTTCTTACAATCTTTTTTTTTTTTTTATCTTTGTCTCTAGAGTATGAGGAAATAACGTAAATGTATTTCAACACAACCTAGCTTATAGTTACAGAGTTGGCAACGTAACTGCGCTCTGACGTAGAAACGGTATTTTCAGGACAGCGTATATGAAGATAAAACAGCTGTGCATGATAGATGTTGGCCATTGGTACTGAGCATAGCATACAGTACTTTTTTTTTTTTTTTCACATGTATGCAGAATATCCTCGTGCTGAAGTAAAAACTATGCCTCTGTTCTACTGAAGTGTGACTCAAAGAGGATTCTAACTTGAGCTTTCACAGTAAATGAAAGACATTTTCACAGAAGACGTTTTGATCTGTCAGAGCAGGAGAGGTAGCTATTAATTTCCATTCTGACTTAATTTAATGTTTAATGTAGTGTCACCTGTTGTAGCCTATGCTTCTATTTTTCATGCAAGTATATATATATGTATATATTACCCCCCCCCCCCCCCCCAAAAAAAAAAAATTCTTTCAAAACAGTAAATTGCATTACCACATCTACTTGAAAGCTGTGGTTACAGTACTGAGCAACTAAAATCAGTAGCAGAACCTTGACCCGGAAAATAGCAGCAGTGGCAATAGTTGGTAACATTCAACGGAATCCATTAGAAATAAGAACCTTTGAGAGCATAACATTACACTTTTCTACACTTACACTTTTCTGATAACATTTGACTTTACCAAAAGGCAGAAGATGCTTGACAATAGTATCTTTAAAGCACAGAACTGATGATGTCTGTTCACCGAAGAAAAAGAGAGATTAGTCAGTAGTTCAGTGACTTTGCCTTGGTCACTCACAATAAATGGATGGTGTTTTTAGAGCCTTGTCACTTCTACAGGTGATTTATGTTTTTTTTGTTTTGACATGTGAATAATTCATAAATTGTTTGTTATTGTGTATATATATTTAAGTTTACTTTGGTTTCAGTTGTCCAAATAAGCTGATTCCAGAACACAGTAAGCATTTTTTTTTTCTTAAATATTTTCTGGCAAAGTCTAATCTGGCTCTCCTGTTCTTAAATGTTTGCACCTTGCTGTTAACTCTCTGTATTTTCATTCATGGAGACATCTTACTTGTAAATTTTGACAGTGATATTTTTAACTAACAGACCATTTTTTAACTTATGTTGATTTTATGAAGACGTTTTTCTCTACCAGAAAATGAATTCCTGATCATCCACAGTTGTCTTCCATGGTCTTCCAGGCCTTGTGATGTTGATGCGCTCACCTGTGCTTTCTCTCTCTACCAAACTTGAGATTGTACCAACCTTCTGAATTGGCCACATCGAAGATATTTGCCATCTCTCTGATAGATTTATGCTGGTTTTTCCAGCCTAATGATTGTTAGCACAACCTTGGTTGTTTTGAACGTGTTTCACCATCAAATTTGACATTTTACCTTGATTTGTCTTGAAGTAATGAGAAAATGGATCCAGCCAGTTCACTTTTTTTTAATGGTTGTCCAAACACATTTGAGCTCCTGACAACTGAGGTGCTTGGCTTAAAATGACTGTAATTCCTACTCGGTAAATACCAGTGAAACAGCTTAAAACTGAAAGTATACACTTTGATCTTTTAAAATAGCTGCATTGGCTCCCTGTGTGTTTCAGGATTGATTTTAAATTTCTTTTAGTTGTTTATAAATGCTTGTGGTGCTCATGGTGTGCTTGTGGTGTGCCTGAGTGTACTACTTTTGGTAAGGGTAGGCAGCGCCGTTTCATGGCTGCAGCCCCAGACACCGTTGACTCCTGTCCATATGTTGTTGTTTGTTTCTGTATGTTTCTCTTGGACGATGTACTGGGAAAACAAATTTCGCTGTGTTGGGACGCTGGCTCAGTGACAATAAATCATTTTTCATTCATTAATGGTCTTGGGCCTTCATATATATCTGACCTTCTTTTAAATTACGAGTGGGCTGGCTCCTAGGGTGAATGGATCCCCAAATTATCGTTACTTCACAGCAATGCCAAGCCAGGTGTTTTGATATTTGTTTTGATATTTTGATATTTATTATTTAAATAGAAGTATTTTATCCTTTTTTTTTTTTAAGAGACAAAAAAGAGGGAGTTTTGTTATGTTTGTGGTGCATCGGGGGGGTGAGGGGTAATGGGAGGATGGCTTTGCGGCTTTGGGGTGTGTGACAGCTTTTATTTTGTTTTAATGTGCATTGTTTTTATCATTATTATTTTATTTTATTTTATTTTATTTATTTTTTTTTATGTAAAGCACTTTGTGTGGCCTGAGGGCATGATAAGCGCTCTATAAATAAAGTTTGATTTGATTTGATTTGATTTGATCTGGGTTGTTTTATTTCAAATCTGTTGTGGTGGTGCCTAAAGGCAAAATTATAAAAACTTGTCACTGTCTATGGATCCATGTCAGTACAGTGGAGCAGAACTTCTGAACCTTTGATCTTTTTTCCTCATGAAACTAAGACTGTGT
Organism: Hirundichthys speculiger; assembly: GCA_018398805.1. NCBI lineage: Eukaryota > Metazoa > Chordata > Actinopteri > Beloniformes > Exocoetidae > Hirundichthys > Hirundichthys speculiger. Next base: position 865,019 of record JAGFBZ010001543.1, on the reverse strand, counting down.
ATGTAATAGACCTTTGGTTATTTGTTGTTATTTGGTAAACTCTCATTTCAGTGTTCCTCACTTTTTGGCCTTTTTGGTGAGCGCTACAATTTTTTTTTTTTTTTTTGTAACCGCAATTTTATTATGTTTCATGTTCTATCATGTTTATCATGTTTCTATCATGTCTGGCGTTAGTAAGTTTAGTCTTAGATTTGTATGTTCTCTTTAGTTTTTTGGTAGGTTAGTGGCACGTTATTGTATTTTGGCCTTGACGCTCCCGGAAGTTCAGTTCTTTTTTTGTTATAATATCTGGAAATAAAAAGAAAGGTAAAATTAAAAAAAAAAAAGTCTCCTGATGCTTATTGTAAAGAATTATTTAATCAATTCTTAATTTGTATCCCACAAATTCTTAACCAGTAGTTGTACATCCTGTGATGGACTGGTAACCTGTCCAGGGTGAACCCCTGCCTTTCAACTGATGAGAGCTGGGAAAGGCTCCAGCAGATCCCTGTGACCCTAGAGAGGATTAAGCAGGCATGGGTAATGGATGGATGGATAGTTGCACATTAAAATGAGGACTTGGGCAAGTGTATGCACATTAACTGTTACTTGCTGTGAAAAACTAAAATTCACATTCACCAAAAAGGTCAAAAGTACTGACCAGAAAGGAAAAAAGGTTGAGTCAAATTGGTAAAAGGAGGCCAGAGACAGATTTGGCAGTAAGCAGTTGTGCAGTTGTAGTACCAAAGAGGCACACACGAGGGCAGTAAATGATTTCATAAAGATTCACTGAAACAAAATGAAAACCCTTTGGGCACAGTTTTTCTTTCCATCATAAACCAGTAGACTTATGTTTAATCATCTACTTTTATAGAAGTAATTATTGTACTTTTTGACCTTTCAACTTACTGCAACAAATTTTAGACTCTCCATCTGCCATGTTATAGTCCAATAAATTCTCCAGATGAGCTTCGGTTAAGTCTTAAATCTATAGTGGGTCTCACTTGCAGGCGGAAGAGTCTCCTAATATACCATAAAAAAGTGTTTGCACAGCAGCCAAGCAGGTGTGAAGGAACTCTCCCATGCAGGCTACATTTGTCACACTTTCCCATTTGAAGCAATGAAACAGCGTGGATGTTCAACGTGTGTGGCAGCAGTGGGAGCCAGGAGCTTTTACTGTCTCCTCTTCAAGTTGGTTTTGGAAATCAGATGCACACATGTTGATGCTCCACAAGGAGAGACTAAATGACGATTATTAACAATGCACACATTTTTTTTTTATAAGTAACAGATGCAGTAGTGATAAAGCACCTGTCATAGTCTTGTATGAGGTATATTTTTAGAAAAGTATTTATCCTTGCATGCTTCCTTATTATATGAGCATGTGATGAGTTAATCAAAGCAAAAATCAACTGCTATATGACCAAATGGAGTCATTTTCAGCAGTGGAGAGGGGAACCCAGGTTGAGAGATTAAAAGGGAGGAAAGCCTGTGTACCCTGTGTCATTGCACTGCTCCGGTTAAAAGACTCGGAAGGAGTGACATCACACTTGAAGATTTTCATTCTGCTTTGCATCTCAAAGCGCCAGGCAGGGTGTGGTTGGCGGCCTGGAGTAATCTGTACTACTGCTTTAGTGGTCTATCAGTGTTTCTGGGATCACGCTATATGGCTATAATCAGACACATGCCGAGCCTGGAAATGTGGCTCTGCTTGTGGACAGCTATTCCATTTTAAACCATGGGTTTTGGGGTTTCTCTGTAGGTATGGGTTTGGGTTTTTTATGTGCTCTTTTGTGTTTCCAGACTTTATCTAAGGAGGAAACTCATTAAGATGTTTATGCTCCATCAGAAGTAAAAATTCATTAAGAATATTTGATCATTTCACATTACGGCTGGGTGAACAATCAAAAGTTCTCATCTAGGGCAGACATCTGGGTTGTTGTCACCTACAAAGATTCCAAATTTAGATCACCCCTGACAGTTATGACTCATTGTGTTTTCTCACATTTTCATCCCTTAACTGGCACTCAGGCTTGAGTTACTTCAGTATCCTATGGCTTCAAGTTCAGTTGGTCTGTCACAATCCCTAAAGGACTAAAAATGCTGTTTTTGATATTTCACGTTAAACAAATAGTATCTTCACATCTTATAATCAAGAGTTTAGTTTTATCATCTCTGGTTGTCTCATTACTTAAGAGTCCATAAGAATTTCATAGTGTCTTATGAAAACCTCTAGGTGGCATTATACATTAAACCAGGGGTGTCCAAACTTTTTTCATGGATGGCCACATGCAGAAAAATATGAAAGGCTGGGCCACTCACTAGAGATGAGGTTTATCGCCTCACCTCTAGTGTATGGTCAGTGTATCAAATTTAACAAAATCCATCAAATTTAGGTAGATTATGCTTGATAACTGAATATGCTTAAAGGAAAAAAAAACCTACATCACAACTTTCCATTAATGGATTTTCATTTATTTCATTTTATTTGTTTCAAAAAGGATTGTCAGTTCATTTGCAGCAGCCTTAGATTGCTTCTTAGTCAGGATGGTGACTCTCTTTATAGCCCTGTATTAAGGGTGAAAATAAGATATTGATGCAGTTATTAAGTTGTTATTAAAATTGTTCACACAAACTAACGTTTATTAGATGTTATCAACTTAAATTGTCTGAAGAAATTAAATAATTGAGCTTGTGAACACATGGATACTGTATGATTTATTTTAACTCACCTTTAATAGGAACAGCGTTGCACTTAGTGGGAGCAGTGATGCTGCGCTTTGGACTGAAGGATGGCTGGCAGGTCAGGAGTGAGTTTGGTGGTTGAGATGCGAAGGACATCACGGAGGTGGCTGTCGGCCATTTTGGTTCTCAATCTGCTTTTGTTCAGAGTTAACCAGAGAAAACGTTTGCTCACATATATATGTATGTCGAGCCGACAGACTCGTCAATCGTCTTTGCGTGACGTCGCATCAGAGGAAACTTGGCCTTTTCCAAGCTCTGGTAGAAGTCAGGTAGGGAGAACAGCTGATGCTGATTCTTCAGAGAATCATTACACTGCATTTTCAATAAGCTCCAATTGCAGACTCTTCCACTTCTGCATCCATCAGGAAGGGAGTTGAGAACAGCGTGATTTCTTTCTCAGTGGTAGAGAAGTCTTGGAAACTCTGACTGAATTCTGTCTTAAGAGATGTGACCACAGACACACATTTTTCCTTTTTTTGCAGAAAGATTGGCGTTTGGAAAACCACATTTAATTTCGGACAGCGTGGAGAATTGTGCAACATTGAAGTTACGCAATTGTGTCTCAAAGAGACAAAGTTTCGTGTAGAAACTACTGCCCCGCGGGCCATAGTTTGGGCACCCCTGCATTAAACTATGTCTGACCAGTAGAGAAAGTCTTCAGCTTAGCCCCTGTGTGACTTATTTTTGCAATCAAAAACCCAACACTAATGACTGGATATGGAGATAAAGAGACTTTATGATTAATTTATCACAGCAACATGGAGGAAGTTATTTTGTTAATCAATTAACTAAGCTCTTCTAGTTTATTATCAACATATTTTTCTAAATCAAGTGAAATAAGGAGCTTCTTTTATTCCTGGTATCTTGTGTGAAAGGAAATTATGTTTTTGAATAGAAATGCAAAGCACTTTTTTTCTGGAGGAGTGGAAATGTTTATTTGTTTTTAATGTGTTGTTGTCTGGGAGCTATAGCCAAGCTAATATGCTGTTACAGGAAAACACCCCACTGGCATGCTTCTGTCACAAACAACTCTATTCTTCATGCTCTCTTCCTGTGTTATTTTCCGAGAATGTGGTGATAGTTGGCATGCAGTCATATAGCAATCTGGTTTCCGACTGCTGCCAAGTTGGATGCATATAGTGTGCATGCAAAGCAAGCGTGCTGATGGTATCACTTCTTATCACGCAGAGTTTTATTGTGCAAGACAAGTTATTTTTTGGTCCATTTACAGGATAGCTGCTGATACACAGAGGGACAGAAAATTCAGCTGGATGTTTGACGTAACAGAAAATACTCCTGTCCAAATTAGATAATTTGAGGGTAAACAGCAAAAAAGAAGAGTCTGTTGAGGTACACAAACCTGGTGAGATAATGGAAAAAGTCAGTTTGGTCAGTGTGAACACGTGTGTACTCAATAAACAATAGGACACGTGTTTCCCTCGGGGAGGAGATTCTATGACGAGTGGTTCTTACATGTAATCCCGTCAGAAGGCATTAATCTAGATTCAAGAGGCAGGGGAGAAAACCTTTGGAAGGCTGAGTGGAGAACTGCAGCTATGACGTTGACTGTAGCAGAGATGTCAAAACTGGTTTGGTTGTCCTGCACAATTGTGTTAAAAAATCGACAGTTTTAGTTTTGAACAGTTCAGACTGGCTCCATATTTTTTATACAGAAATTACTTCATTATTGATCTTCTCATGAAACCTGTCAATCCAGTCATTTGAACCTCATACTCTTTTCTCCTTTTCTCTTTTAAATGATGTATGACCAAGAGAGCTGAGTTAGAAGAAATGGAATCTGATGGAGGAAACTGACTTTTAAAGTTATCATAAAATTATTTCTATACAATAAAAGAAAATTTGAGCTCTGAAAAATCATTACTTACAAATAGTGATGCCTGAAATGTGTCCCAATGGATTTATTTTCAGCCACTTTATAACCTGTGCATGTGAAAACATAATCTTTTTTTATCTTTTATTTGGCTCCAGCTTTCACACGTTCAATTTTACAATCCACAGGAGTATAGTTCTGTGTTGAAAGGAAGAAAAAGGTCAGTTTTCTGGCCTGCACAATTTCGGGATAAATACTACTTCCAAAAATGAATTACAGGTGTTACTTCAGTTGTGCCGCAGACTGTTTTGGGATAAACTGACTGAAAATTTGTGATATTTTTTTTCCTTCCAAAACAAGAAGAGGCACAACTCATTCTCCTTTTGTCATGGCATAAAAGACTGAACTTCAGACTTTTATGTGATGAAAAATATGATTTTTATTCCCTTCTTGCAGATCAAAAGCTTAATTTGGATTCCTGTGGTTTGCCTCACTATTCAAATGTTATGCTCATTCAGCACTATTTTTTCTATTTCATTTTCTTTTTTTATTTAGCAGCCAGATAGTTATAAATTTATGGTATAGTGGACATGTAGTAAAATCAAGTAAAAAATAAGTTCAACTGAAAAATGGAAAGAAATAAAACAGATATAAAATAATAAAACATAAAAAAGTGATGTTTTGGGGGGGGGGTTTTCTTTATTATTTCTACTTTCTCCTCTACTACCTCGTGGAATCAATTATCCAGTCTTGATTGACTCAACTTCCTCAGTCCCTCATGTTGAGAATGTTTTCGGCTGTTTTTCTGTTGCTCTTATGCATAAAGACAGGTGATGAGACAGTAAGATGAAAGCAGAGGTTTTTCATCCCATTTTTTTTGTTTTGAAATTACACTCCCTACATTTTCATCAGGCTGCCCTCTGTCTGTGACCCTTTGCAATAGCTGGACTTCAGAACGAACCAATTCTTATGCAATCAGGCTTTCTTGCATTTGTGTTGAACAAGACTATGTGCAGGGAAGCATGTTTTGTTCAACACATTTCCAGCTCTGTATTTTTACTGAATTGAATATATTACTTATGATACAGATGATATGTTCTAGTGCCTGGTTTCTTTCATTAAATGTATATAAGAATTTGTTTAGTCTCTCAGTCTCTCAGTCTCTTTTTCTTTTTTGGTCAGTACACTACCTATATCCAGTTAAGTCAGAAAACAGAAGAGTCAGAATTTAATCTAGTTTTCCTGGCTGACAGAATCAGAATCATAGTAATACAGGGTAAAGGAAACACTTTTAGAGATAGATAAAAGTAAGTAAATTATATGTCAGTATGGCATGCACAACCTCAGACGGTATTTCACATCTTGAAACTGTTGTAATGTTCCCCTATAGTCAGCAGAATGTCAGCAACATCTGTGTGAAGTAGCACACATTGTTTGGTGGTTAAGTCCAAGACATGAGAGCCCAGAAACAGTAAAACAACAGTGAGAAGGTCAGGGCTGTCCAGAGTAAAACTCAAAAAACTGATCAGGCTTATAAATTAACTGAAAGCAGCTGTTGGTATATGAAAATGGGGGTGCTGTGTTCAACAATGATTTAAATAACTTTTATATTTTAGGTCAGAAACCTGCTGTGAATACAGAATGAAGACAATGCAATTCTCATAACTTTATTAGTAGGATTTATGTCTACTTACACATGGACATACCGTATAATATTAATGAAAAAAAAATAATTGGTTTGCAAAGTAAACAATGCCTCCTGTAACTCATTGACAGTTTTTTTTTTTTTTTTTTGCTTGTCAGATGTTCTGTAGTAGAATCAGAATCAGAATCAACTTTATTGCCAAGTACGATTTTACACATACGAGGAATTTGTTGTGGCGATGATGGTGCATGCAATTAAGAAAAAATATAACAATGTAAACTAAAAATATTACAATATAAATATATATACACAAACTGTTTTTTGCATTAAGGTCAGAGCGACCAAGAGTGATGTGCCATGAAAATGTGCAAATGAACAGGTAGTGCAGACTGAGCGTTAATGTAACGCATAGTGTTCTGAGTTCTGTCAATGTGACAGCAGTGTCAGAGTCAGAGGTGGAGAGTGGGGGGTGTCGGGGGGTTCCGGGTCTTATTGATAAGGTTGACAGCAGATGGGAAAAAATTGTTCTTGTGGTATGAGGTTTTGGTCTTGATGGTCCGCAGCCTCCTGCCAGAGGGGAATGACTCAAAGAGTTGGTGTCCGGGGTGGGAGGGATCAGCCACAATCTTTCCTGCACGCCTCAGGGTCCTGGAGGAGTACAGGTCCTGAAGAGATGGGAGATTGCAGCCAATCACCTTCTCAGCTGACTGAATGACACGCTGCAGCCTGCTCTTGTCCTTGGCGGTGGCAAGCAGCGTACCAGATGGTGATGGAGGAGGTGAGGATGGACTCAATGATGGCTGTGTAGAACTGCACCATCATTGTCTTCGGCAGACTGAATTTCTGCAGCTGCCTCAGGAAGATACATCCTCTGCTGTGCTTTCTTGATGAGGGAGCTGATGTTCAGCTCCCACTTAAGGTCCTGGGAGATGACAGTTCCCAGGAAGCGGAAAGACTCCACAGTGTCAATAGTGGAGTCGCAGAGGGTGATGGGGGCAGGTGGGGCTGAGTTCTTCCTGTAGTCCACAACCATCTCCACTGTCTTTAGAGCGTTGAGTTCAAGGCTGTTCTGGCTGCACCAGGTCACCAGGTGGTCAACCTCCCACCTGTAGGCGGACTTGTCACCATCAGAGATGAGTCCGATGAGGGTGGTGTCATCTGCAAACTTCAGGAGCTTGACGGACTGGTGACTGGAGGTGCAGCTGTTTGTGTACAGGGAGAAGAGCAGAGGAGAAAGAACACAGCCCTGGGGGGATCCAGTACTGATGGTCCGTGACTTTGAGATGTGTTTTCCCAGCTTCACATACTGTTTCCTGTCAGACAGGAAGTCTGTGATCCACCTGCAGGTGGTGGGTGGAAGTCAGGACACGCTCAGCTGGGAGAGCTTCTCCTGTAGCAGAGTAGGGATGATGGTGTTAAAAGCAGAGCTGAAATCCACAAACAGGATCCTGGCGTAGGTTCCTGAGGAGTCCAGGTGCTGGAGGATGAAGTGGAGGGCCAAGTTGACAGCATCGTCTACAGACCTGTTGGCTCTGTAGGCGAACTGCAGGGGGTCCAGGAGAGGGTCAGTAATGGCTTTGAGGTGTGAGAGTACAAGGCGCTCAAAGGTCTTCATGACTACAGATGTCAGGGCGACGGGTCTGAAGTCGTTAAGTCCTGTGGTCCTTGGCTTCTTGGGGACTGGGATGATGGCTGAGGTCTTGAAGCAGGCTGACACGTGACAGGTCTCCAGTGAGGTGTTAAAAATGTCTGTGAACACTGGAGACAGCTGATCAGCACAGTGCTTCAGGGAGGATGGGGAGATAGAGTCCGGTCCAGCTGCTTTTTAGGGGTTCTGTCTCCTAAAGAGTTTGTTGATGTCCCTCTCATGAATGGAAAGAGTCATCTCTGAGGAGGGTGGGAGGGTGGGGCCATTAAGGCTGGCATTGGTGGAGATGACTGGAGCTGTTGGGAGGGGTTGTGGGGGATGGTTGCAGGACTGTCCCTTTGTCTTTCAAAACGACAGTAGAACTCGTTCAGGTCGTTGGCTAGGCGTCGATCATTGATGGAGTGGGGGGCTTTAGGCTTGTAGTTGGTGATTTGCCTAAGTCCATACCAGACAGATGCAGAGAACTGGTGTTGGAGCTTCTCAGAGTACAGTCGTTTAGCTTCTCTCACCACCTTGCTAAACTTGTACTTCGCCTCTTTGAATCTGTCTTTGTTCCCCACTCCTAAAGGCCTCTTCCTTTGCCAACCTTAGCTGTCTGAGTTTGGCTGTGAACCAGGGTTTGTTGTTGTTGTAACTCACCCTGGTGTATGATGGGACACAACAGTCTTCACAGAAGCTGATGTATGACGTCACAGCCTCTGTGTACTCATCCAGATTGGTGGGATAGCAGTCCTGAAAACATCCCAAATCAGTAGAGTCCAAACACGCCTGGAGATCCTCCACTGCATCACTGGTCCACTTCTTCGAGGTCCGCACTACAGGTTTGCCTGTAGACAGGAATCAGGTGGAGCATGAGATGGTCAGAGTGACCCAGTGCAGCATGGGGGACGGTGTGATAAGCATCCCTGATTGTCGTGTAACAGTGATCCAGAATTTTCTCCTCTCTGGTCGGGCATTTAACAAGCTGTCTGTATTTAGGGAGTTCAATAGTGAGGTTACCTTTGTTAAAGTCTCCAAGGACAATAACTAAAGAGTCCAGGTTGGCCCGCTCCACGCACAGTGTCTGATCGGCGAGTATACGCTGTCCGTACTGCGTGTCGGCCTGTGGCGGGATGTAGACACCGACCAGAATGAATGAAGCAAACTCACGGGGAGAATAAAACTGCTTACAGTTTATGAGGAAAGATTCCAGGTCAGGAGAACAGTGCTGCTGGATCGCTGTTGCATCGTTGCACTAACCGCTGTTGATGTAAAAACAGATTTCTCCACCTTTAGATTTGCCAGAAAGTTCTGTGTTTCTGTCCGTGCGGTAGAGCTGGAAACCCGCCAGCTGCAGTGCAGAGTCCGGTATTAATCCACCCAGCCACGTCTCCGTGAAGCACAAAACCGCAGATGAAGAAAAGTCCCTGTTTTTGCCCAACAGCAGTTGCAGTTCTTCCACTTTGTTGGGCAGCGAGCGCACGTTAGAGAGAAATATTCCCGGAAGTGCTGTATGATGTCCGCGCTGGCGAAGGCGCACGAGCGCCCCGGCCCGCGTTCCTCTCCTCCAGCGCTTCACTGCGTGTGCAAAGGTGAGAGCACCTTTGACCAGAATGTCCAAAATTTCCAGAGTTGGGAGCAGAAAACTAGGAAATAAATCCTCTGGAGTTGTTGCCCTGATGTTCATAAGCTCTTCTCTCGTGAAGGAGCTCCGGGTACCATCACAAAAAACAGAGTTAAAGCACATAGAAAATATATATGTGAAGTAAAGATATAAAGATTTGTTGACATTTAGTAAAGTGATGTTCAATTTCATCATAATTAACATAATGCTTGATATCTTCATCACTGTACTAACTGTAATATGCTATTGTAATATATGTCATAATATATTCCATACTATATTGTATAGAAACTACAGCCTGGGCTGCAATGAAGTTGGTAAGAAATGAAAGCTTTTATGGCATGTATGCATTTGAATTTGCTTACCTCCTCTGTACACATCATAAGTGTACGGAAGTTAATTTAATGTACAACAGTTTCTTTCTATTTTTTCACATGTGGTTGAAGAAAAAACTATTCTCCTATTAAGCAAGAATGCAACTAGCTTCAAGGATCTCTCAATCAAGTTTAATATCCTTCAGTGGTTCAGCAGAATAGTAGTGCAGTGACAACTGCATCGTTGTCAAGAAACCAAGGGCCTTTGGTTTGGAGCTGCAACTCCTTCTCTCCAGCCAAGATCTAAGTGATACTATCCATCATGATCCTGTCGGCAGTCTTGTCAAAACACAATCTTTTCCACATGATGAAAGTTTTTAAATCTCAAAGTTCAGCAAAAACTCACAGTTCAACAGTCTCAAAAAATGTGGAGTCTGTAGGTTGTGTAGATGGCAATCTGATCTGGAAACCACTGGCCACTCTGTCATTATTTTTATCTTGATCATATTGAGACGTTTTGAATTTATCTCTAGACACTCTCAGATAAGCATATAAAACAGACAGGGCGAGACTGGACCTCCCACTGATAAGTATGCTGGATGAGCACTGCTTTCTTACTGGGTGGCATATCTTGGAAAATGTCTGCTCTGACCAGACGTCAAATACCACAGCTGGGACTGCCCATGTGTTTGGCCTGGCTCTCTGAAGGCCATGGCATCAGTTAGACTGGGAGGCAGGCAAAAGAAGTAAGGCTCCACAACCTCATCCAAGGTTGAGCACAGAGGCTAACACACAGCAGGTTCTTATTATAACAATTCTGTGGGTGGATTAACTACTTGGGTGAGAGATGAGTTTCATTGGTCTGTCAGTTTGGACCAAAATAAGTATTTTACAATTATGAATGTTGCTTTAAAGAAACTCTTCCAAATTTAAATTCATGCCTATAACTATAAATGCTACTAAATTTCAGTTATGTAATCCACTACATGACCCGACCCTGTATATTTGATGCACTCCCCACTCATAGATCTGTTATAGATGGCAGTAAGGTACTGTATGAGGTCAGTCTTTTTTCCAGAGAGCTCTTTTACACCAAAAACATTCCTCGCTCCATGTAAATCATGATTTAAGACAGTGATCATTGATTCAAATGAGGGTGTGAAAGATGATTTAAAACAATTGGAAAGTAGGCTGACTCTTGGCTTAAGATAATGAATGTAAATGTTAACCAGTCAGCCATAACTCAAATGTTTTCTGGATAGGCTTGGCTGTAACAGGGTATACAGTATTTTAGAGATCAGAGAATTTTTTTATGTATCCCAGTTGACAGTTCTGCTTTTCCTTTGGTATTGAAAGTCATGAAGAGGTCCAGCAGAGTATTTTGTGAGCCATTCTTTCTACTTTAGACAATATGAAACTTTGGGGTTGACAGATGGTGGCCCACTTTTACTGATCTGGGTCACTGATTTGGTCCAAACTGGGATCAGGGGTGATTATGTTTCATAATCTTAACGCACAGAGCTGAAAAAAAACTTATAATAAACTTAATATTTGTCATGTCCACAACTGCATGAAACTGGTATTGTTTTGAACAATGTACTGTACAATGAAAAACTAAAACTAAGTAGCAACACTAACACAGTTATATAAGAGTAATAAACAATTTTCTCCACTTAATCTTCATACAGTAATAAACCATTTAATACATTTAGTATATTCTTAAAAACATGTTTTGTTCAAATATTTATTATTTTCCTTCTACTCATATTTTTCCTTTTGTACTTTCTGAGTAAACCTAAGAAAAGAGGAGGGAGACAGAACAGAGATGATGGAGGACAGAGAGAGGAGAGGCACAAATATCTTGTCAATATTATATTAGACAAACTACATCAATAACAACTATCCATCAGCTGGAGAACTAAGAACTCCATGTACTTATGTTATAATTGTGGAGACTGTGAAGACCAAATGAACACCTGGGGTTCTTTGTTGTGGGGCACACTGCTGACCAGCTGCAGGAGCTCTTGTAGGGGAAAGATGTTACCATGCTGACATTGTAATTGGTCTGCAAAAGGTTTATGGTAGCCAAGTGCCAAAATAGTATTAATGTAAATGCTCAGGTGGAGGTTTTCCCAGCAGAGCGTTGCACTGTAACAGAATGAGGAGGCTACTGTTAACTCCTGTCAGTGGTAATAATGCTGCGCTCCGACCGAAAGTATGTCAATGTCAGTTTTTTACCATATGCTATATACTGGCTGAATTTTTTTTTTCCCGGCTGTATCAGCTGACTATTCTTCATGGAGAACTGCAGCCTTTACACCTATTGTATCTATTTTGTGAGCCACCGGATTCTGTAAACTGTAATTTTATCTTGCAGAACAGAGGAATTGTATTTGTGTGACTTTTGGTACACATTGATGTAAATTAAAATCTGAACTAGCACTTTTTAACGCCTAAGACAAGGCAGTCTAAGGAGTTTCCTCTCTAAAAAGTAAAGTAAAGTTCATCCATTTGTCATGAGGCTCCATGACTTTGTTCACACATGCCATGGCATAAATTTTAAATATTTGTATAGAAAATGTGTGTTTTATGGAACTTGATTATATATACCCATGGGGTTCCTGGTCCAAAATGACTAGTCATTAGGAATGAATGGGGTAAGACTACAGTTGGTGCATAAAACAGAGTTCAAGCAAATTTCTACACTCCTTGCCCACATCTCAACATGTTTGGTGTTTTTGAGAACACTCACACACACACATCTTATGGCCCTTTTATAATTTTTACCGTATGGAAACCACACCTGTTGAAAACAACTCTGCAACATTGTTTCAATCATACAACTTTCTTGCAGCTCTGGTATATACAGCTTTTTTTGAGGCTTTGCTCACCATTCAGTCAGTGACAGCATGAAGGCCAAAAGATATTCTGCGTGTGAAGCTCTGGACTTCATATTTGACCATGACAGTGATCGGGAGGAGCAAATCCAGATTGACAGTGAGGAGGCTTTAAGAGGAGGAAGTGTCAGAAGTTGAAGATGACAATGAACACAAGCCAGAAAAGGAAGACTCTGACACTGATGAGCAAGCTGTGGCCTCCTTTTGGTCCAAAAACAAAAGTTTTTTTCTGGATGGCATTCCTACCTCACAGAAGAGGTCGGGAAGGAGATCAATCCAGGGAGGAAGACAAAAGCTATAAGGGGAGGACTCTCCCTTGAAGAACTTGGCAAAAGCATGGTGGGGCCTCTCATTGAAAGGCCCCGACACCTTCCATGAACACCATCCTCTGCTCCATGAGACATGCAAGCAACAGCAGTAACATTCACTCCAACCAGAGGAAGAGGAGGTAAAAGAAGGAGGTGCCAAAAGTGTGTACCAAGAGATTTAAAAAAAAAAAAACAAGCTTTGTGTGCAACACATGTGGTGTACATATTTGCAAAGAGCATGAACTCAGGTAAATGAGGCCTGCAGGACAGACATAGCAAGTACAAGTTCAAAACTTGTAACGTTCACAAGAGATGAACTTGATTAATATATGTATATGTACTATTGTGGATTTATAATGGAATAAAATGATCCTAATCAAAAGTGAATGCAGAGTCTTGCCCAAAACAAACCCAACAGGGTTTAATAATGCTTCAGATCAGCCTGTAGAAATTCTTTGCATACTTAAAAAACTCCTTCCATGTTGTATTTGTTTGCACCTCCAACCAAGATGGAGAATCATATGTGTGGACTTCAAGGTATCCATCCCTCTGCAGGTGAAATAGAAAGCAAATACCTTCAAACTGGCAAAATTGTTTACTCATGAAATAATTTAACAGAACCCTTTTATTCATTTCCCTTTGTTATATTAAAAATAGAGTCAGGTCACCATGGCCTGTTTATCGAGTGATGCTAATATCTAATGTGGAATATCTAATCCAATGTGGAATATTGCTTAGGTGTCATCGTATGATTTTTTTGGACACGTAGCTGCTGGGAGAAATCACCTCAAGGCTCAACGTATTGATAAACAGTGTTTAAGAATGACTGCATTTCCTCTGCTTGTTGTCTTGTGCTGACAACGGCTGTTGGCTGTAATGTGAGTATTTGATCAACTCTGCTTGTATACAAATGGAGATTAAATCCACTTCGCACCCTCATCTGATTGTCAAGTACCTTGTTTGAGTGTTGTATAACTGCCTCACTAGAACCTCAATCAATTATTGATAAACTCATATGCACAATTAGTAAAATCTAAACAACACCGTTACAGCTAATAAGTAAGGTTGATGCCAGTTATTTCTGAGCAGCGTTGAATATGTTCTCTTGGCTTTGGAGACTTGTGGTTGGAAGGAAAAATATTCTGGGAATTCTTCTCATCCTGCTCTTTAAATGTACAGCTGCACTGAAGGAGTTTGGACTTTGGCTTGTTTACATCAGGTAAAACAGTTTTCAAAACATGGCACATATAAGATTTCACCTTTGAGCCTCAGAGGCACTAGAGTGCCTCAGTGCATTTTATTCAAAGCTAAGGGAATATATTGTGAACATCATCATTCTTTGTCAACTTTATCCTGTGAATTCTGAGCCGAATCAAAGCGGAATGTGTTTTACGTCTGTGTGAAGTGTGAAGTGAAATAGGAGCTGCTGCGTTTCTGTGTCTTGAACTCAAGTTCTTTAGCTGAAGTTCCAATCTGTCATGAAATAAATCTTTCTTTTGGGGGGCTTTCTGGAGCCCACATCATGGAGCTGCTGCAGATGTTCCAGCAAAAAGACTGTATGTGAAGTATTCTACTACTGGATTATATGACAAGATTGAAATGTTCATATTGGCATATATTCACAGAGCTACAACTTAAAAAAAAATGTATTTTCTTTGTTCTTACCATTTTCGCATGGAAATGTTGATTTTTAAACATGCTATGTTAGGTGTATATGTGAACATTTTTATTTCTTCAGACATAACAAGGTGTCATGCATAATTACAGAGCAATTCTCAAATCAACTGCAGAGCTCTAATAACCACCATAGATGCACAAATTTTTCAAGAAACATCTATATCAGAGTTTTTCAGATGGAGAGAATTTGAGTGAATTTGTTTTCCATATGATGCAAAATGTAAATTGGAGTAAATTGAGTAAAGTTGATCCTACGGGCAAGAAAAATAAATAGGTCTAAAATAATAAACCACATATGCAAAAAGTGAGGGATACGTCCTTCACCTTCTGAAAGATGCTGCATTCTTCACTCACACTCAGGTCCAACATACCAGATGACATAAAGATACTGTACATCAAACCTTGAGAGAAAACAAGCGGGAAATATGTGTCCAGCCACGTAAAGCTCATCCACCTAACACCCCTCCAAGTAAGCATCTAAAATCTTTAATCCATGATGGATGACATGTTCTTGACTTTTATTTCTGCTGCTTTAGTTTCATTAATGGCAGTGCTGTGCTGGCCCTCAGATGCATATTAATCATTTTTGAGTGTTGCTATCACAGGGAATACTTTTGGAAAGGGCTTTAAATAAGCTCTAGCTCCAGCAAAGTGCAAACACTGAGGGAAAACACTGCTGGGAATGATAATCTGATGGCAGCGCAGAAGACTGCGTTGGCTTCAATCAGCAGAAATCTTGTATTTCATTATAATCTGTCAGTTTTTGGATAGAAACATAAGATTCCATCATGATCTTTCTTCAGCAGATTTGAGGATGGCTTGAGGTTAAAGGGAAATTAGTGTATATGTTGTGCTTTTTAGTAAGCTGCTCTGGAGCTGTAGCCAGTGGTAAAGTAAACTTAGATTTTATGCAGAAATAAAAGCATATAAATTATTATTCTATTGCTTCATTTAAAAAAAAAAAAAAAGTTGGAGTCATCTTTTCATCTTGGTGCGTTTTTGTATATTTATTTATTTATATCCTTTATTTAACCAGGTGTGAGTCTCATTGAGATTAAAGAGAGACCTGGCCAAGAATGGATATTTAGGATATTTGGTTGTATGTTGTTCATGTTTTGGTTGGCTGCTGCTCCCATAGTCTGTTTCCAGTTCATGGGGTCAGAGGTGCGTATGAAGACCAGTTTTGTTGTGTACTCATGAGATGGGCAGTGAGATGGGAAGATAGCCCACTGTATATCACTGAATGTGACAAAAAGAGTTAAAAAGTCATATAGAATTGTTCAACCTACGTTTAAGCTATCAAATAGGTTAAGGTTATGCTGTCTCTGTCTTTTGAAAGGTGACATTTAAGAGATTATTTAGGGCTAAAAACTGCAGTAAGAGTATTGTACAATACATCTGAGGGTTTGAGGAATTTGTAAATGAAACATTGTCAAGAATGATAGAAAGAAAAAAAAAAGAATTTATTATTTGGCCGAAGCTTTGAAGTCCTGTCCTTTCCATTTCTGGAGAGCTTAACCAGCTCATGTGGCTTACCTTCAAATACTTCTGAAAAAGCAAACCTCAACAGAATGTACTGAAGAACCAGATTTCACTTTAAGAACCAGATTTCACTTTAAGACAGGAGTTAGAGATGAACACACATGGAAGCACGAGGTCAAAACTAAAGTAAAGAAAAACTCAACCAAAACTCATGAACCATGAGAGCTCAAGTGGATCATGAACAGCACGGCAGATCATCTTTGCATATGTTTCTATTTTTTTTATTGCTTTTTTCATCAAAAACAAAAGAAATGTTTCTTAGAAAAAGATAAGAACCTCAAGCTGAGAAAGAGGCTATTAATCAAACTATATTGGAAGATCTAGTATCGTTTGAATCTGCACACCATATGGCCAATAAATTCTCTTGGGTGGACTGTACCTGGATGAAAAGGCTCTGCTGGCTTCTACATGGTTTGGACTTGATCTAGGGAGGACTGTTGGAAGAAGTATAGAAATCGTTATACAAATATCATGAAAATTATTTACAAAAAAAGACATTCCTTAAGGCTTCCATAGTTGTTAAAATTCACTCCAGACTCCTTGTTGATTTATAGGCCTAAGAAATCATCTGGATATATTTTTTCTAGATTTGATGAGTCATGCATATGAGTCTTTGCTAAAACAACATCATGAACACCACATGATCATAATCACCTTGATGATTCAAAATTTTTAAGTTGAAACAAATAAAAAAATATAAGCTATTGATGTCTATTTATCACATGAGCCAGTCTTGAAGTGTCTGACAGGTGGAAAACATGGATATCAATGTGGGAGAAAAGCTACACAAAACTCAAAATCCCCAAAAATTTAGATGATGTGTAAAATGTCACTGACACATCTCAAAAAAGCTGGGACATGGGCAAAAAAAAAAAAGGCTGAGAAAGTAAATGGTACTTATAGAAATGGAAGAACATCTTGCAACTAATTTGGTTATTTAGCGAGAGGTCAGTGACATCATTGGGCATAAAAAGAGACTCTTAGAAAGGCAGAGTTCACGAGTCTGTGTCAAAGCTGGGGGGGGGGGGGGGGAGGGGGTCAAAGCTAATTTAAAATAGACTGAGACAAAATGGAAAACAGTTTTGTGGTTAAGCTAATGAAAATGATAAATTCTTGGTCACTGTATTTTCCAGACTAAAGAGGAGCAGGACAATCCATTTTATAATTCGCGCTTAATTCATACATCTGCAACACTGGTATGGGGATGCATTAGTTTCCATGGAAAGGGCAGCTTGAACATCTGGAATGGGAACATCAGTACTGAAATGTGCATATAGATTTAGATCTATTAGAGGAGTATGGCTTCATAGTACAAGGGTCTGGGCCCTGAAATGGCCTGCTTGCTTTCCAGACCGTTCACCAACTGAAAACATATGAAGCATTATGAAATTAGGAACATGATAAAGAATACCCAGGTCTGCTGAGCAACTTATATCAGACCAGTATGGGATAACATTCCTTTTCCCAAACTACAGCAACTGGTCTCCTCAGTTCCCAGATGTATATGAACCGTTGTTATTAAAACAAAAGGGGATACTACAAATGGCTGTCCTGACTTTTTTTAAAGACACGATGCATGAAATTCATAATTAACCCTTTTTTTCCCCTCTAACACTTCCTCTTGTGTGACTGATTATATTAACTTCTGTGTGGACAACACCATCCCCAACAGAACAGTGAGATGCTTCCCCACTAATAAACCCTGGATCACCAGAGATCCGTTCAAGAAGAAAAAAGTCTTTAGGGAGGGAGACAGTGAATTACTGAGTTTAGTACAAAAATAACTGAAAATCAAGATTAAAGTCAACAAGGAGCCTTACAGGAAAAAACTAGAGAACAAGCTCCAGTAGAACAACATACAAGATGTGTGGTCAGGGGTGAAGAAGATTGCAAGGTTCAAGTAAAAGGAGGATCATATAGATGGAAGTCTGGACAGAGCAAGTGAACTGAACATATTCTGTTCAGAGACAAGCTCAGGTTCCTCCTTTCCCGCCCCCATTTAAACAGACCTCACACCCCCCCACGACCCACAGCTTCCCTGTCACATCTCAGCTGTCTCATCTTCCCCCCTCAGTCATGGATGTTGCTGCTGCTCCATCATTGTTTCCAACCATATCAGGAGATGAATAATCAAATTTATAAAACTGTGTGTACACACACTTCCAAGCAGTTTTTTTGCCTTTATAAATCACAGTCCACCTGGAACTTTGTGCAGGTGGCTTTGTCTCATATCCCTTCCTCTCCACACATTCTACCATAAATGGTCAATGCAAAGTACCTTGTGAATGTTTTTGCATGTAAATAAGCCTGCTGCCAGACATCCTGTGGAGCACCTGCAATCTGTTCCTGACACTGTTCTGCATCAAGGTGAATGAGTCATGTGTTGAGCCGGGCCACTGTGCCACGAAATGAGTCTGAACCATTATTAAGTCATAACTTACATTGATCGTAGGCGCATTTTTAGATTCACATAGACAAATTTCTTTTTCACTCAGAGCCCTTCCAGCAATGTGAGGACAGGCACCAAATACATTAAGGAAACCTGACATTGCTGCTAATTAGCTATTAATGCTTGCTCTCTTCAAACTATGTGGAAACTTGATGCATCAAGTCATCATGTTAACAATGCCATTCAAAACAGTAGGCATTATTGTGCTGAGTGATATTCCAGCCCTACAGACAGAATGTATGTGATATCATATAAATTCAACTCAATAGGAGCTTTAGGCAGACAATTTAACATTATATATTGTTTGTAAAAACCCTCTCCATACTGATCCTTAAGGATTGTAATCCCCAAGGTGTACCAGTGCATCCATATGCAGCATTATGCACGAGTGTCACCGCACTATCTATATGTCTACCTAACAACAAGACTGACTGCTACACACCTTTTAACAAATAATACATCAATCAGGGCTGTCCACCTCACCAGTATAACTTGGAGATGCAAGTGAGATATATCAACATGCTATGCTGAGTGCTATGGAATGGTAATGGCTCACTACAGGAACACATATATAATACTTAAGGCTTGGGTGTTTATAATTATGTGGATCTACAAGTAGGATATGAAATGGCATTAAATGTATGAGATGAACATGGCTTTTAAACACCATCTCACCATCTGCATCCCCGGTTTCAACAGTTTCCAAAGTGTCTGCGTGCAAGGATCAGAATATATATGGAGGTGCTCAGATTCTCCTGTCAAGCCGTTTTGTGTATAGGGAACATTTATAAATTGGGCCTCAAGTGGTTTGCAGCACAAGAGTACCACAGAGGACTGTACTCTCACCACTCCTCTTCACTGTGTACATCTCAGACTTCCAAGACCAGTTGGAGTCCTGTCATCTGATGACTGTGGTTATGGGGTGTATCAGTGATGGACAAGAGACTGAGTACAGAGAACTGGTGGACCTCTTTGTGGCCTGGTGTGGGAATAATCATCTTATCCTGAATGCGAACAAGACAAAGGAGATGATTATGGATTTTAGGAAGACCAGCATTAAATCAAACAGTCTTTCCATCATGGGAGAAGAAGTGGAGGTGATGGAGGAGTATAAATACCAGTGTTCACATGAACGACTGGACTGGAGATACAACAATGATGCTGTTTATGAGAAGGGACAGGGATGTTGAATAACTTCTATAGGTTTGCTGTGGAGAATGCAATGTCATCTCCAGTCTCCAGTTCAGGAAGCAGCATCAGAGACAGTGACTTGAAGAAACTAAGCAAACTGATAAAGAGAACTCTATTTTGGAGACTGTTCTGAGGCCTTTAGAGCTCATTGTGGAAAGAAGGATACTTTATAAAATGAAAAACTATCATGGACAACTCCGAGCATCCTCTTCACAACACACTGATTCAGCAACAGAGAGTCTTCAGTCAGAGGCTTCTTCAGATCCACTGCAACATAAACAACTACAGGAGATCCTTCCTGCCCACATCAATAACCATCTACAATGAATCTTTGAAGAGACTTAAATCATGACAATCATCAACAAATAATTTCCTATCAGAGATTAATAAAGTATTTTTAAATGAAATTTAAATGAAAAGTAAACAGCATCATCACATAAATAGTGATGGGTCGGTCACGAACGAGAGCCGGAAAAGAGCCGGCTCTTTGAAGTGAACGACGGGAGCCGGCTCGCGATCGACGGGAGCCGGCTCGTGAGCCAGAGCGATTTTTTTTTTTTTATTATTATTTTATATTGTCTTTTAAAGCCGCATTGGTCAACATGTGTGGCTGTGGCAACGTCTGTGCGACTACACTGAGCAGGAGGGAGGGGGGGAGCAGAGTCAACAACACTCTGCCTGGGGGGGGTTACAGACACGGCAGAGAGACGAGAGCGAGAGGAGAGCAAGAGGATTTGACCAGTTCACCAAAGATGAGTGACAACAGGAAAAGGAGTAAAATATGGACACATTTTAAAGTGTTAGACTCCGTTAAGGCAAAGTGTACACTTTGTAAAATACAAATTTCATATGGAGCAGGCTCCACAAACAACCTGCACAGGCATATTCAAACTAATCACCCAACAGTGCAATTAACAGAGTTGGAGAAAAGACCAGAAAGGGACTCTGAAGGTTTTTCACTGTAAATAGTTGCACATTTTAATTTATATTTTGTTGAGTGATGTTTAGTTGATTTTGTTTTTTCACTAAATTTTTATTTAGAATTTATTAATTTATATGTTAAGTTTATTAATAAAGACATATAAATACAATATATTTGTAATATTTTATGTTTTTTTAAGATTAGTTATTCATTTTACACATAATTTGGTAATAAATTAATTTAATTAACAAAAAATCTGAGGAGCCACTTGGGAGCCGAAAGAGCCGGCTCTTTTTAGTGAGCCGAGCCAAAAGAGCCGGCTCTCCTCAAAGAGCCGGAATGCCCATCACTACACATAAATCTGTGAAACCACTCTCCAATGGGAGGAGTTAACACTCTATGGGCCCGATCTTCCACCAGACCTCCTGAAGCTGCTATTAAGGGATAGCGGGTAGCGGGAGGGGCGTTCCCCCACAAAGAATGCAATCTTCCACCTTCCCAAACCCACGATCTTACCTGCACTAACTGCTATATTATGCATGGGAGTGGTTAGAGCGTTCCACCTGTTAACCTAATCAGTGCGTCAGTAGCCATTGCCTTTAAGAGCAGGTTGTGCTATCACCAATCCGCTACCCACAAACTGCTATGGAGCGTCTGTTCATCCAGATTGGAGCAGCTCTCATCCGCAGCTCATCTGGGACTCTGCTGTAGAGCTTCCTCCTCTTCCTTCCTCCTCCTCCTCTCCACTGATATATACATAACTAGCTCTTACTCATGTGGAGCAAATGATTTAATAATTTTTTTGTACTCCAAGAAGTTTCAGCAAACTGTGTTTTAAACTGTGTGCATTTCTTAACTAGAAAAGCACTCGGAGAGCGTGGACCTCCGCCAAGCGCAACAATTCCCCCATATAGTTTAGATTAGATTAGATTCAAGAGTGTGGTGACCGGCTAGCTCGATAGCACTGTCCGGTATTCCATTGTGTAGCCATCTCTCAGTGAATATCATGGCATTACAGTCTGTGAGTTTCTTGTGTTGGGTTATCCAGAAACTTTGTTCATCCATTTTGTTCGCCAAAGACCGCACATTAGCGAGGAAAATGCTGGGCAAAGAGAGCCGGTGTGGAGTTAACTTAGGCTTAGCTCTTGCCCCTCCATGTCTCCCCCCGCTTTTGTTTATGGTCTCTGTGCCGCCTACGAGAACTTCCGGTCGGCCTGATAGTTCGCGTAGCGTCGGGTGTTCTGCGAAGCTCAGGGATAAGGCTAAGATCGCTGATAAAATGTTGGAGTTGCGTAATCCAATATCCAAAAGCTCTTGTTGGGTGTAGGATGTTGAAAAGAAGCTGTTCTGACCGAACAGACCCGAAATGAGCAGGAATATCACTGCCAGCTTGGAAAATTCGAAGAGACACAGAGCCTCGCGTTGTGCACGCTTGCACAATCTTGCCGATTGTAAAACACAACGGATCACCAACATGACAACGCTGAATGAGAGAACATATTCACGACACGTCCTGACCGGTGTAGGCTATTAGTGTTAGCAGTTGCTCCCAATAGCATCTGTATCCACAAAGAAAATAGCGACGTTTTATTGTTGTTTACATCATGTAGCCTATGTAGCAACTGAACTAGGTAGAAAACAACTTTAGGTAAGAAAATCAAGTTTTATTCAATGCTAGACAACTTTTAACATGAGCAACTATGGACTGTATTGTCTTGGTTCTATTTGGGTAACTCGTTCGGTTCGTGGTCGTAAACTAAAGACCTGGGACGGGTCAGTTCCGGGTCCAAATATTGCGGGTCCATTTGGGTTCAGACCCCTGGACTTATGATATTAGCTCAGGTCGGGTCGGTTTCAGGTCGAATTTTCACGGGTTCATTCGGATTTCCATGAAAGTGGACCCATGAAGACCTCTAGTATGATGACGTCTACTTTCTACCACTGAGCGCATCTCAGGTGCTCCGAGCCCAAGGAGAGGGATACGCGCACAGTACAAGAAACTCCACAACAGTGTTCTGTGATCTCCTCGTTTCCTCCACAGCAAACATCTGAATGAGATCATGCCACAGCTGTACAGACAGACGTGTCAGGCCGTGACTATTCCCACAACTGCTACCAAAACTGCTGACCAGACCTCCTTTGCCCTCTAGAGAATAAAAACGTCTGCAAGTAATACAGTGATGCATTATTGAGAAGTAGAGCCGTTTGTGCACGTCCACTTGTGACCAGGTAGATGCACATTTATGCCATTTGGACGCGCTCTTTTACGCGCCAACATGCATGTTGCGCTTTCCACAAACTCAGTATCTTGCGATCGCGGGTAACGGTCGGTCTTCCCACCCGCTACCTGCTCCCCTAAAGTTTGCGGTAAGCGCAAAAGACACGCCCATTGCCACACCTACAATGTGAATAAGGGAGTCGACAAAGTGGATCGTGGCTACCCGCTACCCGCAAAAGCGGCTAGTGGCTAACGGGAAGTGTACAGTCGGGGTCTTTGTCTTGTTCAGGTTTTGTTTTTGGTTTCTTTTTAAACATCAGCAGCTAAGATGTCACCCAGAAATCACTTACCCTACCTTAAAGTAGCCACTTGGAGTTTTCCAGTTGTGTCCACAATGCTCTTCCAAAATACTTTCCAGTAGCTTTGAACTTCCTTGTCCAGTAGATCCAGTTTAGAAGTAGGATCATCGTGTTGTTGAATCACACATTACTTTAGATATCTTTGCTTAATTATTTGTCCTAACAGTTTAGGTTTTAACAGCAAACTTGTACCTTTAGGCAATAGTTTTCAAACTGGCAATGCCCAAATTTCATCTGCCTACCACTTAGGAGAGCAGTGACAATTCAAAGAATATTTGCAGCGCAACTGCTATTAAAGAACACATCTTAAAGTAGCTGAAATTCTTACTACAACACTGGCTTAGCAAATAGAATGACTATTGTTTCCTATAAAACCATAGTCTGTGCTCACACACTCATAATTTAAGGCCTAGATTTTGTGGGGTTTTAAGACGTTAGTCATTCACAACATAACCTCTGTCAGTTAGAAGCTAATGAGTTTCAGATGGTAACACTAACCACTGCGGCTTTTCATGTCGCAGGGGACATTTTTATCTGCTTGTGTGGGACCACCATATTTATGTCAAGCTCTTTTTGTCTCATTTGAGGCCATTATTACCATCTGAATGAATCATTTTAAAAGTTCTTTGTAATGATAGATTGTAAACATTTTAGTTTCTTCCTCTGAGCCATCCTTTAGACATAGGGATTTTAAGGATCTTCTTTGGATATCCATATTGTGTTGGATGAATCTGCAAGCAAAGATTATTTGTAGAGCAGTGGTAACAGTTAACATCAGATTTGTTTGCACTAAAAATGTAATAAAGAATCATAAACTGGACTGGAAATAGCTGAACATTTTTTGCTCTTTAGATTCTGATTTTTTTTTTTTTAGATTATTTTCTTTTTGATCATTTTAAAATAACCCAAACAGTGATAAGGATGCAATGCATCCATATAAAAAGCCCAAAATCCAAAAACATGGATTACATGTGAAAAGTTTCTGAATGTTTTATGTGCATAATTTGCAAGTCCAAGCAGTTTAGCATAGTAGAATAGTAGTAAAATAAAACTTAGTTTCTCTGCTGAACCTTCCTCCAAACAGAAAAAAGATGAAGAGGTAAATCATGTTGGTTGGAGTTGGTTGGAGTCCTGCTAGATTTATTATTTTTCCGAAATATATATATACATATATATATACACACACCTTTGCATTCTCAGTGCAGCCAAAGTGGGAATAGCGGACTTCGGACCCAGGATCGCCAAAAGTGGCTTGTAGTCAGTAGTGAGGATAAACTTTCTTCTGTAGAGATATTTATGGAACTTTCTCACTCCGAAAATGATAGATAGAGCTTCTTTCTCTATTTGAGCATACTTGCTCTGCCTCCGATAAGATGCGTGAAGCAAAAGCAATTGACTTTTCTTCGCCATCTTCCATGATATGTGAGATCACTGCTCCCACACCGTAAGGGAATGGGTCACAGGCCAGCCTCACTGGCTTCTTGGTGTCGTAGTGTACAACAACCTTACTGTCTAGCAACAACCTCTTAGTCTTTATGAACACTCCCTCGCATTCTGGTGTCCATTTCCAAAGACTTTTTGAGCAATGCATGCAGGGGCTGTAACAGGGTGGACAGACTCTTCAGGAAATGTCCATAGTAATTTAAGAGCCCCAGAAACGAGCGCCGCTCAGACACATTTGTGGGGCTTGGAGCATTCACTATAGCTTCCACTTTCTCGTCGGTGGGATGGAGCCCTTCACTGCCTACTATGTGGCCTAGGTACTCCACTCTGCTTTCCATGAACTTGCACTTGGACCATTTCACTCGAACACCATACTTCTCCAGATGACTCAGGACCACCTCCAGTTTTTTTTAAGTGTTCTTCTCTTGACCCTGCTGTGATTAGAATGTCACATGTAGAATGGTCACATGGTCGAGGCCCTGCAGTATTTTATTCATCACTCCCTGGAAGATGGATCGTGCACTAGACACCCCATAAGAGAGGCGGTGGTAGACATATAGCCCACGGTGAGGTTTTTTTCTGAATCTTTATCCAGTTGTAGTTGCTGATAGGCATGTGACAAATCCAATTTTGTGAATAGTTTTCCTCCAGCCAATGTTGCGAACAGATCTTCTGTATTTGGCAGTGGGTAGGTTTCCTCCACACTCTGGTTTAGGGTAACTTTGTAATCATCACATATCCATATAGACTTGTCGGCTTTTGGGACTATGACAATTGGCGATGCCCATTCACTTTTGTCAGTTTTGAAAATTATGCCCATCGCTTCCAATCTGTTCAGCTCCTGTTCAGATGGGCTGTGCACCTGACTTCACTCGAATAGAGTCTTTGAACTCTTTAATGATGCTAGGGCCATCTTCAAACAACACTTTGTGCCTCTGTAGCACAGCCTCCACATCTGGCACACTAGCACCACCTGCTGCCTTAACAGAGAATATTTCACTCCAGTTCAATCTGATTTTGTCCAACCAGTCACGCCCTAATAGCGCTGGTCGGTCCCCCTTCATGATTACCAGAGGTAGCGTTGCGGTCTGATACTCATATCTTGCATTCACATTCACTTGCCCTAGTGTGGGAATTTGTTCCCCATTAAAGGTGGACAGCCTCTGGTGGCATTTTTCAAGGGGTAGATGAGATAGGCACTCTTCATAGAAAGAGTTCATAAGAGAAAGAGTTCATAGAAAAAAAATTCTGGACTGCAACAAAACTTTCGCATCATTCCTCCATGTTACATCATATCCTGCTCCATGTGTTCACTGTCGTGCTATTCTCTAGCTGGTTACTTCAGTGCGGCTCCATCTAGTAGCACAGATGTGTAACGACAACAGAAAGTCTATTCCTTGATTATAAAACAAAGCAATTTCTGTGTCACGTAAACCAGACAATAAAATATTAAAAACAAATTCAGTCCCGTGGCCTGTTTGCTAAAATTGAAATACGAAAAAAAAAAGCAATTTTTTTAGATTAAAAACTGGAAAAAAAATAAAAAGTCACTTTTTAATTTTTTAAATTTTTTGATTGACAATTGAAAATGGAAAAAAAAACCAAATTGGATTGGTAAAGTTACTGAACTTTAACATGGACATTTTTGTTTTAAAGTTCTCGCAGGGGAGGA
The DNA here is from genome assembly GCA_018398805.1 of Hirundichthys speculiger. Lineage (NCBI taxonomy): Eukaryota > Metazoa > Chordata > Actinopteri > Beloniformes > Exocoetidae > Hirundichthys > Hirundichthys speculiger. The sequence continues at coordinate 838,576 of JAGFBZ010001543.1, read as the reverse complement.
TTCAACAGAAAGAAGGTTATTTGTAACAACTGCCAAGTTGAACTCCCCATTAAAAGTCTCTGCTGTTACTTAAGAAATTACCTGTTTTTATGTTCCGATTGTGGCCTCTAGATTGTTAGGATTTTGTTGGTAGACTTTTTTTATTATTCATAAAAAAAACAGGGTGACATTAATGCCCTGGCAGTGGCAATAAGCTTTATTTTATTTTACATTTCTTAAGATGAGATTTACACTAAATATGTGTTACTGGCAAGTGCAGATGTTAAAAGTGATTGAACAACAAATGTTATGGCACTTTAGCTCATATGGCAGCAGAACATTTAAATAAAAGTGACCTTTACACTACTTTTGAATTCATTATTTGATTTTGCGTATACAATGCGATTAATCGTGATTAATCAAGGAACTTATGCATTTAATCGCATGATTTCCCTGATTTTTCCCTAAATTTTAATCGTTGCCCACCCCCATATATATATATATATATATATATATATATATATATATATATATATATATATATATATATATATATATATATATATATATATATATAATGTGTGAGTGTGTGTGTGTGCGTGGACTAGACAGCTCAACTTACTGAGCCTTGTATATTGAAGTTCCAGTCCTAGTGCAGCCACCCCAGGCTCGATTCCTGGCCTGTGGCCCATTGCTGTGCATAGATTATGAGTGATCACATCATTATAAATCATAACCCTAGACACCTCTGTGCCATCCTTCAGAATCAGAATCAGCTTTATTGCCAGGTATGATTTTACACATACAAGGAATTTGTTGTGGTGATGATGGTGCATGCAATTAAGGAAAAAATATAACAAACAATGTAAACTAAAAATATTGCAATATAAATATTAATAATAAAATTAATACCCATCAGAACAGCACAGAGGTTTCATGGTTACTGCTGTTGCCTCTCAGAGATCTGAATCTCGGCTGGAGCTTTTCTGTGTGAAGCCTATGTAAGTTAATATGAAAGCCTTGATGGCATGAAAGACTTACTTAATAACACTAGTTGACTCACATTCAGCTTTAAATTCCACTCATCATTCCTGCCTCCCAGTTTGAAAACCACAACTGTGGGCATGAGGAACATGCAATAATCTAGTTGTAAAAAGACTGAGGTTAATGGTGAAAAAGGAGAGCAGATTCTAAAAAAATGCTCCACAGTGAGGGAATAAGATGAGCGTTCAATTGGTACAGACTGCAAATTAAAGCATTTGGCATGATATACACACACAACTGCTGAAGTAGTTTTCCCTCTCTTATAGAAGATAAATTGTAATTGGGGTCCTTGAGACAAATATTCTGTGGAACCAAGAAAATCAGATCAGACATATGACTTCTATTTTCCAGATGATTTTGTGCAATTTAGCTTGTTTAGCAGAGAATGATGAGGCTCTAACAGCACTCTACCAGATGTTGGTCTTTGATTCTGTGAAGTGATTATTAAAACATATTTTTCTTCAGGGGTGGGTGCTTTAAATGTTAGTCCAATGAAACAGATCTTGGTTGTGTTAAAATTTTTGTCATATGGTTTATATTTTCCATAGGGATTTCTTAATTACTCAACATCTCTGGATTATTATACCCAGATTAAATAAAAATCCACTTTTTTTTTCTTTTATGATAATCTTACAGTAATTTAACCAATAATTACTGTCTGATGAATTGTTGCTCACCAGGTTTTCACTGGAAGTGTTTATCATTAGAAATTCACTCCAGTTGCCATCCATCCATCCATTTTCTATACCCGTTTCATCCTTGAAGGGTCACGGGGATCTGCTGGAGCCTATCCCAGCCGTCTACGGGCGAAAGGCAGAGGTTCACCCTGGACAGGTCGCCAGTCCATCGCAGGGCCACACAACCATTCACACCTACGGGCAATTTAGAATGATCAAATAACTTAACATGCATGTCTTTGGACTGCGGGAGGAATCCGGAGTACCCGGAGGAAACCCACGCAAGCACGGGGAGAACATGCAAACTCCACACAGAAAGGCAGGTTCAATCCAGGACCCCCCCCCGCCGAGGTTCGAACCAGGAGCTGTGAGGCAACAGTGCTAACCACTAAGCCACCGTGCTGCCCACTCCAGTTGCATTTTTTTTTTATTTTTTAACAACTGTCTGCCAGAGCAGCCTGTACTTCCTGAGGAGGTTGAGCTCATTTACCATCTGCAGGAAACTCCTGTGGATGTTTTACCAGTCTGTGGTTGCCAGCGTCATCTCCTACACCAGGGGTGTCCAAACTTTTTTCATGGAGGGCCACATGCAGAAAAATATATGAAAGGCTGGGCCACTCACTAGAGATAAGGCTCCAGAGCCGCGGGTTGCCGACCCCTGGACTGAAGGATGGCTGTCTGTTCAGGAGTGAGTTTGGTGGTTGAGATGCGAAGGACATCACGGAGGTGGCTATCAGTCATTTTGGTTCTCAATTTGCCTTTGTTCACAATTAACAGAGAAAACATTTGCTCACATATATATGTATGTTGAGCCGAACCGACTCATCATCCTTTTTGCGTGATGTCGCATCAGAGGAAACTTGGCCACTGTAATGCACTTTGGGAACACCATTGAGGCCACTCCTTTGCGCTAACCTGCCATAGCTGGAGCCCCATCCGTTGTAATTCCCCACGGCTTGTCCCATTTAAGATCCATCTTGTCAATTGCATCTGACACAGCTTCAAACATGTCCTTTCCTGTTGTTGTGTCCTTTAGACTCCTCAGATCAAGCAGCTCCTCCATAACGCGAAAGTTAGCATCCACTCCTCTCAGAAAAATCAGCAGCTACGCGGTGTCTGTAGCATCGGTGCTCTCATCACATGCAATCGAGTAAAAGTCAAAAGTACAAGCTTTATGTGACACTTGGTGTTCTAAGTTAGCTGGCAAATCTTCGATTCGCCGCACAACTGTGTTTCTGGACATGTTCACGTTGTTAAATTCCTGCATCTTTTCTGGGCACATCGTTTCTGCGACTGTGGAGAGGCACTGTCTTATGAAGTCACCATCTGAGAAAGGTTTCCCGTGCAGCGCTATGAGTTCAGCTAGCTTGTAGCTTGCTAATGTGGCAGTTTCTTGTAGTTTGTTAGCACGGAGAAAGCACTGCTGTTGAGCGAGCAGGCTGCCATCTGCTTAACTTTCTCTTCTCGCTCAGCACCAGTGTAGGATGTGTAGGTCTGATGTTTGGTTTCATAGTGTCTTCGTACATTATAGTCTTTAATAACTGCAACACTTCATGGCAAATCAAACGGACACATTTCCTCTTGACTTCCATGAAGAAATATTAATTTTCCCACCGTGTCTGACATTTTCTGCACTCACTTGCTATCTTGCATTTCTTTGGTTCTCCCAGTTTGGTCACTCTGGCAAATGTTTTCTTTTATTCATTTTATTTAGTGGAAAACCTGCTGTGTTGAAGACTGGCGCTCCGCCTAGTGTTGAAACTAAGAATTACAATACAGTCTAATGCAAGTTTTATGTGAGGGCCATATTCAATTATATTTTTAAAACTTGCTGTGGGCCAATAAAAAATGGACCACGGGCCGTAGTTTGGACACCCCTGTCCTACACGGTGGTGTGCTGGGGGTGTAGCACATCCCAAAAGGCCTCCTCCAGGCTGGACAAACTGATCAGATGGGCTGGCACTGTGGTCAGAATTAAGTTGGACTCTCAGATGACAGTTGCTGAGAAGAGAACACTGGACAAACTGCTGACCATCATGGATGATGTCAGTCACCCTCTGCATACTGTCATTAGTGTATGGAGAAGACGGATTAGTGAAGGGGTGCTCCTCCCCAAGAGCAGAATTAGCAGTGCAAAAAACTCCTCTGTCCCGAGCTATTTAGCTGTACAACTCTGCACTCGGGGAGTAAGTGGAGCAAGATGAAGAGAGGGACTAGGGTGATGATACGTCACAGTTTTGTTGTTAATAGTGTTTTTTTTTTTTGGTAAATGGTAAATAGACTGCACTTATATAGCGCTTTTCAGACACCATCAAGGTGCCCCCAAGCGCATTACAATGGCCTCTCATTCACACTTACATTCACCCACCAGTGGGCAACTGCTACCATGCAAGGCACTGCCAGGCCCACTGGAGGCAAGTCAGGGTTCAATGTCTTGCCCAAGGACACTTTGACATGTGGACAGTTGGAACCGGGATCGAATCGCCAACCTTCCAGTGACTGGACGACCCGCTCAGGTAAATTGGGCTCAGAATGATGTGGTTAGACAGACTTCTCTGTCCCATTTAACACATTCAGTTATTCCTTTATTGTCTGTTGGTAATGATTACAGGGACTGATTTTGCATGTTAGTAATCCCACATTCCATTCTGTTAGTAATCTATCATTTCTTCAACTCGAAATTACAGGTGACCTCAATATTATCATTTTGACAACTAATTCTGTTGAATATTTCATCCCTGACCAGTGGAGGATGGATCTGTGGACATGAATGATCAGAGTTGGAGGAAAAACAGAAACGCACCTAATACTATTTGTGTTGGTGCCATGTCATTAATGTCTCATTTATTTATGTCACCGTGATTTTCTCTCTGAACAATGTTGATGTGTCTCTTTCTCAGGGCACTGAGGATGAGTGGTCTACAGTAGGTTAGGTTTTATGTGAATGTATGAGTGTGTGTGCATTTGTGTTTATAAGACTTGGCTGCAATTCTACAACTTTTACAAATTCTTTGTCTTCAAGTCTGTTGCAGTGATGGTTATAGCAAAACCTTGTGGTCAACTTTGGCAACAATGATAATATCCTTTAAAATTGAACTGATTGTATTGTGTCATGATTTGTAGCTGTATTTTAAAGGGATGACCCAAGGTGCAGGAGTTCAAGAAAAAAAAAAAGGTTTATTAAACAAAAATACAAAAGTCCAAACTTAAGTGAAATCCAAAAGAGAGAAATCCAGAGGGGAGTCAGAAGACGAGAAGAGAAACAAGTAGGGCTACAAACACCAAAGAAGACTAATGGACCAGCACAGACAGGGGAAATAACAAGACTTAAATAGACAGAGTGACAAACGAGAGGCAGGTGCAGACAATCAGGATAACAAGAGGGAAGGAAGCAAAGCTGAAAACAATAAAGACAAGACAGACCTTCAAAGTAAAACAGGAAGCACTAGAGACAAGGAGAGACTTGACACAAAACATAGAAACTCTACTATGACCAGGCCACGACAGTATTGTGTCTGTTTAGAGTTGGTGCATCCAACAGGAGTAATTGTCTCTGGCCTGCATTCTTACTGTCCGTGCAACTATGTTTTTCCTTCCTTGGTTGAGGAAGTTTGTGGTTGAGGCCAATCGGGTGAGTGACGGTTTGTGTGTGAGCTGTAGGCCTGATTGAGGCTGACAGATGCTGTGGTCTCTTTATCGGGGTACAACTGTGGTAGAAAGTTCTGGGTCTGAAATTTGGTTATTCTGTTGTTGTTCTGTTTTAGTGTCCCTGTCAACCTGATGACCAGTTCTGGTTGGGTTTTATCTTTAAGGCTAGGCCTTAAACATCAACTTGACTGTTCCAGGTGACTGAGTGTCTTCTACAAGCTCTGGTGCTGCTTAGAGACGCCTCGACCTCCTGGTGTTGACTCCTGGTACTGAAGTGAACAGGTGACAATTTGTTGGCTCGTCCTGTACTTGAGCAGTGTGGGGCTGAGGCCCTAGAGGGGGGTCGTGAGGCTGGTCTGTGTAGAGTGTGTGACAGCAGGAGATCATGAAGCAAGATTTGGAAGATTGAGCCTAGGCTGTTAAGACTGACGTTTGGTGTTTGCAGTTGTGGCACAGGTAGTTGCTGATTTGAGGGCCACTGCTACTTTGCTTTTTTGTTTACTGTTGTCTTGCTTCCACAGCGACTCAAAACGATGAGGACGTCTGTGGGGTTTGTTGTTGAGATTACTAACTGCACTGCTCTCTTAATTACAGGGTGAGAGACGTCTGTGGCAGCGAGCTGGCTGCTGCTTTAACTGAATGTTTTTCCTCATTTTGCATAGTTGATCCATGGTTCATTTATATGTCTATGTAAGTGATGTTGTCACTGGGTGATGATCTGCAAAAGGTTTTACAGGAGGAAGTAGTGTGTGTATACCTCTGATAGCACGTCCACCACCAAGTAGAACCTTTTTGATCATGTGTAGATTAGGGTTATCTGATTAACTTTCTCATTAGTCAGAGGAGGGGAAATGTGCGTTTTTCTCCTCCTGCAGTGTTGAAATGGTGAAGCTCTTTCACAGGTCCATCCTGGATGGAGACCCTGCCGGTTGGTCCTCATGTAAATGGAGCTCCACAGTTGGTGTGGACCATGTCCAGGAACATGTATCCTTTTATCAGCTGAGCTGTGTGAATATAGAGAGAATACTGTGTTGATGTAGTTTAGGAGTTTACATTCTGTCCTGACCCAGATCAGTTCACAGGTGAAGCTGCTGAGGCCCTTCCAGCCAGTGGGCCTCTGCATGACATACAGCCAGGTGATTGTTATTTTTGCGCAATTCTGTCTCATCTTGCTGGTAACTCGGTTCTGCTGACTCCCTGACAACTTACTGGAGCAGAAACGTTGGGGGTGTTGATGGCATCCACTGTGGGTACTAAGAACGCGGTCCGAGATTCACATAGTAATTTGAGAGTTGCGAACGTTTCGGACGTGTTTGCGGTTTACAAATGTCATCAGTCAGATCGAAGATCCGAGGGTCTTTTCACCTTTGTTTACCGTCAACCCCTACAATTTCTGAGGCTCCTGTTTGGTTCTATCGGCCATGTTTTTCCTGTAGGGGGGGTTCCTTGGGCATAATGTTTGTGGTCTCACTAGAAATGCCACGGTTCGGTTTGGTATTGAGATGATAGTGATGTTTGTCTCCATCGAGTAGGGATTCCTTTCCTGTCATTTTTGAATGTTTCTGGGCTCCTCACTCCAGTTGGTAATTTAGGTGTTACCGATAATCCTCGAGTTCTGTTCCCTAGTTTGGGGTGGGTTTGGGTGCTTACAGCATCGTCTATGAGTCTGTGGTAAACACGTTTATCAGTCTTAACCCCGGGTTAGTGTGGGACTTGCTATTTGGCTAAGCTTCTTGCACATGTCAGTGTTTATGATTTGTTGTCCTACCATCATGTTAATATGCTAATTACCCCCACAATTATTTGGAGAACCTCACAGCTGCGACCACAGGTGGATTTCAGGCTTGAGACGTGAGATGTGCTCTTTCGGTTGAGTCCTGGCTGACCTCCTGCCCTCTTCTATCTTATCGAGTGTGTACTCCAATCAGATTTGTTTCGATTTTACTTTTTTTCCTTTTGTTTTCCTGTGTGATTCCATGTTTGCATCACTTGATACTAAAAGCCTGGGGCGCCGAAAAGGGGGGGTAAAGGATACGGATTATAGGGGTCCATGATTGAGGGGGGCCCAGAGAGGCCCCTAATGATGATCAAAAATAGCATCAACAAATTTCGCCGCTGTGTTGGGGGGCCCTGTAAAGATTCTTTTCATGGGGCCCAAAATCCCTAGCGGCGCCCCTGCTAAAAGCAATGGCATTTTTTTTTGTTTTTTTGCATTCTCATGCTTGAATGTCTGACACTTCCCCTACATCAACTGGGGTGCTGCACCTGCATATGCTTCTAATACTGAGTAATGATTTGTTAGTGCTTTGGGACCTTTTTCTTTTTCCCACTGGGTTTTGGCCTCTAGTGTAGAGTAGTTAGCCCCAGGGTGTCTTTTACTGCTCCCTTGACTTTTAGGACAGATATTTGGCCCCTGAGGGGGTGGGTGACAAAATTATGAATCCTAATGGCTTTGATGACAGACTGTCTTCAACTAGTGCTTAAGTCAAGTTTACATTTGTAGTTTTGATCAAACTGTCTAAAATCTCTTCAAGAAATTGTTGTTAGTCATTTATTTTCCACAGAGGTTGAATTATAATAACTGTCATGTCCATTTTTATTCAGCCACTTTCTATCATTGACTTCAGGGTCACAGAGGGGTTGGAGTCTATCCACACTGTCACTGGGTGAGAGGCAAGGAACAGGTCACCAGTCCATTACAGGACCAAACAAACATGCAGGCTCGCACTTATGGACAATTTAGTATCATCAGTCAATCTTAAATGTATTTTTATGGACTGTAGGAGAAAGCCAGGGAACCTGGAGAAAATACACTAGTTCAGGGAAAGTATGCAAGATCCACACAGAAAAACCTTGACTGGGATTTGAATTGGTAACATTTTTGCTGTGAGGCAACGGTGCTTACTATAATCCCACTTTTTGCTTCATCCCTCATGTTCATTTAACGGAATACCACTCAGATCCTGCTGTAAATGTTAGCATGCTTGCACTCTAAATGGATCATCTCAGCTAAACAAGGGTATGAAACATTTAAGGTTAACATAGTGGGGCAGTCTTAGGACTGGGTCTTGTAAAACATACAAAATCTCCCAAGAGAAGGAGGTTTTAACCTTGTTTGCTTTAAGCACAGCAATGTAACAAAAATAGTTTGAGAGGAAGATGAAGGAAAGACGAGGGACTGTTGGAAAATCTAAAAACTAGGTGATTCTCACATCTGTGTGATTTCTTTACTGTTGCTAATGTATTTTTCACAATGAACGTAAGAAGGAAGGTGAAACAAAATTAATGCATTTATGTAAATAAAATGTGCAGGAAAAGGCATTAATGGTGAGAAATTCAGCATGAACACTGGGTGGATTGAGACCATAGGCTGTATGAGATGGGTACACACAAGCTAGCACATACTGTAAATCACCAGCACAGATCTTCGTTATTAACCTATAAAATCTGTTTCATGTGGATAAACATAACCTTTACTGTTTCTCATTTAGGTACAGTACATTTGGAGCAGACGTCTGCAGCACTGTTTCTGTGCATCTATCCCACGTTTTTATTGCATTGCATGGAATTTCCTGTGAAGCAGTGACACTACCATAAGCTGCAAAAAATCAGCTCCACAGCCCAAATTTTTAAAATAGATTTTTTCATCATGTGAGCTTTTTTTTTTTTTTTGTTCAGTGAAGGTGCAATATTTAGTCTTGATAATTTCTCTACTTACAGCTTGTAACCGATTACTGTTCAAAGCATTCTTCTTTAGATGCCACTTTATAAACACTAATACACACCACTTTGGTGCTTCCAAACCTTGTGGGAGAAAGTCTGAAGCTAGTCTTGTCTATCCATAAATGTTTTCATGTTTCATTTTGTGTTCTTTGAGACAGACAGATCACTTCTGTGTGGATACAATTCCTTGTAGAGTCTGTGGGTCCCACATGGCCTGTGATTTAAGGAACCTCTGATTCATTCTTTGCATGTCAAGATAATCCTCTTGTGTGGGATTGTGACACATGTGAACCCTGGAGAATAGGTTTCCCAAACTGAAAATGTTGATATCAACTTGATAGGGACATTTTCCAGCCACGATCCTGTTCGCTGTATGTATTAGAATGCCCATAAGTGCTTAACAAATAATGGTGCTGATTTTATGTTATTCCTGCTCATTCTGCAACAAGTGGATCATTCTCAGTGTGGATCAAGAGAACATCTGAAGCATGCAAAGTTAATTTTGTGAAACAGATGATTAGAAGATAAACCTAAATCTGTTCCTAGTCTAAAACTAATTATAACCAGATAACTTTGCTAATAAACCTAACCAAATAGTTAAAATTACCATAATAAATCCAACCACAAGGATTCAGAAATAACTCAGATTCACATTTCCTTGCCAGAAGTCCTGGGTTTTTCCTGGGATTCAAGTTTTGATCTGAGCTTTGTGGAGAATGATAATAAATGAATGATAATTCATAGGAGGGTTGCATTCTCTTTAAGGAAGGAAGACTTGGTGATTAGATTTCTAAAAAAAGGAGAGCAAGTTCACTGTAATATGGCCTTTGTTAGTACAAAAACAGCCTTCGTTTATGTGGCTGGTCAGTTACAGGTTCCTGATTTTTGTGAGACACGTGCCCCAAACACAAAACAAACCACTTAGTTGGTAGTTAATTGTTATAATAGCAAAAAAAAAAAAAAAAAAGGGCAAATTTATCTTGTTATTCTTGTTATTTTCAATAGAGTCCCTCAACAAGCTCAGTTTATACAATATTCAACAGCAGCGACTGGAGCCTTCCTCATGACGTGCAGCTCCTCAGTCTTGAAGGATTAAGTGTTTTGCACTGTCACAATTGTTTGTAGTAGAGGAACCAAATGCAGACTCACAATCAAGAGGTAGTCAGGTGCATTTCTCATTTACATACTCTCATTTCAAGAGTATTACATTACCTTTAATATTACATACATTTACATTTACATGAATATCTTGTTATTGTTGTAGCCTGTAAACACTTAAAAAAAAAAAGAAAAAAAAAACACCTGTCAGATGTATTGGATATCTTATTGCTGTCAGCCTTTTTATTCACAGTTTAAGTGCCTCTCTGTGTTTAACTTAAATTATTTTGCATCTGTTTTGCATATCTTTCAGTAAAATATAATTTTACTTAAAAAACAAAATTGAAAATTCTGTTGAACCAAATCAACTTTTTAAAATGTAGATTACCACTTTAAAAAAATAAAAGAAAAAAAAGAATAAAGTGACCATTGATGAGGAAGGTCCAGTTGCAACTCCTCTTCATTCAGAGTACTAAAGGAACAAACTGAAAGACAGATTACTGGTGTCCTATCGATCAGCCACCGAGATTATACTGGCATATTCCATCACTGTGTGTTATGCTGGATGCAAGGAAGCAGACAAAAAAAAGACTGCAGAGAGAGACATCAACTGAAAAAATCCAATAAGCTCTCTATCCTTTCTATAATCCTTTTATATTATTATCATTTTTTTAAACCATGGATCTGGTCAGTTCGTCTCTCAATGCAGTTGGCCTAAACGTTCTTCGATGAGGAGACAAAAAAGCAAAGGAGAGCTCTCTTGCCCTGATGGGACATTAGTGGCCAGATACATGATGGATTCATGGAAGGAGTGGAGAATTATGTGTCTGTCTATATCGTCAATCGAGGACTTTGAAGATAAGATTTCTGATCACAGGATTTCTGCTGTTTGGATTTGGCGGTTACCTGCTGTATCGACAAATTCTGACAAATATCAGCAGCTATTCTGGTCATCGTGAAGCTGCCTGTCATGTGTGAGGGAATATGTCGGGCTGTCAACAGTCAGGACTGGAACGCTTTGTGAACTTAACCACAAATTGGATGCGATTATTGAACATAATCGCAGGCTAGCTGTGGTTCTTAAATCACTGGCAGGATGGATAAGAATTTGGAGAAGTTGCAAGCTCGGCTTGAAGGGAACTGAACACAATCTGGCTGTTTGGGATCAACACTGAGATGAACCAGAAAGACGATAACGCAGACTAAAATTACTGGAGTCGGCCTGACCCAAAACAATTGTTGTTATCTGTATTGGCTCCCCTGCGCCGGCCTTGGAAGGCCAGTCATCTCAATTTCTCCTGAATGTTATGCCAATAGATACTCTGCCCGCATTGCCTTTCCCCTAACCCCATGACACCTGTGAACAGCCTTGGTCCACTACCAAGGCTGGACAACATCTCATCGCAAGAACTGTGCAAGAATTGTGTGCGTGGGTGCGTGCGCACGCACACACATACACACACATATATATATGCTACAAGCACACCTCCTTGACTCGTCTTCTTGCTGGCCCCCCTCTTCTGACTCCCCCCAAGAACACCGGCCTGAGTTGGAAGCGCTACACGCCAGGTCAGGCTACGCGCGCTCACTTGGGCTGTTGTGCTGGGACCCCACCCACTCCAAAGATCCCCCTCCTCTCTCCCCATGTCACCCCCTTTCCTTATCCAGTGAATAAAGGTGCACCAGCAACTGGCTGTACCCTCAGCGCACCGTTGACCTATGTCCTATGCTAGGTTGTTTGGTTTTTTGTATGTTTTCTTGAAAGGATGTGCTGGAATGAAATTTTGTTGTGCTGGGATGCTGGCTCATTGACAATAAAGTTATCTACCTATCTATAAGGCATTGCTACCTCATCTTGCTTCCCAAGAATGAAGATCATGAAAGACCTCCTTGGACAGCAACTGGTCAGCTTGCTGGAAGGAGGTGCAGATGCATCAAAAACAGAACCACCAGACTGAAATGCAGCTTTTTTCCATGAACTATAATGACACTCAACTTCCATGAATCACCAACCTTTTCTGCTCATATATCTTTAAATAACATTCATCTGATTTTTTATCAAGTGTTCTTTCAGACCTTTTTCTTTTTCCAAACTGCTACATGACTTTACTTTTATTTCATTTTATCTTAGGAAAAGGCTCTAAAGTTGATCAGTTTTACTTACAAGCTCTGTTGTGAATAGGGGGGTTGAATCCATCATCACAACACAAACCACACATTCATTTACTACACCACAGTACACCACACAAGCATCACCATACAACCCACATCACACCCATCACTGTTGTGTGTCTTTGTCTGTCCTCTCATGCTTCACTGTAATTTTGATCCTCACTGACAGAATCAGGGTTTCAGACATTAATAAAATATGTTAGATCAGGCAGTCAAAGGGGGCTTGTGAAGGACACATTAACTCTCACTCACACATACATGCAAGAAAACTGAAATCTGCAAGATCAAATTGTGTATATATATGAAAAAAAGGTTTTGCCATTTTTGGCATAAACCATGAAAATGAAATATATGCAAACAGTTGTTTGAAATAATCAGTGGAGTGTGAGGACATGAATGTTTTTTTGTTTTTATGTTGTAAACAGATTGTGCGTGTGTGTACAGATGAGGCTTAAGAGTGGAAAGAAATAAACTGGGTTTGTTCATGGGTTGTGAGCATGGTATGTCAGCATGTAAGAGGAGAGTTCGTGTGTCTGAAGATGTGCTGCAGATGGCTGGTTAGTGGAGAGTTATGGACATACGTGGCTTTGTAATGTGACCTTGTGTATTGCATTTGATAGAAGTGCTGCTGCATCTAATGCAGAGTGTGTCTCTAAACAACAGCTTTTCTCTGTTTGGTACTCTGTTGTAGCTGATTACTGAGATTTTCTGTGGCATTGAGAACAGAGGGGGGGAAAAAGCACTTCTGGCAATGATTATGACGCAAGAAAAAAATAAACTCTTCTTTCTGTGAAACCCAACCTACGTTTTTGGGTGTGAATTTTACTGCATTGATGTAGAACTCCTTTTTTCAGGGGAGGGACTTTTTGGGATGTTGCATATGGGTACAGTTTGTCCAAGCCAGTTGGCCTGCCACTTATGAAGAAGAGAGTCTACAGAAAGAGAAAAGAGACATGTATTGATGTGATTAAGTGTTTCAAGATGTTTACATGTTAGTTTAAAGCCAAGCAATAAGGGGCTGTGGCACCCAGTAGTTAGTTCTCTACCTGTGAATGGCCACTATGCTTTTACTGACGCTTATAAAAAGCATCCAAGTTCACCATAAGCACAAGAAGTGCTGGAATGGGGTTAGGGTTATGCTCATAAAAATCTTTAAAGCAGCCAAAACAAAAACTTTCCAGGGAAGTGGAATATAGAGAGCTTGTGGCTTATATAGAGTGAAAAAATATTCTTACTGCCTGGCAGAGGTCTTCTTCAACATCTTAAACACATTAGTTCAATTACCTACTCCCTAAAGGCATTGCATGTTTCTGTATCATACAATCACATTACATAACTTTCACCCAGATTTAATAGCAACAACCTTTTGCTCAGAACAAATGTTCACTAAGTTGATTTTAGGTAAGCGAGCGCTGTACTGCAGGAGCACATCCACATCCCAAAGGTTCAGTACTGGAATCAAATCTGGTGACTGTTGATGCCACTGGAGTACAAGTGACTCATTGTGATTGTCAAGTTTTCACAGTCATCCATGCAACCCCCACTTGAAAGGGGTAAGACTTCCATTCAGAGATTTAACTGGATTCACTCAACAGACAAGTTTCTTCCTTCTTTTGCAACTTTTATTCATTTTCCCAGGTGCTTTTAAATGTCCCATTGCCAGTCGGTGTAAAACCTTCCAAACACAAAGAACAATATTCAAATACTGTACATAAATCACAAATCAAATACTGTCACAAATGACTATAATTGAAAATAAGTATGACAAAGCAAACTAAATGCAAACAACACAAATCAGGTAAATGCACCATTACTTAATGTTTATATTTCTACTTTTATGTGTCTCCTTAAATTATCATTTAATTCACACCATAACACTAATTATTTTCACATGAATTTAAATTGAGGTAACACTGCCTAAAACATTTATTAAAAGATCAAAAGACACATGAATTTAGTAAAATTGTGAAAAATTATCATCCACATATATAAAATGCTTGAAACACTTAAGATTTAATTACCTCTGCCTAGGAGGTAATGTTTTTGCCGGCGTTTATCTGTCTGTCTGTCTGTCTGTCTGTGTACAAGATAACTCGAAAAGTTATGGATGGATTTTGATGAAATTTTCAGGAGTTGTCAGAAATGTGAAAAGGAAGAACTGATTTCATTTTGGGTGTGATTGGAGGAAATCCTGGATTCTGGATCACTTTCAAATTTTCGATAACATTGTGGTCAATGGGGCCGAAAATTTTGTTTCTCAATATCTCCGTTAATTATTGCCCAAAACTCATGAAATTTGACTCAGGGATTGACAATGGGGACCTCCATAAAATTTCAAAGGCTGATCCGGATCTGATCCAGAACGCGGATTTTATCGCAATCTGTAAATCGCTATATGGGGGAATTGTTGCACTTGGTGGAGGTCTGCACTCTCCAGGTGCTTTTCTAGTCAATCAGATTACCCTCAAATTATCCCCCACATTAAACACATACACACACATCACATCACCATAATAAATCAATGTTCATGAGATCAACACCACCCCAGCAATCTACACATGTGAGCATTATCTGTAGCACAAGTCCGCTGGGTGCCTTACCAGCTGCCTCTCTGATATTTTAGATGCTCTGCACCACATGGGTTCATGCAACCTGTTTGCCAGCCTCTCTGATTGTCTTTTTCTCCCTGTGATGTTGTGTGCTACCCTCAACGATCAGGTGGAAACTGATGATGGGTGCAAAGGTTCCCCCTTCCAGTCTGTTCCTGCCCCACAAACCTTCCAGTTTGACTTGACAGTCATGTTCAAGAAATCAGTTTGAGATGATTTGAGCTTTGTGACATGGTACATTATTCTGCTGGAAGTAGACATTGGAAGATAGGTACACTGGTCATAAAGAGATTGACATCATAGATTGTGGTGTTTAAATGATGCTCAACTAGTACTAAGGGGCCCACCACCAGCAGCCTGAAACATTGATACAAGGCAGGATGGATCCATGCTTTCATGTTGTTTACACCAAATTCTGACTCTACCATCTGAATTTCACTGGCAAAATGGAGACTCTTCAGATCCAGTAACGCTTTTCAAGTTTTACAGTCTTCTATTGTCTAGTGTTGCTAAGGCTGTGTGAATTGTAGCCTCAATTTCCTGTTTCCTGGGGACAGCGCTACTACTAAGCCACCAGGGAGGCCAACCAAATGTATGTAAATGTGCTGATCTTGAGGACTGGTCTGGCTACCATTGACAAGTCGACAGTGGTCACCTGTTGGCACACAGTCATTATGTGTAAACAACTCAAAGTGGCTCACCAACGCGCCATCCACTGCCAACCAATATATCTGCATGCCAAATATATGGGCACAACTGGGAAATCCCCATTTGATCTACAGCCAATCAGTGAGGAAGGAATGGACTGATGTCACTCTGAGGAGGGAAATCTCACAAGTTGGATAAGCTATTAGCAACAAGGGAAACAGACTTCCACCAGCACCGTGTCCACTCTTAAAAGATGTAGAGTATTGAACAGAAGGACCAATTTAAAAATAAAAAAAGAAACAAAGGAGGAAAAATGAGGGTCAGCATTGACCCCGTTGCTTTCACCAAAGACAACTCTAAAGGATTTAAAAAGTATGCAGAGCTGACATTTCTTCTAGACTGGAAAGTAAGGTAAACTGTTGTTGCTATGAAGAGTTATAATCCAAATTGTACAACTGCATTTCACTCCATTTCTACTCATCACACTGTCTCAACACACTGTAACTGCCCTCCTTTACCGTATACTTTGTTGTGTCTTAGACCAGAGGCTGACACGTGAACCTTTTACAGTGTTCCTTTAAATGAAATATAGTGTAAAATTCCAAAGTCTTTCCTCAGTGCTCAGAGCAATGAATGCATTGATGAATTAGGAAGACTCTGATCCTCACAATGTAAAATTGGCAACCCAGTAGAGCCCCCCCCCCTTTCTTTAAATGAAGACCATTAACTCATAAACATTGGAGAGAATGTGCTTGCTTGCCAAATTTTGTCATTCAGATCACACAGTATCAGAGGGAGACTGCAGCAATGAAACACTGCATTGCTGTTAACCTGTGAAACTCACAAGAGACCAATTTTAAAGGGAATGGCCAAGATATCAATACCGCCTTTCATTGGACCCTTTTAGGATCACTAGGGATAATTTGTCAAAATGTGACTCCAATTTGAGCCAATACAGCATTATATGGCTACATTTTTTTTTTTTGTTGTTGTTAAATCACTTATTATTTCAGATTTAAAAAAAAGGATTCTATTCCCATCTGTAACTTTGTTGAACTATTGTACGTCTAAGCAGCACATTTAAAAAAAATAAATAAATGAAAGGGTGAGATGGAAATTCCCAGTTGGAAAATAAAGTTTATATTCAGAGTCACGAGATTAATACCGCCCATGACACACAAACATGCAACCAAAAAACAAAACAAAACAAAAAGAAGAAGAAGAAAAAAAGCTTGTGCACTAACAGTGTATGAGAGTACAGAAAAAGTAGAAATTTTTCACTGCTGAATCAGTTCCAGATGTCCAGGACAGAAATAAGCTTAAATTAACATCTAGACCTGCACAGCACAATCTCCTTCAAAATTGAAATGTTGCAGAAAAAAGTCCAAACACATTACCAGGCTCTTGTTTATCACCAGTCAAAATATTTTCCTCAACATCCTCCACATCTGTCCCCACCCATGTTTGCTACATCTGGCTGCTGTGTTGAAAGGATGTGCTGATTAAAGGGACAATTTGAGTCTCAGTGACACTGTGCGTCACATGATGGTGTGCTGGAAGCTGCAGAGCAGTGTAATCCTAGTTGATGATATAAACAGTCGAAAGTATCGCAGCATCCAGAGTAGTGCAAAGACATCATTTATGCCTGTGGAGGAATTTCACCCATGTTCATTATTTGTGATATGAGGCTTCTGAGATGTGGAGTGCACTCTATAATTTCACATGGTTGGAGTTAGGACCTGTTTTTCTCCTCTCATTATGTTCCAAGCTTTCGTGATGAGGACTTGTATGCACCATACACCCTTAGAGACGCTCTCTCATTTCATTGCTATTGCATGTCACTTATTCACTGCAGATTTACAGTAATGAGCCACTGCATTTATTACAATAGACAGAAGACAACTTCTACTGCACCTCAGCCTTTTTTCTCAAGATAATAGCCTATGGTACTGTTCCATGTATCTGCGTACTATGGCCTCTTCTTCCCAACTTCCTGGGGTCCACCTTAGGCTGATCACCATTCCATTACAGAGCCGCATACAGATGAACAACCACACACACACTCCAAAATCACCAATTAGCTTACCATGTGTGTTTTTGGTCTATGGGAGAAAACTAGAGTACCCAGAGAAAACAAGCAAAGAGAGAACTCCACAAAGGAAGAGCCCAGTCAGGATTCCTTCTAGCTGTGAGGCAACAGTACTAACTACCAAGCCATCATACTGAACCGTCTCACCTTTAGAGTCGGTTTACATGAGTCCTAGCTTCATTTTTATTCCTAAGTATATGCAACATTTAGGACCAATTGATGGAAAGTATGTTAGAGTTGTTTTTGTTATTTGGGTATTTGGAGCAGCCAGGGTCTGTTTACTATCTGTCTTCTCTTGGCATTGCATTGCATTGCTAATAGGACTGTGGTGAGAGCCCATGTGCTGCTGCCCCCTGCTTGTCTTACACTCCTTTCAAACACAAGTCCTGTTTATTTGCCAGTTTGCAACACAGCATGCAAGAGAATGCAAGAATTCAGATGGTCTTTTTAATATCATTAAAATAATGCTAGCCCACATTCAGACTTATTTGTACCAAACAGGATGATTGAGAACCCCTATCCTCTGTCGTTCTTAGCGAGCTGTTTGCTACTGTCACCTGTCTCTTGCATTCCCTATTTCACTTCCAAACTGTTCACAAGAGCTGCAGGGCTTGCTGACCGGCTGTTGCCCCATATGGTACTGTTTGTTTAAAATATGTCCAGCTTTCTTGCTAACTCCCACTTCAGTGATGAAGATCACTGATGTCATGCAATTTTTAAAGCAATTTCAATTTATTAATCACTTATGATTCACTCCTCTAGATACCTCTTGTGGAGAATTTTAACAGTTTTATCATAGTTTTATCATATCTTGCACAGTGTAACTAATCTGTCACAAAAAAATCATCTTTGGCATGAACATCCAGCAATTTCTTGATTATGTTTCCTGCTTCCTGCCATCTCTTTTTCATTATTTGCTGCATTCCTGGATGAGTGCTCTCATGGACTGTTGTGCTTCTATGTGACAGTGATACTTTAAACAGCAACTATGTAGTTATTTGTGTTATAGGAGTATTTGGCCCCAACAAACGGAGCACACTCTTAAGACTTTAAATAATTACCATTTATCATACTAAGGGGTCTACAGGATCGTGAGCTGCGCCCACTTCAGGGGCATTCGGATAGACCACCTTAGTGCTATATTATCACCGTCTGCTATTTTTCTGAAAGGTATATCTAAAACAACAACAAAAAAAACAAAACACTGTAGATGAAGATTAAGGACGGATTAAGATTTTTTTTTTTCACTGAAGACATCTTGAGAAATAGAAACACTCTGGTTATATCCATCTGAAATCATTTAACCTGCATTTTAAATGTTACCCTTAGCATTTTTTTTCCTATGCTATATATATTAGCACAAATAGAGTATGGTGGAGATCTGTCCTCATGGTGCACTACTGCTAAGAACAATGAGTTCTGTATATATGCAGGGATTCTCTATTAAACTAGCTGCTCTATAATTTAATCTGGCAAAGACACATGGCATTCACATGTCAAACCAGCACACGTACAGCACTTTGATTCAGCTATCCTTATGTAAAAGTGTCATGGCCCGGGTCAGCCAAGACTGAGAATTTGTATTTTCTGTCTGTTTTGTCAAGTTGGCGTCTCTCCATGTCTGTAGTGCTTCCTGTTTTACTTTGAAGGTCTGTCTTGTCTTCGTGGTGTCAAAACTTTTCTTTCTCCCACTTGTCAGCCTGATTTTTCACACGTGCTTCTCGTTTGTTCCCGTGTTTTTATTCAGTTTGCTGTCCATTGTCGTCTCTACCCCCGCATACCTGTCTGCTCGTCATCGTGCTCTTCACCCTGTTTCCTGGATTTAAGTTGAGTTAGTAATTTTGTATTTTTTGGTATTTTTGGATTTTGTATTTTTGTTAAAAAAAAAAGTCATTTTTGTTTTGAAACCTCCTGCACCTTGGGTCCTCCTTCCACCCCCCACACCCGTGACAGAAAGTGCTTCATTAATTAAGATAGTATGGTATTCATTCAATAGGAAAACAACAGATTTTCTAAACCTTTTTTAATTCACTTGATCCTCCTTAGGCATTTCAGAAGACTTCTGTCTTTGCTCAGTCACTGATGTAATGACAGTATTACCAGAAAAAAAAATTTAAAATCTGAAGCACAGCACATAATCGCCTAAACCACATTGTATGGACAAATTAAAGCATAAGTGCAACTTTCATAGCTCCAAAAAAGATATCCTCATGTCCGCGTCCAAAACAGTCTATTCTAACACCATGGTGTGTGACTCCATTTCAGCAGAGGCACCACACTGCTACATATTTTAGAGCTGAGAAGAAAGGAAAAGAGCAGAAGTATGGATAAAGGATTTGGAGGAATTTAAATCATGTGCCTTCACTAGCTTTGGGTGTTGTCTTCACAACTTAAACCATTCTACTACATGGAAATGTGCAGCTGCTTTAATTTGTCAACTGTGTGCTGTCTACTGAGAGAGTAACTCAGAATGACAACAAGAGCTGGAGGCAGGCAAAGAAGAAACATGGAGACAGAAAAATGGTGGAAGAAGTGTGCTGGCAAAGCCAAGAGAGGGCAGATATTTGTATGCAATGCTTAACTTTGGTACTTAAGCTTTCTGTGGCTGGTCTGTCCACCCTGTGCTCACACCACAATAAATCAAACAGCATGTTTACAGCGTAGGAGTGCACCAGTGGGGAGACGCACCAGGAGAACACACTCAATTTTTTTTTTTGTATTTTTTTTTTTTTTTTGCATATTCTACAATCTAAAGTGAATGTTTTAGCCAAAGACATTTGGAGAAATATTTTGACAAATCTGGTGTGACGAAGACCAGATGACAGACAATAACGTTTTTTTTTTTCCCAGGAATCTCTTCTGGGAATTCAAATGAGTGACTTATGATCTGAAAGTTGCAGACAAAGGCCTTTGTGATGCAGCCCCTCAGAGTTTCTCTGTAGCTATTCAGTCTCAGCCTCTGAGGTACTTTGGATTGAAAGCGTCCACTAAAATTCAGCAAGAAGTTGCTAACACCACCTCCATTAGACGTGACACAATAGGCCTCATTCATGAAATCTTTGTAAGTCTATGAGCATATTTGCACATAAATAACCTCCTTACTAAAAACCTACTCCAGACCATACCAGTCAGTATCTGGTGAGCTCACCATTTGCCTCACATGGTGCCACACGTCTCCTTCATAGAGTTGATCAGGTTGTTGATGGTGGTCTGTGGAATACTGGTCCACTCCTCTCCAATGGTTGTGTGAAGCTGCTGCATATTGGCAGGAACATGTTGTCATATAGAGAAACGATGGGTAGGAATAAAATTTATAGCCCATTCATTTAATTGTAGGTAATTTAGTTTGTTGGTCTGCAAATGTTTTTTTTTTGTTTGTTTTTGTTTTTAGCGCAACACACTTAGGTATCATGGAATCAAGTATTCCCACAAATTAAGAAAATAGTGTTATTTCTTTTTCATTCTCGTGTTTAAACATGTTTTAAAGGTATCTGCATGCTGTGAAAATAATGGACACATAAGGTATGAATGTTGTAATATCTTATAATGACAAGCAATGTTCATGTGTATTATTTATTTACACAAGAGGAAAGAGAATCTTAGAGTAAATCTGATTTCCTTTATTGATATGAACCATGATCACAAATCACAAAAACTGATATACTACAATGAAGTCTACTGAAATATGCTTCTGAGTTTGTGAATTAAAGTAATCAGAACACAAAACTGTGTTAGAGCAACGTTTTTATTATTTATTTATTTTTACTTAATAATGGGTGTATTACCCTGTGAGGTCAAAAAAAAAAAAACCCCAGTGAGATTCAGAAAGCGAGAGTCAATTTTGCAGAGAGTCAATTTTTCAAGACCAAAGATGATGTGTTTACGACCAATGCACATCTGTTTTGGACCAAACTTTACCCGTTACCAGTAGCTATAGTGGTTTTCAATGTAGTGAAAGTCAGCAGTCAAACGTACCAATAAGGACGTAGGAGTGCCACCTATTCTGACCTCAAAATGAAATCTGGATGAGCCGCTGTGTAACTCCGTGCTTTAAGCATGTGGTAAATGGTAAATGGACTCCACTTATATAGCACTTTTGACACACCATCATGGTGCCCCCCAAAGCGCTTTACATAGGCCTCTCATTTACCCATCCACACACACACCCACACACACCAGTGTGCACACACACCAGAGCACACACTCACACACCAGTGGGCGGCTGCTGCCATGCAAGGTGCTGCCAGGCCCACTGGCAGCCAACTTCAGAGGCTACAGTCCTCCTGAACTTTGACTCCTGGCCTGTGGTCCTTTGCTGTATGTGTTCTCCACTGTCCTGTCTTTTTCACTGTAAATAAAGGCCCCTAAAGCCACAAAATCTTTGAAAAAAATTAAATACAACTGATACACACAAGAATGGAAGAAGCTGTCTCATTGTTTATATTGAATAATTGTGTGTATATTATTTTTATTATTCATGTCCACTTGTTTCTTTTTAATTCACAAATAGTGTCCCTTAATACTGTATATTGCAAAGGATTCTATGTGGCAAAAGCAGGTTTTAAATGCTAATTCTGAAATCAGTGATCAAACTCCAGGGCATCAAATTGTTTTACTGATATTCAGTTGTGCCCTGTGATGGACTGGTGACCTGTCCAGGGTGAACCCCTGCCTTTGGCGGCCCACCCTGCATAGGATTAAGCGGGCATAGATAATAGACGGATGGATGGATATTCTGTTGCTCAGTCATTAATATAGTACATTATTGTGAATAACCAAAAGAAAAAGAAGTCTGCTGTTTGCTGTTCTAATGTGATTATATATGTTCAACAGTTCAGCTGATACACTGTCTTCCAAGAGCAAGAAACTGAGATGTGAATATCTACCATATGCATTCACCTCCACAAAGTCAAGTATTATTTTACTGCAGCTGCAAGCCTCCTAGGGTATACCTCTAAGTGCTTGGCACATCTAGCTACTGGGATTCATGCCATTCCTCAATGCAAAACTGCTGCAACTCCTTCAAGCTGAAATGGGCTCCACTGGTGTACAGTTATGTTTAAGTCATACCACAATCTAAACTAGATTGAAGTCTGGGCTTCTGCTAGGCCATGCCAGTCCATTTAAGTTCTCCCCTTAAATTATAAGAGTGCTGATATAGTAGTAGTATTTTGAGGATTACTGTCATCCTCAATTTTTAAGAAACTGAAACGGGTTTTTCTTAGGAAAAAAATGCAGATATTTAGCAAAATCCATTATTCCTTCAAGATTTGGAAAATTTCCAGTGCCTGTGGATGAAAACCGTTCCCACAACACAAATCTGCCACTGTAATGCTTCACTGTGGGGATGGTATTCTAAGGTTAATGGGTTAGTGGCACATGTGACATGTTCCTGGATGGCTAAAAGTTACGTTTTGGCCACTTTTAAATGAAGCCCATATTACACTCTGTGGCTTGCACTGATCAGTAACTCCACATTCTCTCCACTGTTGATTATCTGACTTCTGAAATTAATTGGCAATACTAATTTATTTATCTATTTATAGATCTAAAGTTGTCTGAAGAGCTCATGAGTCGTTGTCCTGAGTAGAGTCTAACTTGCAGTAGATAGCGGGGAACACAGCAAAGAATGAGGGAGCAGCTACTCCGAATGAAGGTCGCAGAGGGATGAGTCTAAAACAGCTCAAGCCTCATGAATTTTTTCATAAGGATTTGAGCTGTACTAGATAATTTAGACTGTGTCACTTTTCTGCCAGACAGTTATGAATATGTCATTATTTTCTTCAGCAGAAGCATGTTCATGTTCCTCAGTTCTGCACAGTGACTCACCAGGATCAGCTGAGTCTGTCAGCCATTGATTCAGACCTTCTGGCTATTGTTTCTGAAAAGATTTAAAAGATCATCCATGTTTGTGTTTGTTTTTTTTCCCCAAGCTTTTCCAAAAGCATGACATCATTGTCATTTTAGCAATCAGTTATTTTTGATGTCTTGAAGTTATTATTTTAGGATTAGAAAAGCAAAATTTTCCATTTTCAGGATGATCGGCAGCATGAAAACATGCTGCATTCAAAGATACTCACCAATGCAGTGATGTGGAGGAACAAATGTGGAGCAAAGAGCATGGAATGTGAGTTGTAAGATATTACAATTCTACGTGTATTTTCCTTTCTCTGCAATACTTTATTCATGGTAATGTGTCCTAAGGGGATTACATTCACTGACTTTTGGATCCGTTGAGTCATCACACATTAGGAACATTGATGCTTTTGGTGTCAGGACATGTCAAGCCAAAATGTCTGTGGTCTACGTTAAGATGTTAATCATGGTTTTCCTTCTTTGTGGCAAATAAAGTATTACTCAAAGACAGATTCCTCTTCATGAGCATGTGTCTTTATTTTATCTATCTGGTTTTCTGCCAGCAACAGAGATTTTGGCTTATTAGAATATCTGTTTGATTACAGCAGAAACAAGACCAACAAGCATCTAATTCAGTGTGAATGTCAAGGCATGACCTAAAAAAAAAAACTACATAGTCTGTTCATGTCACTAAGACTTTTTTTTTTTTTTTTTTAAACATAGTTAACCCTCATCTGGCATGCCTTCTCTATACACAGAGTACTGAGGGACAGGCCTAAGCTGAAGTTTAAAGGATCCCTGCTTGGCTTTCCTCTTCAGCGCTCTGCTGAACGCATTAGCCTAGATCAGCTGTGGTTCTCATCAGAGGCACTCAAGCTGAAATGCCAAATGTGGCATTTTAAAAAAACACGAATAAATGAAATTAATATATACATTAAAATTTGCTTCCTTATAAACAGACTCACAGGTTTGTGTGCATTTGTAAAACATCACAATAAATACAATCTGTCTTTCTGGCACAAGACAACAGTTCACGGTTCCGGTTGCTGTGGCAGATGCAGCTGAGTGTTCAGTGGATCGTCACCTCCATGAGCTGAGCATTTTAGGTGGACATACACTAAGAAATCTTCAATGCTCCACTGTTCCTTTTTAAAAGGACTACGTGTATTATGCAGTGGTTTGCAAATTTACTGTTTTTTTTTTTTTTAATATTCTGTAGCTACTCAATTTTATTGCATTGATTTATAGACCAGAGCACAGTTTCATTGAGTCTTTGTTGAGGTTCAGAGTGGAAAGGCAATCATTTTTTCTTCAAATCTGCGTCCAAGAAAATCATCATGCTTGATTGCACTTAAAAATGTGACTGTCGAGCAAAAACATTGACAACTACAGATGTTCATTTTTGCATTTCTGAAGGCCAGCTAATTGTCCTTTATACATTTTTGAAGCTTGCAAAGGTTACAGAGGATTCAGCATGAATCCACACAGCTATTTTGTGCAACAAAGCCAGTCCAGTACAGGTTATGTGGGTTACAGAGGCAAAGGTTAGGATAAAAGAAGTTGCAGATATTGTCCCCAGAGTCAAGAAGGTAATTTATCATTAGAAGGACCAAGGTAATTTCATTATGAAGATGAGTATAAGTCTGATAATGCCTATGTCTGTAGAGCATTTACAGTCTAACTACTTTAGGATCTATTGTTTTTGTTTTGTTTTGTTTTTTTAACAGTAGGTTGCTTCTGTGTTAAGACGTTTAACTAGTGAGGACTTTGGTGCCAAAAAAAAAAATAAATTAAAATTAGTGAAACCTCCATTGATGATGATAACAAAATTAAATCATACAGTGTAACAGGTTCCACATAAAGTGCTGAAATACAAAACAGAGACACTTAATTTTGTCAGTGATTTTCAGCCTTTATGTTTGAGTAGACAGTTTTTATTTTTTCCAATCTTTGCTGTGTTGGTGCCACAAATAGCTACCCTCCTCCTTGCAAGCTGTTAAAACTTAATTGTTTCTGCTGCGATGACAGACCTATTTGAGCTTCAAGTAAATGATAATTAAGATTAAAAAAATGTGCTGTTTTTTTCTCTAGGTTTGGAAAATCATTTGACAGAGCTGGTGATGACCAGCTTACTTTAATTTTAGGCCAAATGACAAGAATCTACCTCAGAACGTGCAACTTTGAAGATAAGAAAACTGAAAACGGTGTGTTCACCTCCTTCCTAAGACCAAATCTACTTTCACTGTTTAGACTTAAGTGGAAGTCACAAGCTTTAAAGGAGCATCATCCATCAAAACAAGACTGGTTTTGGCTCCTCCAAGAGTAAAAAGCGAAGTGCTTTTAAAATAGCTCATCATGCCAAATCATGGCAAAGATAATCTCAATGTGCTTTTCATGTTTTCATAATACAGAAGACTTTTTTTTTCTCAGCGGTTAATTACTTTTAAACTGGAAATGTTTTCCTGCATGCATGAGTGTATAACGAGATGTGATTGGGAATGAATGAATGAATGAATGAATGAATGAATGAATGAATGAGTCTGCAGCTGAACTCATGAGTAACGGGAATAGGTTCAATAATGTTTCTGACATCACACAGTCACCTAGTTTGAACCTCCAAAGACCAAATCTCAAAACAGCGTACTCTTTGAGAACTCCATCAGAGCTAACTACTAGCGGGCCTGTTACGTGACTAGACTTGCTAATTCGATCATTGAAAGAAATCCCAACTAATTCTGTTAATGGAAATGCCCCTGCTCCTCATTTGACAAACACTCTTCTTCTTCTTCCCCACATTTTCTCTGTCAGCAAGACATTCTCTCCAGCTGCACCATTAGCTCTGAAGCCAAAAGTGATTTGCTGATGCTAGTTTATTGCTGTGAAAGCTGAGTGAAGACAAATTTGGGCATGATGTCTCACACCAATGTTCTCATGTTTGCCTGACTGTCGGAGGCTGAGATATTTGATTCTCAGCTCACAAGGATTCAGAGTTAAAAGAGAATGAGTAAAGAATATCCAATTAGAACAAAAAAGTGGTAATATATTAGTTTTGGTTTTCCAAAAAGTACATTACAGCATCATCTAAATTCATTTTGGTTGATGTGAATAAGTAAAGATGCCGTTATTATTATTATTCTGTCACAGCCTATATGTTTGATCTCCTACATGACAATGTACAATTTCAACATTATTATTAAAGCAAACACTCATGAAAAGGAAGGAATGATGGCTGGAAGCATTAATCCTCTAATTCCAGTGATGGAGATCCCAGTTTTACACCCATCCTGTGAAACATTTTCCACTGCTTGTTAACTTCACAAATTCACTGTCAGTCCTGAATGATTTGGGTTAGAAGTTACACACCATCTTTTTAGGTTTTGATTCTCAGAATCAAAACAAAGAAATATGTTGCATTAAATTTAAATCAGTTTCGAAAAGTATACATGGCCAAAGTTTACGTATTTCACTTTTCACGGGTCATTAAGTCTCCATCAAGTTGCATGCGTGCTGCATCGCACAAAACCACAGCCAAGGGTTATGTTGCTACCTCACAGGTTTTAACTACGAATAATGACACCACTATGTTTTGAACATGTGGGTCAATGTAGCTATTATATGTTCTCTGGTGAAACAGAAATCAGTCAAATAAACACAACCTTTTAACAACACATTAGAAGGTTCAACCAATTAAATTGTAATTATGTGCAGGAAACACAGAAACAATACTTTTGGACCTGATAAATCTGCAGCTGGAGATGGAAAAGATAGAGGTGGTGCAGAAACAAGGTGCAAAATATGCACCAAAGAGATCTTGGTAAATTCAATTCAGTTTAATTAAGTAATGCTTTATCAGTCCCAGAAGGGAGATTATATTTTTGCAGTAACTGTGACTATGCATTTTCAAAGAGTCATTTAGATGTTAATTGCTGTGGGCAGGAAGGATCTCCTGGAGTTGTGTGTCCTAGGGACTGTTGTTGTATTGTTATTTATATACACTGCCTGGCAAAAAAAAAAGTCACCACTTGGATAGGTATGAGCCTCCTATTAGATAATTACTGCATGCGCGATCATCTTTTAGCTGGCAACAAGTTATTTAACCCCAACTGGTGCAATGAGTTGCTTCTCATTTCCTAAACAACCATGTCAAAGACACAATCCTGTGGTCGTGGAAAAGATGTTAATCTGTTTGAGAAGGGTCCAGTCGTTGGCATGCTTCAAGCAGAGAAAACATTTAAAGAGATTGCAGAAACTACCAAAATTGGTTTAGGAGCTGTCCAACGCATTATTAAAAACTGGAAGGATAGTGGGGACCCATCGTCTTCAAGGAGGAAATGTGGTCGGAAAAAAATCCCCAATAGTCATAATTGGTGATCACTTAGATGTTTGGGAGATCAAATCGAAGAAAAACGACAGCAGAACTCAGGGCTGTGTTTAATAGTGAAAGTAAGAGCATTTCCACACGCACAATGTGAAGGGAACTGAAGGGATTGGGACTAAACAGCTGTGTAGCCTTAAAAAAAACACTAATCTGTGACGCTAACCGGAAAAAAGTCTTCAGTTTGCTAGGGAGCATAACGATTGGCCCCCAAAGCAATGGAAGAAGGTCATGTGGTCTGCTGAGTCCAGATTGATCCTGTTCCAGAGTGATGGGAGCATCAGGGTAAGAAGAGAGGCAGATGAAGTGATGCTCCCATCATGCCTAGCGCCTACTGTACCAGCCTGTGGGGGCAGTGTTATGATCTGGGGTTGCTGCAGTTGGTCAGGTCCAGGTTCAGCAACAGTATGAGCTCAAAGAATGAGGTCAGCTGACTACCTGAATGTACTGAATGACCAGGTTATTCCATCAATGGATTTTTTCTTCCCTGATGCCACGGGCATATTCCAAGATGACAATACCAGGATTCATTGGGCTCAAATTGTGAAAGACTAGTTCAGGGAGCATGAGACATCATTAACACATATGGATTGGCCACCGCAGAGTCCAGACCTGAACCCCATTGAGAATCTTTGGGATGTGCTGGAGAAGGCTTTGAGCAGCGGTCAGACTCTACCATCATCAATGCAAGATCTTGGTGAAAAAATTAATGCAACACTGGATGGAAATAAATCTTGTGACATTGCAGAGGCTTATCGAAACAATGCCACAGTGAATGCGTGCTGTAATCAAAGCTAAAGGCGGTCCAACAAAATATAAGAGTGTACGACCTTTTTTTGGTGGTGACTTTTTTTTTTGGCCAGGCAGTATATTATATTTAATATATTGTTATATTTTATAAATTACTGTTGTACTGCTACTGTTGTTGCAACAACAACAATACTGTTGTTGTACATTCTACTTATTTGTGTTGTGTTGTTGTTGAGTTTAGGGAGCTAATATTTATTTTTGGTTATTTTCTATCTGTGGTTGGGTTTAGGCACTGAAACTACTTGGCAAGCTTTAAAAAACATACAAATGCGACACTTTTGCCCCCCCCTTACAGTGCAAGCAGCTTTCTCTCACATAATAAACTTTATTTATGAGACCAAATTATTCCGATAAATACTTCTATTATTCCTATAAATCAAATTACATCATGATTAATGTATATGAAGTCAGAAAGCAGTACAGTGATCCCTTGCCAATTCGCAGTTTAAGTTCTGCGGTTTTTAGTTATTTGCGGATTTTTTCAGAAATATATAATATAATTTTTTTAAAAATTGCAGAAACATCACAGGATGTTCTGCGCGTTCTCTCACAGTGAAGAAATGCTGTGAGCCAGCCTGGCCCCTTTAAGAAGGTAGCCTTATGGGTAATGATGTGGCCTTATGGGTAATGGAGTGTGTGTGTCGTGGGACGGCAGAAGAAAACAGGGTTAGATGAAAAGTGGAGTGAGCATAAACAACAGCCCAGCGTGTATAGATTTACATTCTCTGTTAACTGACAGGAGCCCAATAATACAACCTGTGTGATGTTACAAGTTCCTGCAGTGCCAGAATAAAGTGCTCGTTCCATGCCGAGAAACTTTTTGTTTTGTTGTTGTTAGCGTGTTAGCCGCTAATTACGAGCCAAAAATAGCAAAATACCAGGAGTTTCTTTACTACGGTTCAGAGACCAGAGGCTGTGAAGGTAACAGAAAGACCACAGTTGAGACTTTGTTGTCTTTCGCTGCAGTGCCTCACTACTTTTTTGGGGTTTTTAAACATATTTTAAACACATTATTGAGGCTTGGTGGGGCTCCGGCTCCAGTTTGCAGATTTTGATTTACCCCAGGGGGTCCCCATTAACCGCGAAAAATAAGGGATCACTGTAGTACTACGAGTGATACTATTCCAGCACTTTGTACTTTTTAGGATTATTGTGAAATTATTTACCTAAAGTGATCAGGTTAATAACAGATGCATCAATTAAAAAACACTCTTAGAGCTCCTTATCTAAAGCTGTATAATGTAAAACTAGGGATTTTTGCTCAAAAATGTCAGAGAATTTTTACATTCAGCTTTATGCCTTTTCAGTTCATCTTTTTCTCATAACTATTCACATTGTAGAAAATGTTCATAAATGGTGGCAAATGTTTTAAATGGGATTGTGCATAAATGTAGCTCCTAGTCAAGTTATTATTACATGTTAATGATATGAAATGTCTTGTTTCATATTCTGCTTAATGTCTCCCAAACAACACTAAACACATATTAGACTAAAGCACTTGGATTCATGAAAAGCCACACATTAAAAATCCTGCTTTGAGCATCCTTTTCTGCTTTGCCGCACTCATATTTCTATCTGTAATTTTCTTTTTTTTTTTTTTTTTATGTGCATAGGTAATTATAGGTTACCCCTGTAATTTCTTTCAGTGGAAAGAATCTGTTCAGGGAGGTCTTTCACTGTCCCGTATTAGACAACAATTCCCTACCCCATCCAGCACACTCTTCTAATTTATATGCACCCACACACATTCATATTTTAAGCAAGGCCTTTATATGTATATTATGTGTAAGAATAATATGTGGCAAGTTTTGAGCTTATTGTCAGCTTATTGTCATTTCATAAGCCTCAGTAATGCCTTCAATGCATTATTTTTAGTTGTTAAACACTGAAGATATAAGATGCCTAAATCTGTGGATATTCTCATTTATCCAGGTAAGTTCCATTCTCGCAACAATTGAATCATAGGCAACTGGACTTAGATTTGTCTAGAAGACGTTTCGCCTCTTATCCAAGTGGCTTCATCAGTTCTCAACGAATCGGTCTGACCAGTCTGCACTAGTCAGACAAACAGTAGAGTATGACTCAGGTTTTTAACCTCTGTGGAGGTGTGCACCCACCACTTTCCAAAGACAATACTTCGTTAGTGGAGTTTCGCTGGACCCTTTGTTAAAAGAAAACTGGTGGGACAGAAGATTGAAACTGACATTTAATCAAGATGATCTATTCTCAAATAAATGCTCCCTGCAATGGACAAGCAACTTGTTCAGGCTGTAAACTGCCTTTTGCTAAAACAGCTGGGAAAGTTTCCAGCAGATCCTTGTAGTTACTAGTTAATAGGAATGAGCAGGTATGGATGGATGTGTGAATCCTCCAGGAAATCTATGTTCCACACATAAGATCGCATCGATTTCATCAAGTGTTAAATGTAACATGTATCAGCTTTCCATGATGACTTCTTGGGAATTGAAAAAAATTGAACAAAAGTTTTATCAGTAATAAGCATCAGGTTTGTCTCTTCTAGAATAAAAGAAAAGAAAAGCACACAAACCATTTTAGTGGCTCTGATGAGTTTACTCCTGGAAACCTGTGAATAGCTACACTGAAATGTTGCCCTAAGAGAAAGGTTCTGTCTCTTGTTTTAATAAACCAGGGGCCACAGTTCTTGTTTTGTCTGTCAAACACTCAATTTTTTTTATTTCTCGTGTCTCTTTGTTCCCAGTTTGTTGCATCTTGCAGTTGCGCAATACCCTTAGTAAGCCTGGTTCAAGAACATTTGGTCAGTCATAAATGTAAGATGAATTTAACTTCAAAATGTTATTGTTTTTTTAGAAATCAAAACACCATCAGAACTGGTAACAAATATCTATTCCAAAGGATCAATAACCAAACAGTGAAATTAT
Organism: Hirundichthys speculiger; assembly: GCA_018398805.1. Taxonomy (NCBI): domain Eukaryota; kingdom Metazoa; phylum Chordata; class Actinopteri; order Beloniformes; family Exocoetidae; genus Hirundichthys; species Hirundichthys speculiger. The sequence goes on along the minus strand of JAGFBZ010001543.1, from coordinate 806,948 downwards.
ATAGGCTGTTAAGAAAACAAGGCATCCATTGTTTTGTTTTGTTTTTTTCTCATTGTGGTTATACTTTTTGAATGATGAAGTGACAATTTCTTACAGACAATGCATTCAGTTCCACGTTAAAGGCTGAAATAATTGCAAAGGGAGCTGGACAATTTCTCCATTAAACACAATGAGAGTGTGGGCCCTCTGGTGGTGACCGTGGGGTCAGCTGTGCACTTTTGTTTCTGTTACACCCAACAGTAGACAGCTATTACTCCACTCCCACTGCAAAGTCTGTCAGTGGCCACTAGTGAACATGTCATCTGTTCTTTAAATCAAAAAAAAGAAAAAGCTTTTCTTTCTTGCCAATTTAATCAGAAAGCCAACTTTCCCTGACAGCGCCAACAGACTGTCAAAAGTCTTGTCACATTAGATCACAAAACTCACAACAAAAAAGGGAAAACAAAAACTAAACTCCCAAAACTATGAATTTATTATACATTCATTCTTAATGAAGAAACAAGATACAGAGCTTTTCTTTTTAACCGCTGTTTTCTACAGCTGTCCAGCTTTCTGTTTGTTGAGCAACACTGAACCCAGAACTGAAGCTTAATATAATATATAACATTTGTGGAACTTCTTTTACAGATATGATACATTGAAGGATGCTGATTGCTTTTCCTAGTAAAAGTGCACATACATACAGTACTTTTAGCAAATGCCGTAGTGTGATTTACACTGTAGGTGTTGGAAGAGGATGTTGAAGGTATTTATTAGTGGAATATTCCTGAATGACAATGAGCCCAGAAAGAAGGATTTTGTGAGATTAAATACTCAATTCACGGTGGACATACCTGACCTTCAGTCTGAGGACAACCTTATGGTCATGGACAACTGTTAATGGTTAATAGATGGGAAAAAACTCTTTGATTTAGCCTCGCTATATCAAAAAAAAAAAAAAAAAAAAATATATATATATATATATATATATATATATATATATATATATATATATATATATATATATATATGGGAGTGCCACATAAATAAATAAATATTGTCATGTTATCAGTAAGCAATCAAAAAAAATTGCAAAAAGGCTTTTAAAAAAAGGGAAAATACTCAGATATAACCTTTTTGTAATCTCACTTTGATTAGTGAATTGTACTTTTAATACATACTTTTTCCTCATGAGTACATACTGTAACTAATTAAGCTGATTTTGTAATATAATTACATAATCCTTTTACATGTAGCTTGTTACTCCTCAACCCATGATAACCTGCACAAGTTTCAGCTGTGGCTAGCATATGATGAATATATATTACACGTTATGTATTCATCATATACAGCATGTGAACTTGACAACCGTCTTCTACAGACTTGTGTATAAATCGAAAAAGCTTACTGATAACATGACATGGTAGAATTTTAGGCTGTGAATAAAGTACCTACCTCTTCAAGATTGTGCCACACAACCGGATCAATGTCTGTATCGGTCAGTGCAGATATTTGCCCAAGACTTTCGTTCGCTGACATCTTCTACCATCCTCAGAATGTAGTCCGGCTGAACATTTTCATCCACACACCGAGCAATTCTTAAAAGTTCTTGTTGAACACCTCTCCTTAACTCCTCCACGTTTTCCATATTTACTTTTCCACCGTTATCAGTCAAACTACGTGAGTTGTCTGCACGTCCTCCTCAGCGCTGGTGAGGTCAGGCTAAACGCTAGCATACATATCTATGAGTTAGCGCCCATACCGCCAGGCAGAAATCCAGTGATCAGGGAACGACTATCCATCCTGGACAGGAAGCCCCGCCCAGAGCTATTTGATTGACAGCTCAGTCCACCAAGCGTTTTGTCATTGCTTTATCCTTGTGTCACAGGAGTGCCAAAAAAAGGAAAAGCAAATGCAATATGAAAATTAAAGATGATTTTCCTTTTCATTTATTTATTTCTCTTTATATTTCCACATTTATTTATTTATTTCCCTTTATATTTCCACATTTATTTATTTATTTCCTTTATATTTCCACATATATTTATATTTATATATTTATTTCTCTTTATATTTCCACATATATTTATGTATTTATTTATTTTATTTCTCTTATATTTCCACATTTATTTATTTATTTATTTCTCTTTATATTTCCACATTTATTTATTTATTTATTTATTTCTCTTTTTATTTCCACATTTATTTATTTATTTATTTATTTATTAATGTGGCACTCCTATCGCTCCATAGTATCACCACATTCAACGGGTTCAGTTTTTCATTTGCAAAATAGCGTTTTATTTTGAAGGTGTAACCGGAAGTATCGGAAGTTATGGCGGCTGACCTGACCCTCGTCTCAGTAAGGTTTATCCAGCAGCGGCCGCTGGGAAGCAGAGCGCTGATGCTCCTCTGTGTCGGAGAGGCGTGTAGTATGTTGTCACACATCCACTGAACGCTGCTTGTGTTTTATTCTCTGCCCAACTCCCAGCAGGGTTAAAAGCCGCCGGGCTCAGACCCAACATGGGTTAGAAAGAAAAGCCAGCTATGGATTATCCACTTTGTGCACTTCAGCGAGGATGATGGAGGGCAGAGTGGACTTGTTTCCGGAGACGCGCTGACAAAGACTGGGACTAAGGCAACAGACACCGGGCTTTGCTGCCTTTCACTGTTTCGCTTTGCATTTTTGCCTCTTTTTTTTTTTTTTTTTTTCATTTTTTTGTGTTTATTTGTATTACTTCCTGAAGTGAGCGGGAGACAGAGATGTTCGCAGAATTGCTGTGCGGCGCCGCGGCTCTGCTCCTGTATGTCAACACTCTGGGCGCCGATTTCTGCTACGATGACAGGTACTTGAGTGAATGAATGACATCCAGACCCGTGCTACTGACGTCACTGTCTCCACTGGGCTACGTCTCCTCTGTAGAGGAATCCGTTTTTCTCAGCTGTAAAAAGATAGACAGGCTTCTCTCAGGATATTGCCATGGCTCTCATTGCATCAGCATCACTGCTGAGCCTGTTTTTAACACCACAAACAGGCTGCCTGAGGGGGGGTGTCAACCCTAACCCTAACCCTGAGGGGGGGATGTCAGGTATTGATATTGATATTGATGCATTGAGGAACATTTGAGTGCTTAAAATAAAAAATATAAAAAAATATATATATTTTTAAATCTTCCTGTTAATAATTGAGCCATGCTTGAGTGTGTGTAACTGACTTTCAACAGTAAGCATTTCTACACTATGGTTCTGGCATCCCAGTGGTCCAGATGGTGAACAGTGAAGTTGGAGGTAAATAAGCAGCACGGCTGTATGTCTCAGTGCAAAGTACCGTAACCTCCAGAGTCTGGCCTGAGTTCTTCTGAGAAATTAATTGATCTCTGGAGGAAAACTGTCTCTTCCCTATATACGCACCAGTTTCAGACATGTCCAAATGTACACCCCGCTAAAACTTTGAACAAAGTATTTCATTATTAATTTGCCTAAAAATAGGGCAAAGTTTTCACCCTGTCTGCTATAAAGCATCAGTGCACGGGTTCATCTGCTGTAATGTGGGGTAAAGCATTACTCATAGCTGGCCTTTTGATATTTGATGGCTGAATGGCTGTCAGTGCCTGGGGCTCTTTATTCACCAGCCGTGCGCTGATGTAGGTCAGAAACATCCACAGCTTTCTCCCATCTTTATTTAAGCTTTCCATTGTAATTGATTTCCACGCTTTAATATTCAGCCAATATTTATAATGGTAGATTAAATGGATCTACTCTTTTATTCTGGAGCCCTTGTATGTATAACAGGTGTTGCAGAGTTATTAAATCACACCCAGAGGATAAGGCTCAGTAAACAAATGGTGCATTAGCACTCACATCAGCTGGTGGCGGGTTTCCTGTACAACTCCACTAACTGTTCTGTATAGAGAACATTTCCTGCTCAGTGCATTCCCTTTGGCCTTTTTGCTTAAAGACTGATACTTTTCTCGTCGTTTCCCTGTGCATGCTATGCTTTAATCAGGTGATTTGATTTTTTTCTGTGCAAGAAAATTTGTGATCCGTACGCTGAGGGCGAGGTGAGAGGCTACGACCACCACTGCTGCAGTCTGCTGCTGTGTGGCTGCTGGATAGCCTTTCCAAGTTCTAATGTAAAACAGCCAAATCCTGAATATTTAAATATGATATCACGTATTACCATACACCTTTTAGTCCAAGTTATTTCAGGCTTCTTGTAAAGAAGTCAATGAGGGACGTTGCCAGTCTCATCTAGAGATTTGTAAATATATTCTTTGACATGTTCTGCCCCCTGACACGCTTTTTCATTGCAGGCTATTTGCCATCCAGCGTTATCTGTTTTTAGCACCATGTGTTCAGGCTTGCAATTAGCAGCTGTCCCTTGTCCCCGTGGGTTCCACTCGGGGAGTGAGGGAGAAAAGGAAGGATGGGTGCTTCTGGGTAATATCATTTCGATGAGTGGAATGGTCCAGGGTGTATGTATTGATTGGATTTATGAGTGAGATTATAAAGGGGAAACATCTGACGTGACTGTCACATACTAGAAAATACTAAATGGGTATAAATAAGGCTATAAGGTTCCTGGACATCCTGCAGCATGGAGACTGCAGATCATAATTTTAATGACAGGACACTAGTTATGCAGAATGTAAGAGCTTATCTTCAAAAATTGCAATCCATTTCCAATATATAATAGTTGGTGTGTTTTAGATTAAAAAGTATACGGTCAATAATATAGCAGAGGATGACTGAATAGTTCGCCACAGTGCAACAAAGACAGATAAGGCAGATTATGTCTCCTCTCAGCTCCTACTGTGAGACTTATGAACAGATTTAACTCAGCTAGTGATTTAAGTTTAAAATCCGTGACTGAGTTGTGTGTTTGGGTGTTTGTGAAATAAGGCCTATAAAGCTGACATAATAGAAACCTGGAGATTTGCACAATTAGCTGATGGTTTTAGTGGCAGTGGAATATCTCAGGGCTTGTTGTGTTTTCCATCTTTCTTCTTTCTCTCTGACATGTTGTGCCTTTCTGAAAAAAGAGTCTGTGTGTTCTCAGTCATGAATTTCTTATCAAAGGTGTATTGAGCTCCTGCATATTAGTTTGCCTTATCAAGTAATCAAGATCATCCGCAGGTCATGCAAAGTAAAAAAGACTCACTCAAAAAAAAAAGTTTGTTGTTTTCAATCTCCATGTTTGAAAGACTAATTTTATACAAGGCAGTTTTCTGACCCTGCAGTCATTCATGGCTTCTCCCTCAGTAGAAACGACAGCCTGGAAGAGTGACCCGCTCCGCGGTGCCATATCGCCCCAGGGACGCTCTTCCTCTCCCTCCCTTGGAAACACTCATCATTAGCACACACAAAGCTTTGACACCTGCGCTGGGAAATGGGAATAATACGTCACATAGTTCATATCTCTGCCACTGTAATCCACAGTTAGGACTGAGTGGAGGAATGGGAGAGGACAGATATCGTCAGAGGAGAAAATACTGGTGCGATATTTGGCCCACAGCTCTAGAAACATGCAGTGTGACAGGACAAATCACATGAACAGTCACCTCAACTACAGAGGTAGTTTTATCCATCTGAAAATTGTTTACTGTTTTAAGTTATAGTTTAGCTCAACACACACACACACACTGACACCGACTTTATGGATTATTACTCCCTTCCAGGAAGCTGATAAGTGTGATAAACTCCACTCTCCTCATTTCTCTGCGCTCGTGTGGTGTTGTATGACTTGTCTGCCTGAGGATGTGTGAAATTTAGGGGTCAAGAGGAAGGACAGAGCTTGACGTGGGTGGTGATTTATAACACTCGGACAGAAAAGGTGAAACTGCTCCTTTGCTTCAAACACTATCTTAGAGGAGTCGGGCTCGATGGAAGCACGGAGAACTTTTCCTGCTGGCGCTGTTCTAGTTGTCTCATAGCCAGTGTTTCTGAAGGCCCAGTGTGGTGTGTTTCAGATGGAGAGCAGACCGTCTTGGCCTGCATGGCTTGATGTGGACTTGTCTCTGCTCATGACCGTCTCTTCTTCTGTGGTGTGTGCCAGCGCGGTGATCTGGAACCTTACTTTTATAGTCTATTCTATAGGAATGGCTGGCTAGCATTGTGGTTATGTTGAGGCCCGTAGGGCGGCAACCCAGCACTCTAAGTATCTCCACTTTTTTCCCAGTCAGGCTTCCTCTGCCTTCGCCCTGTAATTACCATCCTGCCTGCAGAGAGAGAGACCCACGGCAGAGTTTCATAGACATATCGGCTCAGCTGTTTCTCTCTTCCTTCTCTGTCTGCCTCCCCTTCAACAACCCCCCTCAACTACCCTCAAAGCCTTTTAGGTTTTCTGCTCCCATCATCCAGTGCCTCCAGATGGTCCTGGCTGGTTGGCAGTTGAGGGTTTTTCTCCCTTCACCAGTTTGATGGGGAATATTTGAAGTGGCTTCAAATGTAGGATGCTGTTTTTGCTCGTATTTGCCAGAATAAAGATATCACAGTTTCCACTGACACAGTCAGCGTACCAGAATAAGTGAAGATAGCCTTGAGACAAAATAACATGCACTCGTATCAAAGTGTACTCAAGTAGTACATTGAATTGATCAAATGACTTTAAGTAGAGATGCACCGCTTTTCTAATTGTTCTGATTTCCCATTTTTGTAAAGTTCTGACCTGCTGATTTGGATTTTTTATAACAATAATGGCTAAAAAAATTGTTGATCTAATTTTTGTTTGAAAGAAAAAGAACTGTAATATGTTCATTGACAGTGCTGATGTGTTCAGTGCCGATGGTTTTTGCACTGAGGTGTAAGAAAATTCAACTGAAAATGAATTACTGTATATTCTCCTTTATGCATCATCTTATAGGTTCTTAACATCCATCCATACTAGTCCTATTCAGGGTCACTGGGATCTGCTGGAGCCGATCCCAGCTCAGGTGCCCAGTCCATCACAGGGCAGGTTCTTAGCAATTTTCTTCTCTTTTTTTTTTTTTTTTTTACATATCTCAGAATATAAAAGTGGCCTCAAAAACAGACAAATATTTTCATTTCCCACAAACCTTCAACTTAAATTCAAGTGTAACAGTGTCCAAAAAAATAATCTTCGTTTATTGTTAGATATTAAATGTACTACATTATTATGCAGTTTATTTTATTTCATAGACACACAGCTTTGCACATTGATATGATGTGACATTGCTTATATTTTATTTGTAAAACTTGAGGCATCTGACATTAGCAACTGCAGACTAAATGTCACCAACTTACAAATTAAACTGCAATTGGTGAATCTCGTGCACCAATTTTCTTAATCAATTTTGATTTCAGATTTTCGTACAGGTTTGATCTGCCAATGTGGATTTTGTCCGAATCCAATTTTTTTTTTTTTTTTGACTATAATCAGCTGCATACATTGACTCAATTAACAATAAAATACACTAAAAGTCACAGGCTGTTTGCTCAACTAGCGTTGTTTTTAGCCCCTTAACATTGTCAGCTTTATCCCAGTTAGTGCGCTCAGCAGGGTGATGCTGTTATAAGTCTTGGACTGAGTTTGCTGTCTCAAATACAACAAACAACTTGCTGACTTTAACTATGAAACTAAGAACACATTATGGATCAGTTTACTGTTTAAGTCTCTTTTAAACATCATATAGATATCAAACACCTCACAGTGATTACTAATATTTGGCTCTTCCTTACTCTGTAAAAACTTCCAAACCAAAGATGTGCTATGTCAGGGAGAGGGTTTGGGAGTGTCGCTATGATGCGTTCACTCAACCTTTATAAATTGGATTTCTGAGAGAATAATCTGCCAGTTGATGGTCAGAGCCAATCCAGCTGAAAATTGACCAATTCAGGTCCAGCAATGAGTGCATCGCTTTACTGTTAATATTTTTATAAACAAACCCACAAATTACTTGACACTGCTTTTTGTCTTTGATGTGGAGTCTTGAATTCATTCACCTCAGTGTTTAAATTAAATTAAATTGAATTTTTTTTTCAGTTTTTCAGGCATAGAAAAAAGCTCTTCTTTTTAAAAGTTTTTAAAACTCAGAATGGATCAAATTATTTGATCAAATATTTATTTGTGTGATGGGTTTAAGGTTTTCATTTCTGGAACAAGAACAACAATGTACTTTTTAAAAAAAAAATCTGGAAATATACATCACGTCTCATTGTAAAAAAATGAAATGGGCACAAAAGGAAATTATTGTATTTGTGCAAATACACACTAATTAATTTTTTTCCTTGTGATGCCACGTACAATTTTATGAGTAGTTTATTTCAGGTGCAGAAGTGTAAAAGGAAACAGTGTTTATTAAAGTACTGGATGACAGCTGGCGTGTTGAACTTCTGCAACATCCTGCTTCCTCCTAATGTGGACTTAGCACTCACATAAGCACACGAATCAAGGGTTGAGTTTGTTTTATGACACTAGTGGTACAAAATATAAAGTGTTTAGGTTTAAATTAAATACAGGCTGAAACATAAGTGGCTTTTTTATGTATGGTGAATCAGTTGTCAGCAGGAGAAACAATATTTTTTGACATTTTCCTCAACCAAACACCAAGAGAATAAAAATTTGTTTGCAGGAGAGGAAGGAGGTATGTCAGAGACATCCTACTCAATGTTGTTGAAACCTTTCTCTAGTTGATCTATGGTAAGGTCTTTTGTTTTCCAAGAGAATACTTTACATATTACACATGTTTATTATGGAAGTATGAAAATGTCAATTTTCAAATGCGGCGGCATTTTCATTTTCTTCATCATCTTTATTTCAAATGTTCTTGATTAGGGTTAGGGTTTTTTCTTTGCTCTCGCGTTGCCTTAGCATCACTTAAACAGACAGAAAACAATATTTCTACAATTAGAGCATTCCTCAAGTGTGACCATTTTTACTTATGATGCAGCAAACCAAAAAGACTTCTAACCACAGACAATTTGAATTTCCAGTTTCCTAAGCTCTCATTTCCCAACAGATAGCTAGAGAGGGTGGAAACTGTTATTTTCATCCTTACCACAAATGCATGATAAGCAGGTCTGGCAGGAATTCATTTGTTTCTAAAAATACCATTAATGAGGGGTTCTAACCTATTTGAGTTTTCTTCTCTCATCAGTTAAACTCCACAGAATTACATGTAGGGTTGAAGTCTTGGCTAGAGTGAGTTCATATTTAGGTTAATAACAAACAGCTGACTAGATAGCATATTTATCCCTCCCTTACTATCAATACAAGTACATTACTCTGTGTCTTGGTCATGAATTGATCTGATAAAGTGCTGTTTAGAAATCATTGTGCCTCTACTGCATTCCCTGTAGTGAGGAGATATGGGAAAAAAACAAAATACTCAGGTATTTTGGAAAATGTGCAATAGACGTTAAATTTGAGAAAGTGTTTTATTGGTGTACTTCCTAGCATGCTAAGTGTGGAAACACACACATTGCAAGTGAACACCACTTTCCAGTTGCTTTACTGGGGACTTGCTTTTGTTTAGCTTTCTGTTCTAAATCTCCAGATCTGGGGGCAGGGTGTAAATTAGTTTTCACATGGCTTTTAGTTAGAGTGAACATATTCTGTCTACTGTGTGATCCTAGTATTGAATAACACATGGTGTAAGGTAGTGCCGGGCAATATGACAATACATATCGTGGGGACGATAGAAAAGTGTGTATCGTGCCATTTCTCTTCTATTGTTTCTATCGTTTCTAACCTAATTTTATCAATTATTACAGCAAATATGTAATTAAATAACCTGCAACGATATATTTGATAGAAACATATCTACTTCTACAAAGTAGCCTTTTATGTTTGCACTTTTATTCATGGTTAATGCCTTAAACAGAGTTCTCTTCAACCCTGATGTTTACTTTAGACACTTTATATTGGTTTGCAAACTTTGCACTACAAGGTTACAGATTTCAGAAAGTTGAAAAATAAATTGTGTTTATTTTTTATAGCTGAACTTCAGTGCAAAAATGTGTTTTTCCTCTCAGAAACTGCACTTAAAAAAAAAATGTGAAAGCTACTGTACCTCTGTACCTACCTGTTTTTGCTGCACTAAAATGTATGTTTGTGACAGTTCAGCTAAATGTCCTTTCAAAATAAAGTTGAAAAGTAAGCAATGAAATTTTTGTCAAACTTTTCAGAGAATAACTGAAAACATACTTTATTATGGTATATCGTGATATATATCGTTATCGTGATATAAAATAGTCCATATCGTGATATATGATTTTTTCCATATTGCCCAGCACTAGTGTAAGGTGATATTTTTCTCTGTTTGCTAGATTTCTTGCTGATTTGTTAGTGGATTTTAACCCAGTGTCAGGAAATGCTATTGTTCTCCCATAAAACATTGGGTTGTTATCTGGGATGATTTGCCTGGTTATGTTTCTTCTGGTTAGGGCAGTCTCAACTAGCCGATGGCTCTGTTCCAGTGTGGTTTGGTCAGTCATGGCATACATCCACTTTACTATTTGATGCTGTCAAATTTACTGTCGACTCTTAAGATCCCAAGAGGATAAATACTTGAGCAGGCCTGACTTTTCAGTTACATTAAATCTCTGGAAAATACTTTCATCATCAATACAGATTCCATCATCTTGCTCTGCAGGTTTGCTGTGGAGCAAATTTGTTGTCATGGTAAAGACTGATTTATACTTTTGTGCAGTAGCTACGTATATAAACTATGAACGGCTCTTACACCGTCTCATGTATTTATGCTTTTGTGTCATTGTTTACATCACTCTGTTAATGCACCACCAGCTGCCAGACGGCAGTGCAGGTTTGTTTTTCTGTAGGGCTCTAGCTCACAGTGCCAAACTCTGTTTTCGTTTATTTCCTGTATGCAGCTCAGACAAAGCAACAGAGCAAATAAAGTATATTTTACATGAGTTGGCGCTGATAAATGTTGAGCTTCAGTCGTTTTTACAGATGTTGCAGTAAACTATTGCTCTGCTTGACTTGAAGATGATGAAGAAGTTGGGGTGGAAAATACAAAGACGAAGAAGAACAAATCTATCGAGGGGACCAATCACATTTCCTGTTGTTCGTGTCGATGCAATGCACAGTTACATTTAGAGACAGGTGCACATCTGGGTATGGCATGGGCTTACAGCTTAGGGTTCACACCTGCACATAGCTCTGGCATCGCTTTCATGCAGAAAAATAAATCTGCCATTACACATTCAAATAATTTTTTTTGTGGTAACTGTTATATAGGCTTGCGTTTAACAATGCTGTCGCTGTAAACGAGGGCTGATGATCACCAAAGTAAACTTGATTTGGAAATCAAGCGATAATGTTGGAAATTGCAATAATGATATAACTTTCAGGTCAGCACTGTTGCCTCACAGCAAGAAGGTTCCAGGTTCAAATCCTTGGCAGGAACTTTTCTGTGTGGAGTTTACATGTTCTCCCCGTGTTTGCGTGGGTTTCCTCCGGGTACTCCAGCTTCCTCCTACAGTCCAAAGACCTGCATGTCAGGTTAGTTGGTGGTTCTGAATTGCCCGTAGAAGTGATTGTGAGTGTGCATGATTGTTCGTCAACATGTGGCCCTGTGATGGCCCTGCCTTTTGCCTGAAGAAAACTGGGATGGGCTCCAGCAGATCCCCGTGATCCTGCATTGGATTAAATGGGTATAGATGATGGATGGATGGATGGATGGATATAACTTGGAATATAGAAAAAAAGAATTCAGTCTAAGCTGTGTGTGTGCACTATGTATTTTTTTATTTTTTGTTCTTTACTCATGTTTTTCTCATGCCTGTCTTTCCATTTCATCACTTGCATCTAGCATCTAAATAAGGGGTTGACGTTTAGGGCGGTGAACGTCTTCTGATTGGCTTGAAATGTTGTTGCCAGTCAAAACATGAATTTGTGGCACTCAGAAATATAGATTAAATTTTATCAATATTTTCAATATTTTTTGTTTTTGTGATGTATATGTGGCACATATCAATATTGCAGTGATTATGAATATTAAGAGTATAGTGCACTACCACTGCATATGTATATACACATGTATGTATGTGTATATATATTAGGGGTGTAAAGTTAACCGGTTTGAATCGGTTATTGGTCTGTGACGTATGAGATCCGAGTGCATTGGTCAATGGAGAACTGAATCGGTAAAAATGCACTACGAACGGTCCGATGTCCCATATTTACGGCCGCAAATTGGGTTTTCCTGAGGTCCAGTGACCCAGACCTGCCATTGTTTTGCCTACGGGCACTTGAACTCTCACGAAACTCCACTGGTGTTGATGTTTTACCTGTAAGAGTCGTGACGTCAGCTATGTAGCTGAAAGAGCGGGTAGCAACATGTCAGACAACGCGGATAAAATATACGGCACTTCTCACCACTGGTAAATGTAGGTAGGAAATGTGAACGTACGCTCGTCTGCCTCGTCCCCGGTGTGGACAGCACTAGGCCTTGCTTCTCGTCTCGCTTAGCAATCGTAACCTCCAAGCACTCCAAGTACACAGGAATGAAGAATGTTCGTATGACTGGAATAATGGAACAGTTTGGATGTATGATTGGTTCTGGTTGTCAATTTTTATTGAATTGAACTGAACCGAACCGTATCGAATCGTACCGAATTTAATCGTTTACTATTTTTTATGAATCGTCCCTGAATCGTAGCCTGTGAATTGAGATTTGAATTTTTGTGAGTGAAAGATTAACACCCCTAATATATATATATATATTATGTGTGTATATGTATGTGTGTGTGTACATACACATACTGATCAGTGCATTATATAAAAGACTAAAAGCTACCACTGCTAATGCCTCAACTTTTACACTTAATTGCAGTAATCCTTAGAGACATTTCACACAGAGAACAGGGTCCTTCCACAGTGCTGGACTCTTCTAACCTCCATGTCCAGATGGTGTCTAGACTTTGGAGAAACATTCACAAATCTTATCCAACCTGTGCTAGCTGATGTGCAGTTGCTCCCACTGTCCTGTCAGGTTTTAGGTGAGAACAAATTTGCACGCCACAGTGCGAATTCTAAATCCAATGAGTGATCAGGTGGCGGTTGTTTGTCACATACTGTTGTTGCTGACCATTGATTTAACTGGGGGACTGAAAGCTGACTGTGAGCTGTCACCATAGTCAGTGTTTTTTCAAAGCCCTTGCTGTGATCCAGGAAGGCCATGGCAAGCTGCTTTAAAGCTGCATTAATCAGGCTCTAATGCTTTGTAATCACCCCACTGGTATGCAGCGGGATGAGAAACGGGCCATATGTAGCTGTCGTGTGAGCTGCCTGGTGGTAGACTGAGGCATCAAAGATTGCCTTCACTGTACTGCAGAAAATCTTGCCTAGCTATGTAATTAAACAACACAGGATTTCACTTAATACGTCATATGCTTATAACAGCAGACACTCCAACCGCCTACTGCAGACAGAAAACACAAATAATAATTGCTTTAAATGGGAATAATATAAAATACCAGACTGAATTATCAAATATGCATTTCCTTTAAGTGGTCAGTTTTGTGTGGCAGACATTCAACACAACTATGTGAGAAAGGCACCAAAGCTGCCAAAGAATATGTTTAGTTAAAATTAAGGATAGTTTAGACTGTTTTAGCAACAATAGGAGATTACTCAAATTCAGAACTTCACATCATTCAAGTACTTTGTAAGATATGTATGCTCATTTAGTGTTCTGAATTGGTTCAGTGATCATTTAAGGCTGGCTACAGGTTATGCTGCTCTCATTAGATATAGTACGTAGGTCTCGAATGATTTGACTTTATTCAGCTAAATTGTTAATAGGTCTAGACAAGGGTTTGGATTTTCAGAGCTAATGCTGGATGATGGCTCTTAAGCTGTGGCCACTCTCAGGCTTTTGGCCCTCTTCATATTAATGGGATTAACAGCACTGCGGATGAGAGGGAGCACGACATGTAAGCAGAGAATTTCAGGCCATTAGAAACAAAAACTCCCCTGTCTCCAATATCCAGCAGGGATGCCATAGTTTGCCCTTTTTAGTAACGGAAGCAGAAAAGGGTCCATTCTTACTTTCCTGTCTGTCTCTGTGGTATTATTCTCCATCAAGGCGCACCGGCTCATTTTGATAAGGCTATGGCACAAGTTGACCCGCTCAGAGGCTGAGCCTTTGTCTATTGTAAGAAGAAGAGGTTGTGTGGTCCTTCTGTTCTCCCTGAACTCAGTGAAGGAGGCCATTTGTTGCTAAATAGAGGGGAATTAATCCCTTGTTGTGTTGCCCCGTTGTTTATGTGGGACAAAGAAGCGAGACCCCAGTGTCCGCTGATTGAACAAAGAAGAAAACTTCTGCAGCATTGAGAGCTAAACCTGTCAGAACCAGTTGGGTAAACTCATCATGGCCATATGTGCCGTGGTATATGTGCTCTCAAAGCTCTGGCTCTGCTTTAGAGGAACGAGGTCAGAGGATTCACAGTTGGTGAGCTCACAGAAACTAAATTGTGCCATGAATATGCCGGCTCAGCTTGTTATTTTGGGTGACTTGGTTGTATTGGTGGGAACATCATCTGCTTAACCCATTCAGACCTAAGACTTTATTTAAAAAAAAAAAATGTTTTCTAGGAACCAGAATCTATCTGCTTAAACATTCATATTTTGGTCATGCAAAAAAAAAAAAGTTTGGTTTTATAAATGTTAATTGCCCAGATCGATTCCCTGATGCTCTCTTATTCGGAGGGATTTGATTTTGAGAATCGATTGGCAGCCATCAATTAATCTGATTTGCAAGGATCATTTTCTGAAGCGGCAGCTTTTCTGAAGCTTGGCGGTGTACTATTGAGGTTCTCTGTTAATACACAGCACAGAAAATTGATGTTTCTGTTTTCTATTTATGTGTTCATCTCCAGTACTGCCTTGTAGGTTATTGCTGTCTACAGCTTTTTGTTTCCACCGAAGGACATATGTATCTCATTTTTTTTTTCCCCCAGGATGACACGTTTTCTGAGGTCTTAGAGAAACATCTGTGATCTGCTTTGGTAAAAATACTACAGAGATAAAGTACAAATGCTCAGTTTTTCAACCAATGCTTTTACAACTCTAGATGCAAGCTGCCAGTTTTAAGGGGTAGGTTTAAACGTGACACTCGCTCTTCCACGGGTTATGCGTTCATCTTTGGAAAATGAAATAACAATATATTTTTTCACATGTCCCATTTATAGTGAATAAAACAGCACTGTTGTTATTGAAGTTTCTTCAACAGTCCCTATTAGACTTTTTGACAAGTTGCCCAGGACACGTGGAAAAATGCCTCTGTTGATCTCAGATGGGGAAAGACAGTCTCATACTTGAACTCCAAGTGAACATTTTTAGTTATTTGGATCACTGTTTCATGCCAGCTTCATTCCTTAAAGGAAACAAGTGTTAGACATTCTGTGGTTTTTGTTATTATTGCGGTTTAAGTGGTTTTCACATATGATTGCAGTATCTGGTACTTAATAAATGTGGTAGTGAGTCAGAAACTGTACAGTAGGGCCTGTGGTCTGGACAGCTAAGCCAATGTGGATACCCTCCTGGTTCCCTTTGGAACTATTACACCGGGTCACAAATAATGATTTGACCCTTGTGGTATTTATTTAGGTGCTATTCGCTTCTAAGGAGCGAGAGAAAAGTTGGGATTGGGAGGAGTTGGCCATTGGTGTATTGTTGCCTGTGTTTGTCAACATAGCCATCACAGCAAATTGAAAATTGAACTTTTGGGGACACAACTGTTGGAGTTGTCTACTCCCTCTTTCTTCCTTCACCACCGACCTGGACCACAGCAGCAGAGGAAGCAAATCTATTCACAAGCCGCCTTTAATTGATACTGCTGAGCTCTGGGAACGCAGAAAGTGGTTTTAGGGATCTGCAAAATGTGCACAAAGAGCAACAGCCTGCAGTATACCACCCTCTGGGACACCACAGGTTATTTACAACCAGACTGCTGGTCTGGTCCAGGTTTTTCTATAGTTTCATTTAAGTACATTAAAGAAAAGAAAAAAAAAAAACAATCCGCTGCACTTGAATGCAACCCTTTCAACAAACAGCTACTTTGGTTGAGGGCAAAAGTTGATCCCAATCCAGAGCAGTACTCTCAACCGAAGGGGGCTTTTCACTAAATGCTGTGTGGGATACGAAAGAATGAAACCAGATATATATGTATGCTGATATTACCGGCTTCATGTTTACATTTTCCCTTACAAGCTTTCTCTGCTGGCTTTTCTAATGCCTTTAAAATTAATCATTTTATTTTAAATTAATTAGAAATTTGAGGCCATAAATTCTTTATGTTCAGAGCTTTGAATGTGACATCACCAAATTCAATCAAATGTGGTGCAAAGTGACTGCACTTTAATGTAGCTTGTCATGGTTTGGTGTGGCAGACGAGTCTGACATTTCCAGATGGAAAACAGCTTGCTTTGTACTGTGTTTCACGTACTGAGCCAGCGATCTCATTTGCTTTATTTCTCTCTCTCTCTCGCTCTCTCTCTCTCTGTCACTGTGAATAAAATCCAGCCAGTGACTGATTGGTGCGATCATGCTTGTTTACAGGGTTGATTTAAGTGGTTTATTTTGGCTGAGCACTGACCCGCAGTGTCTTTGGCTGTGAAATTTTCTCCTCATCTTTGACCTTTTACATGACAGAGTTTGCCTCTCGGCTTTTCTTTAAAGTGAGGTCCTCCTGAACATCAAGAGAGGGAGTCGCACAGTCTGCCCCAGTTTGTTTTTGGTCTGAGGAAGGAGTTTAGTTTGAGGAAAATTGCACACAACAGTTTTTTGGTATTTCAGCCTCGGTGGTTTGAAGATCTGAGTGAAGTGCTGTCACCTGCTCTGACTCAGTTATGACATTCTTGAACGTGTGCATTTAGAAAAAAAACCCTTTCATTAAATGATACAGAATATGAAAATGTAAAAGAGAGAACTGTCAATAAAGTAGTGCAGTAGTGTATCTTTAGGTGGAAGTGTGACTTCTGGTTAAATGCCTGTTTGAGCCTCTGCACATGTGTTGTCCTGACTATGAACCTGCATGGAGCCTCACAACGTTTCCTTCATGAGATGTGAAGAGGGTCCAGATCCTAACCACACCAGATCGTCCAAGTGGATCACTCAAATGTGCCTTGAATTTACCGTCAACACGTTTCAGTGCTCTCCGTGGCATAAACATCAGATACTGTTTTAATTAAGGAGCAGTTTTAAGGGGAAATCCATCCTCAGTGCTGCTGGCTTGCACACTTTGTTTTCATTTGTGTGAGTGACTGCTGAGGTCCCAGATGAAGACCCCCAACCCCCAATATGTGTCTATTCAAACAAACTGTCACTCAAACACCTCCAACCTTCTCTTTTTTTCTGCCAGAAAAAGTTGACCTTTGCAAGCCTTTCACTGTCTTTGCCAGGTTTTATGTTTGAATTCTGAGAAACAAGCTCCATTATCCATTACAGGACAAATGACACCCCGAGGAAAATGGAAGTTATGTCAAGGTGCTGTAAGTCTGTAGGAGGAAGTGAAAATTATGATGCTCAGGTAGAAGATACCCTTTACTTGTGAAAAATAAATAATATGTTAGCACAAAGCATTAGATTGAATGACACATGCTGGCCTCTCCTTGCTTCAGCTACTTATTTAGTAGTACTCTGAAACAATTGCTCATTCAGTGGGCACATCGCTCCACTTGATTGATGGGGCTGGTGACTCCCATATTACAGCTTAAACCAAGTCGGCAGGCCTCATGTACCCTCCTTGACAGCTTGCTCAATTCCTGGAGACGTGGCTCTGTTTTTTCAGAGAGATTAGACCTGGACTGGTGCTTCCGTCATTTTCCTCAGGGGCTTGCATTGATGATTATCAGCTCACTGAAATGATATTTACAGTATTTGATAGCAAAGGAATAATGCGCCAGTTTCCCTTTGAACACAGAGATGACTGACCCTTGTTTGATGAATAATGACTGCTTCCTTTTTAATTCATTTTTTTAAAAATTTGTTACAGAGCCTGATTATTCACTCATTTAATGAAGTGGTAATTTTATGATGCAAACTGAATGACTTCTATATTTTTTTACTTGTAGTATCACAGTTAATTAAATATTCATGAGAAATATACTGTTTAGCTGTGGTTATTCTGAGGCTGACCCTTTTTATTCTTTTCTATTTGTGTGATGTATTACACATGGTGAACCAGTTGAGATCAGATCTACTTTGTATCTCAGGCTGTAAATCATGAGGATGAATGATGGATGCCGGTTGTCACCATGAACAGATGAGTTGGCAGGAGACACACTGGCATTTCTGCCTGCTCAATGAGTTTTTAATTTGCGGTAAAGACTTTACATCAGTAAATTAGGGGGGATTTTGAAATCAGACAATCAAACAAAATAGAAGAACAGCTTCATAGACTGTTTTCAAGATGCTATGGACAACAGAAAAGTGTTTGCCATGCAAGGCGTTTTCCACAAGTGTTTTAAAAGGCTAATTCTGACAGGCCTTAACGCTGGAAAAATGCACCTCCCGCAACAGGCTTTTTAAGAGAGCAGACTCTTGACACTTCATGAAAATACTTTCTATTTTTGTGTTTGTGCACTTTTTTGCAAGGCACAGGGAAAGCTTTTAACAGTATGCAAAACACACAAAGGAAATGTTTTCGCAGCATTAAGGAAAAATGTGTTTGACATGAAGCATTAGTAGACAAAGTAGCCTTTTTTTGTTGAACTTACTATTAGTGAACACAATCCACAACTGTGTTCATGGCTAGTTTATTAATCTTTGTTTTGTTTACTAATTCGACACACATACTGTAATTACCCCTCATTCACATTTTGGCTATGTTTATATATTTGCAGTTTTTTCAGTGTAATTGACTGTTGTTTTCATGAGCACGTTGTGTTTTACACTGAATTGCAAACTTGGCTTTCACTCTATGTAATTGTAATTACCCTTTAGAGAGCTGTGATTAAGCTGATCTTGGTCTCTACCGCCTGCTCAAAGCGTGGCAAGCCTTCCTGTTGTGGTTCTTCAAAAATCTATATTTTACATGGAAACTGGAATATTTAAAGAAGAAACTGTGAGTATTCGGCACTTCTTCAGTGTATTGTTCAATTTTATTTGTCATTCTCATGCATCATGCTGCCAAGAGCTAATAGTTTTATAAAACACCATTTGTGTTGGAAAGGATGCATGCAAACCTGTGCCCTATTCACATAATCTTCGTTAAGAATGATATCACTGTATTCTCAAGAAGAACTCTGGTATCCTTTAAGAAAGAGACTCTAATGTTCCTACGTTATATATTGATAAGAAAAAAGGACCATTTTAAGATTTGTCTGCAATTCTCAGTTTTCACAGTATTGCATAATGAATGTCGCTACTTTATTCAAATTTAATTAACCACCAACATACATAAATGTAAGTTTATAAGGGTTTGCTGTGGAGGGCAGCAGAATGTTGGAAGAGCCGCAGGTCCATTGAGTTGCCAAGCAGGATTTGGATGTTGCTCTCATCTAGTCTGAAGTAATCTGAAACAGATTGTTGCATGTCTGAAGAATATTAACCCTGCTGATAACTTAGAAATAATAATATTGGCAAGGGAGCTTCTTATATTTTCGCTTTTTTTTTCCAAACTTGAAAGGAGATATATGAAACTATACCAGAGAATGTCTAAGACAGTAAGAATCTTCACTTTCTTCACCCTGTTTGCCTTTGGGGGGCTCAGGAGATAGCCCAAGATGAAGATGAATAGGGATTAATCGAGCTCTACCCACATAAATAAAGCTTGTACCTTTATAAGTTATTCATTATCTTTCATTTTAGGTTGTCAAAATAAATCATATGATTCAGATTTGAGATTTTCCTATCTTGTTTTGCTTAAGGAAAATCCCTTTTAAATGTACCGTAACACGGCACACACTACAATCACACTCTACATCACAAGTCACTTCACAGCACGTGTTATTTGAGATGATGATCTGTAAACAGGATCAGATTAAAACACACTCACATGTATAATTTGGTTTAAAATGATCTGTTTCCCACAGGATTTGTCATGGTCCTCCCTTCTTCTCTTTGAACTCAGATATTCGTTTGAAATTCGTTTGTAATCTGCTGTAAATGTCATCTGCTCAATCAGCATTCATTAGTAGAAATGAATTTTTCCTTTTATTTGCCTTTATCCAGCAGAAAATAAGTATTTTAGCTGTTTGTCCCCATTCCCTCCTATTCATGAGGACTATTTTGCATGTGATCTCTTGGTGAATTTTGTATTTAAGGGTTCTTTTTGATACACTGGAAATAATAGTGTGTGCCCAGGTTCTCTGTAATCAGCCTCTGACTGTTAGTCTTTCTTTTTTTCCTCTCATTTTATCAGCTGGCCCTTGAAAATAGATTTGTTATGATGATTGATTCTTCCACTAGCAGGGTTCGACTTTCGCAGTTACCTGTGGTACCCAACTTTCGCAGTGGGAACACAACTCTCTACACTTGCTTTCCTGGTGGGGAAAACTTTTTTTTATATGATAACTGTACAGAAATCCATCAAAAATAGAGAATATTTGAACAAAATTCACCTTCCTCCAACCTACACATTACATAGGATGTCATCAAAAAATGTTCTTTTCATTTGCACGTAACATGCGATTTGAATTGCCGACCATCCGCGACCAGGTTGCTGCAGCTCTGTGACCGTGGCAGGGAGATGAGGAGCAGGAGACTGCTGCAGAAGATGCTGGTGGTCCTGCTGCTGCCTACACAGCAGGAGCCTTTAATGTGGACTCAGACCAGGGGTTGCGTTAACCGAGAATTCTCCATCATTGACGGATTTTTATCAAGATTTGACGGACAAATCTGAAGGCCATCTGCTGGCACTTGTTATTCCAGTCTCCAGTGTGGCAGCAGAGCGCGGCTTCAGCCTTCAGAACAATATTAAAACAGCCACGAGAAGCTGTCTGTCTGAGGCAAAGTTACTAAATTTAATGACAATAGCCTCTGCAGCATCCTCAATTGATGCATTTGAATACGCACACGCAGGCACTTTGTTTCACTCCATGCGCAAAAGGAGGAAGGTGTGAAAGAGACTGGCTCAGGCTGAGTTATGCTGAGTTAAATTCAGCTGATTTCTTGCGAAGATTGTTTATATTTTAATTCCAAGTATTTCATTTTGTGAAACTGCGTTGTTCATTAATGTATATGGCGTTTTTAGTGGCCACCAATGTAACAGTAGGGAAATGTGTTATATTGCAGTGATCTGGCAGGTCCTTCTGGGTTGTTTCCCAGCATCCTTTGCAGCACTGGATATTGAGGTCTTTTATCTGTTAGAAATTTGATTTAATGCTGCCATGTGAAGGCTGATGTCGGCTTGATCCCCTGTTTGCATTCTTATTCCTTATTTTTAACTTGTGAATTTGTGTCACCCTGAGTTTAGTCTGTATGAGTTCCAATGAGTGTCCTGTGAGTTCATTTGTTAAATGGTATGAGGAACATGAAGATTTCAGCGTGCAGGAGCAGGAGTATTCCTCCTGCCAATGCCAAGACCACTGTCATACAGTCTAGATAAGGATCCATTACAAAATGATGCACTTTAATCCCGATAACTTCATAAGTGCATCAAGTAGTCTGTTCTTATTGAAACTGCATGAAGAATGAAGGACTGAAATTTAAGTGCCATTGACTATAATTAAAAATGGAAAATTCAAATGACAGATTATGACCGATTTTTTTTTTTTACCTAAAAAAAAATCCCCTAAATATGGGGTTGATTTTGGCGTCAGATATCACCAGATTGCAGCATTTGCATCCTTTTTGGTCCCCAGACCCGCTAGTTGCTTCACAGCTTTGCTGCTTCGCAGGTGGTTTGGCAACCAACTTTTCATAAGGGAACCAAACTTTTCTAAGTTTGGTGCCCTCGTGGTAACAAACTATTTATTCTAAGGGGCAAGCCCTGTCCACAAGTGTTTATTATTGTCACATTTGTTTAACTTAAGAGACTTGCGAGTACTGTAACTGTCAGCTGACTCATCCAAGGTGAGCACTTGACAGCACTAGACAGCAGAAATTTAAACCAGATTAGCGTTTAAAGTTTAGCTCCGAGACAACAAGCTATCAAACCTGAAGAAGCAAAGATAAAATCCAGTTCTCAGTTCATGTTTGACAGTTTTCCACACTGAGTCACTTCTAACTTGTATATGCACAAGCATATGGATTAATACTTATGTATTAAAGTTGCCAATCTCCACCAACTAAACACAACCCATCAGAGCAATAAGATGTCATTCTAATAAGGCTGTTGTGATCTAATTTCATCTGTGTGTGGTGCAACCTTTGGCTGATCTACGAGTCAACAGTCCTGCCAGGTTTGTCAGTAGCCAACATCAGTTTTACAGGGAGGTCTGCTTTAGCTTATCATGAGAACACTTCATAAACACTGGATGGGTAGAGCAACTTTCCCACTTTTTTTTCAAGTGGAACGCCTTCAAAACTGTCTCATTAGCAAATACTTAGGAGGCTGACCCTTTTTATTTGGGGTTAACATGATTTTTTCAAAGGTTTAAAAAGACATTAAATTACAAGTGATGGTGTATGACATTTACTAAAAAGAACAGAGGGTGCAAAGACATACTGTCTCAGTGCGATTGTCTCAGAATCTCAGTTGCTGATATAACATTATCGAATTTAAGTCTTCCAACATGAGGACATCAAAACACTTATTTCCTTGTATACTGTATGCATGCAAGGTTTTGAGAGGGCATTCTATATTTTCTGGATTATTCTCAGCAGTGTTGGTTTGTGTCTCTAGCTAAATCCATGGTGTGTTTCCAGCACTGATCGCTGGTTTAACTGTGTGTCTGGCTGTTTGTTTGGGACGAGTCTCTGCACTCAGTAAATGAACTGAATCATCAGTCAAGTGTTTCAGTGTCTATAAAGTAATTATTCTGGTGTTTATTTATTTATTTATTTATTTAATACAGCTTTCCTATAAATAGAATTAAACTTTGTCGCTATATTTTTTATTTTTTTTTTTCCTGTGTAGGGCTGGACCCGAATACTTGAGTATCCAGATATTTGTTCGTTAGGTGAACATCTCAATTTTAATATTCACTTTTTTTTTGGTTTTTATCAAATGTCTAAAAGAGTAATAATTTTCACTCTGCACTTTACCTAGATGCTGCTCACGAACAACTGGCTGCAGTATTCAGGCTCTCAGTCACGTTGGATCGTGTGGCTGTTATGAAATCACCTTCATGTTACCTGCAGAGTTACATCAAATGCAACAAGATATGGTTGATAGCCAGATATTCAAAAATAATCTTTCAAAAAAAAAAAAAACACACACACACACCTACACACACACAATATCAATACTTTTTGGACGCAATGTAAACTAACCTATTGGACCCATTATAATGGTAATGGCGGACCATGTCACCTAATGCTGTTTTGTGGATCACAGAACAGTTTTTGGAAAATAACAGCATAGTTGTCATTAGTCTTGTTCTTTAAACGTTTAGTTGTTTTTAGTTTTTTCTATAGAATAATATTGTTTGATTGATTGAATAAATATACCTTTATGATTAATAAAGTGATGGGCTCTAAAAGAGTGAACCTGAGAGGTCCTGCTAACTGATGTGAGACAGCGCCCCTCCTGGATTTGAGAAATGACATGACAGGTACAGTCCTGAGGTGCAGCAGATTGAAGGAGAGAAAGAAAGTGGTCTGTCACCCACAGGCGGATCAATACAATGGTGCTGCAGCTCTTTGTTCCCACGTATCCTTTATCAGCCAATCATTCTGCCACAAACGACCATTGAAGCACATGAAAAACATGCAGTTTCGAAATGACATAGGCCATTTGTTTTTACTGGTGGTTGACCATGTGGTTTTGCACTTTGCTGACTATGAATAAGTCTTTAAGTACTCATCCTTGTAAGTGATATCAACAGCTTTATGTGGATTCCCAGCAAAGCCTTTTGGTATCCAGTACCATGACACATAGTGCTATTACAAATGAACAAAGACATCACACACAGACACACACACGCGCACAAAAAATCCCCAACAAAAAAACTAGATTTGCTCTATATTTGAAGAAGTTCTGCTTATGTGTTTGGATTATAAAGTTGCCTTTAATGTACTATACCTAATATCTAAGAAAGACAGTATCCATTTAATACACCAGGCTGACATTTGCTTGGAGCAAGGTCTAAATAATTTGCTGGCATAACATAAATAATACAAGCATGGGACATTAAAGAAGAGTTGCACAGGTCTTTTTTTTTGTGTGTGTGTGTGAGTCGTGTTTTTAAGTCTTGAACCCCAGCGGTATTACCACACAGAGTAGAACCCAGTAACATGACGGTCCATGCCAGCCATTTTCAGCTAAGAGAGGCATTAGGTCAATTGTAAGTGCAGTTTTTAAGTCATAAAAATCCATATACAACTATTTTCTTTGAGGTTTAGTGAGAATTGCTTGTCCTCAGGAGCCAGCTGAAGGGTTGGAGGGAATAATACCACACTTTTCACCTCATAAAGCCCAGAGCTCTCATCTCAATTGCTGCTGCTGAAGACCTTTTCCTGAAAATCTCTCGCTTCATCTCCTTCAACAAATCCCTTAGAATTTAAGTGAAAGAAGAGGGATGTTCTGAAGATAGAAGGGTATGTACGTATACTTTACTCCTTTTGCCTTAAAAGCAAAAGCACAGGGTCATCATCTTCATTTTGAAAGTGCCAGTATAGTTGATATTTTCCTGCTGACTCTCTTGCATGTCAACAGCCACCAGTTGAGTCTCCAAAGTACTAAAATCTGTATTTCTTAAACACAAAGGCAAGGGTTTGGCAAAACCCCTTGGCTACAGAGGTGAATTAAATGTCTGCACTGAGTGGCATGTTTCATCCAGTTTGTGTGGCTTGAAGTTATTAGCTTTTATTTGCCAAGCTCCAGGAGCGTCCTCTGTGTGCTGGGATAACAGGACACAAGACAGATATCTGCTGAAAGTAACCACAGTAATCTGCTGTGGTGGTGCACAGTTTAGAGTTGTGTGGTCAGAATCTTTAGTTTAACTGAGCAGTATTGATTATCTGAGTGGTGGTGAACATCATAAACTGTAAATAGAGTCTTGATCTCGTTGTCAGTCACTTTGGCCTCATTGCTGGAAACCAATGTGAGTATTGGTTGGAGTCTCACTGTGGCAGAGTGCTACTTTCTGACATTTAACAGCCTCCAGATTAAAGCATTTGTGAATCAGCCAAGGTTCAGAAAAACAATTTAAGTAAGTAAAGAAATGTAGTAGTGCCACAAACAGACAAACGGGGAAAAAAAAATGCTAAGAAAACCTGAGAAATGGTGACATTTTACATGACTTGTTTTTTGTGTAAGTCTGTATTCAGACCTGAAGTGATTCAAATCTTGACTCTGTCCTTATCAATACTGAACCTCAAATCATGAGGTTTCATATCAAACCATAACTGTCAGCTACTGAGACCAAGGGAAGCTCCTTTGACTGAGTTAGATAAGACTTGAATCCTGTTTCTTATTGTGCACAATGACACGGCTGACAGTTTCAAATTATGCACAGTGTTTTTGGAGCCCAGAAAGTGTTGTGATCTTCCAGTTGTAGAGCCTTAATTTTGAAATTGCTGCATTTTGCAGTGTGGACAAACACGACTATAACACATTCTGGAGTGAGGCTTGATCGTTTTACTGACAGATCTGTTGAGTGATGAGTCTAGATTTACATTAAGAAGAACAATATAACAAAAAGCCAGTTAGCCAAAGTGTTAGTGGAGTTCCTCCTCAGAGGAACTTGAATCTCTGAACAGCATCTCATGGCAATTCATTGATGAATCATAACCAAAATGATGGACATATGAACAAGCTGAAATTGTTGGTTTTACAGCAGCCCTACGTAGATGAGTGGAAAAAGGCAATGATAATAATAATAAGATTGTTTGAATTATTTTGCGCCTGGGATGTAAGTTAAGATCTAAAAAGGGAGACTGACTTTGGAGACTTTGGGATATGTAGCCAAAATCATTTAACTCTCGATTATAAATGGATACGTGGCTGAAAGGAATCCTTCCTCCCACTATTAATTTTACTGACTTATTTCAGGTCAAACAGGCATCAAATGTTTTCCCCTGATAAAGCTTGTCCTCCTCTGAACTCTGTTATCAACAGTCTTACACATTAGCAGGTTCCTGTGATTAAACCCAACTGCTTTGCTCACAGCTGCATGCAGCTTGGTCTTACATGAGCCTTTTTTGTCCTGTTTTCACTTCCAGATTTTTTGGTCTCCAGTGTGTCTCTCCTTTTTGTCATGCACTTCTAGGATTGAGTGTAAACACAAAGGGCCGTGTAGCGATCTGAGCCTGACAGATAGACAGTAGAGGACTTAGTGCGAGCAAGAGATGGGATTGCTTATGCTTAATCAGTATGTTACAAGTCAACAAATTCTATCCATCCATCCATCCATTATCTATACCCGCTTAATCCTCTACAGGGTCACGGGGATCTGCTGGAGCCAACCCAGCTCTCTTCAGGTGAAAGGCAGGGATTCACCCTGGACAGGTCACCAGTCCATCACAGGGCCACACGTAGATGAACAACCACGCACACTCACAATCATGCCGACGGGACTACCAGTTTAGAACCACCAATTAACCTGACATGCAGGTGTTTGGACTGTAGGAGGAAGCCGGAGTACCCTGGAGGAAACCCACGGAAGCACGGGAAAAACATGCAAACTCCACACAGAAAGGTTCGAACCAGGAACCTTCTAGCTGTGAGGCAACAGTGCTAACTACCAAGCCACCGTGCTGCCCGTCAACAAAACCTCATGAGGCAAAAAAAAAAAAAAAAAAAAAAAAACCCTCACAATTTTCTGGAGCTCAAGGCAACTAACTTTGTCCCTGAAGTAATCAATCTTAAAATTTTAGAACGCATTTAGAAACTTTCTCTGATCTGACAATGTAGATAAGAGAAAAAAAAAAACATCTAAATGACTGGAATGTTTCTCAAAATAGGTGATATACATTTTCTTTTGGCCAAATAATAATTTTAGTGTAACACAGAACACTTGGTAAAGTATCTTCCTGTTCTCCAGTATCACACACCACTGCAACCAGTGCATGAGGATGGAAGCTTCTTTACTCCGTTTGAGGACATGAACTCCTACATATTCGAATCAGAAGATCATAAGTTTCTCCTCACCTCACTGAGTTGGTTATGATCGCAACACTGGAAGCAAAATAAATGTCCATTTTCTCCGTCAACATGTTATTTCTGTGATCATGTCTTCCTCACGCCTTCTGGAGGCAATTGTGTTGACAGTGAATTTCTTTTCATTTAAGTCACCTTAATACTTCATGATGTTTTGTCTGCCCCTGGGGCCTGCTGAGTGCGCTTTGCATTTTTCACAGCTGGCACAGATTCTCATTACTCCTGGAAAAACTTCCTGCGTGAAACAGTGCAACCTGAAACTCGAAGCAGCTTCTGGGGGAGACGGCAATCAGGTTGAGGCAATGCTGCTTTTCAACATTTGCTTAGAAAAAAAAAATATGTAAAATGATGTAAAGAAATGGCAGAGGCTCATTGAGCGCATGTATATTTAAACTGATGTCCGTGTAATTTTTTTTTCTCTTGTGAGATAAATTATTGTTTAAAAAGCAGCGTAGTGAGTGACACTTTAGTGATGCTTAAACAGCTATTTTTTGTACAGCTGTTTAAGTGGAGCCACATTATATAAGGGATTTATTAGAGCAACCGTCAGTAAAACGGCTTATGTTATATGGGTTTGGCACTGCGTATGTGTTGTTGAATTAAAGCTTATATATAATTATTTACCTATACTATTTTTAAGGAAAGTTGTTGGACCATTTTATTGCTAGAAGTAAGTAAACACCATGAAAAGAATCAGAACGATGCTAATTGTTGGCTGAGGAGATATTTTTCTCTCCCTGGTTAGATAATCTATTTTCACCAGCAACTTGGCATGCTAGAACCACCTGGATAGAAAATCTAATCCAAACCTGCTGGATAAAGGGCCCGTAATGGCGGGTAACACCACGTGGCTCTGCTTGTGATGGAAAACAGTTAAGATGTAAAAATATGTTGTGTTTTTTTTTTTTTTTTTTTTTTTTTTTTTTTTACTTGTTTCCTGCTGTGTGTGTGCTTTCAACTCGTGAGTAAGCACTTGTACGTGCTTTTTATGAGGACATCTGAGTGATTTGGCAGGGGGCATTGTGTTTTTTACAGCCGGATCCCTCCAGGATGTGCCTGACTGTTTGATTGAACAGCCCCGTTGCGGCCTCACACTCGCTAGCCTAATAAGCATCGTGTCAAACAGGTGGTCCATCAGAGCGCTGAGAGCAAGAAGAATTACGCTCTTAATGCTCAGAGAGGCTTTTTTTCAATAGGAGTCGCACTGCTCTCTCCATCCCTGTGTAAAACCTGAACCATAAACACAATATTTTTTTTGGATGGTCTTTTGGCTTCAGTCAGTGGTTTGTACTATAATAGCTTAAACAATAGAAGAAAACATGAAAGGTTGTAGTGTGAACATTGTAGCGACCTGTTCTTGGAGCTAATAAGGGATGGATGAAACGTGGCCCAGTTTAATGACTGGCTTTACAATTGTTGACGAATTAACTGTGAATTTGGTTAATACTTTATCCAACTTATAAAAGCATAATTTGTACAGCTGAAATGGAAAGGGTAGCTCAAGAAGTGATACATGTCTTAATTGTTTCCACTTGCCCATCCAGTTTATATGATTGTTTATTTGTTTTCAACATGATGTGAGAATCATCTGCATGATATTAAGCAACTGATTCAATAAATTACACAGAAACCCAGTGTTTTTTCAGCTCTACTGTTGATAACTTCATGTTCATTTCTTGAAAGTTGAACTGGTCACATTCAAAAGTCTGTATTTATGTCATTTTCACTTGAATTTGTAATATGTTGGACATGCTGGCACGCTAAAGTAAGATAAAAAAAAAGACTGTTAACTGATCCAGTTTTGACACAGTGGAAATGAAAAGAGCATAAAACAATACAGAACATTAGCAAAACCTTATTTTTAGTGCTATAAATGTTTATTTGTAACTGGGATTGAAAGGATTTCCAACATGTAAAGAAAGCAAACATCCTTTTGTTGTCTTTGTTGAATTCAGCTCTGAACTATTCCACATTCAAAATCTAAATGAAAAAAAAAAAATCAGGATCCCCTTCCTTCCATTTCCATCCGTTCCACCTCTTGAGTAATTTACTTTTTCAGCTTGCTTTTGGTCTTTCTTTTTATTTTCAGAAAGATACTTAGAAAAAAAACATACTGTATCACTTTGAAGAATGAATTGCATTCAGTAAAGTTAATAGTTGAACCACACTTGGATCTCACCATAATAAAAATTGACAGTCATGTTATTTATCCATCCATAAAAAGAACATTATAAAAGTTCTGGGAATGCACCATATGAGTACTTTATAGGAATGACAGCACATCTATCATGTTTGCTCATGTTGTTTCTTGGCATTAGCAACTTTGCTGGGATGAGAAGAATAAAATATTGTGTGCTGGAAACATTGTTCTCTTAAACAGTATTTATGCTTCCAACAAATTCATTGTCCTCCTCCTTCATATTTATTTTTACAGCTGGTTGCAGTTACTTTGTTGATGGACCAGCACAGGACATCACAAGCAAAAACATATGCTGCGCATGACAACAGCACATCTTTTGTTTTGTGTGGATCTTCTTTAAGTGATGGCGTGCTGGATTGTGTGGGCTCAGGGTGGGGTGGGCCCCCCCCCTCCACATTTCCCTCCCTCCTGTCTCTTCCACTGCTGCTTGCAGAGGTCTTTTAATGGGATCTGATTTGAAAGCTTGTGAATAATTCCCACAGGGCTGTGGTTTGTAGGTCATTGTGCCATTATGGTTTGTTCCTGGTTTGTCTGAGGCAGAATATCTGCATGTGCCTGAATGTTTGTCTGTGTGGGTGTGCGGGTGGGAGGAGGGGGAGCAAGAAAATCCCGTGGAGGTTTCATCTCCTCTGCTCACTGAGGAATCGCAGCTCCTCCTTCCAGACGTGGACACGTTTTGAGCTCACCACTCGCTCAGGCTTGACCCCCAAATCCCTCTTCTTCCTTCAGCACCACGGCGATTCTGGGAGAAATGAATTAATTTAATTGACAGAACCAGAACATGTTTACCACACAAATTTCATTATCAGATTGATGTTTGAATGAAAATAAAATATTTTGTCATCCAACAGAAAGTGCTGCAGTACCACTTTGATGATTTGAAAGGCTTTGTTTTCTTTATTTGGGATACTTGAGAAGGAGCTCTTGGCTTACAAGAGGCCACCTGCAATAACAAATGACTCCCCAGTGTGCAGGAAACAACCAAAAGCAGCACTCCGGGTGATTTAGTCTTGATTTGTTTATTTTTTCCTAATATTCTGCATATGTCTTAAACTCTTACATAAAATATAGATAGAGGTGTTGCTCGATAAAGAATGTACACGTGCAGCGCTTCTCAGCCAGTTCTACTTGGTAGCACATACCATTATTGAGAATTTGTTACAAATAGTTGGAGAGCAACTCTGGTATTCCTGGATAGCTCTTCTCAAACATCTTTGATGTCTTATTTTAGTTTACATCTGGATTACATCTGGATTCAGGGAGCTGGGAGTAGAGTGATTGGGGAAGGCGCTTGTTACCTTGTCTTGAACCCAAACTATTAGAGTAGACAGTTTGACCGTTGTTGGCTGTGACTTTCTTGTGTACATGCTCCTGTCTTGATGGTGTAATAAAGCATTTCCCTAGCTTTTTTAAACAGTCATGCAAAAAATAAAATGAAGGATATTGAGCTGTAAAGGTTAGCACAGAGCTGGAGTGACTGGAAACAGACACAATGAAAGCTCCTTGGCTATGATGTCTGGATTATTCTGTCTCAGTCATCCCTAGACATTTGGAAATTAGACAAACTGTTTCCACACTTGGTTGCAGTCTTGTGTGACATTCTGTTGCTTGATACCTTGCAGGGATTATGTTGATTTCGACCACAGAAAGGTTATGTGTAGTTATTGTATTGTACAGAGTCACATTGTGCCAGACTCATTTCAAAACTAGATCCTGATCGCGGTGATCACACTCTCAACAATGTTGCACAACTCCTGTATTGTGCTTTTTTTTTTTTTTTTAAAAAAATGTTGTCTTATTTATTAATCAAATTCTGTCTTTGCATTTGATCAGTGAACATGCAAACATTTATCGTATGAAGCCAGTAAGCTAGAAGAGTTTGCTTTCCAGATGCTCTTGTGATGGTCTCACCTCAGTTTTTACACTAGGTTCACAGTGTGACCAGGGATGTGTTGTGAGGGAGTAGAAAAATGTCCTAAAAGAATGCATGAGAGTGAATATGTGATTAAGAATCAGCATGTGTGTATCAGAAAAACATTTGGAACTGTGTGAAAAATCCAAGTTATAGAAATTGTAAAAATTTTGATTCTTGCATGTGCATTACATACGGTACATTATCAATGATTCTTGTTTACTTGACGGATCTGGATATCAGCAAATTTCTGCAGAAAGGTAGTTGTCTTGTTTGTTTTCTGATAAGGAATTCTGCTTCACTGTGGTTAATGCACCTTAAAAGACCTGCAGAGACTGTTGTGTGTCAATTGAGCTAATGACTCCAGTATAGTAATGTGTTTTATGTGGACCAACATATATAAGACTGATTCTAAATTATACTTTTTATTTACTAATATTCTGACAAAATTACCAAAATGTTGTACATGATATACATTCTTCCTAAATTAAATGACAAAATCTATGCTTCTCTAGTCAGTTTTACAGTAAAGTGTTGCTCAGCGTTCCCTTTCTTGCTATTGAGTGGCTTATAGATTTGTGAGGGTATATGTATGAATAACATCAGCTATTGTACTGTAGTGGCTAGTTTTATTTTGTATTTATTTTCCTGTGAATTGGCTGGTGTTGAGGAAAGGTTTGGAGATGTTTGTTTTCTCAGCCTGCAGGGCTCTTTTTCGTGTGCTTGGTTTTACCCTGCTTTTTTGCCTCCATAAGAAAAGAATCGCCCATTGGTCATTTGTGGAGTCGTGCAAATATATCATTTGTTTTTTCACTTATTTGCAAGCAGAATAGTAGCTATTTATCATTTAGGGATTACAACCATTTTACTGTCTTTAGTAACTGAAAAGTATTTTCTATGTTGAGATCAGGTGACTGAGTTGGCCTTTGAAGAAAATTGCACTTCTTTGCCTTCAAAAAGTCTTAAATTCTTTTTGCAGTATGTTTAGAGTCATTATTTATCTGCACTGTGAAGCACTGTCAGTTTTGTAGCATTTGCCTGAATGTGAGCAGAGTATAGCCTTATACACCTCTCATAGCCATGTTCTGTCAGCAGTGGCATCATCAATAAACACCCGATCCATTGGCAGCCATCCAGACCCATACCGTAACACTGCCTTCACTATATCTGACAGCTGTGTGTTTTGCTTTTGGATCATTCCTTTGCATCTCCATGCTTTTCTCTTATCATTAGTCTTATACAAGTTTATCTTGGTTTCTTCTGTCCAAAGAACCCAATTCCAGAACGTGTGAAGCTTTTTTTTTCTTCTGGCAAAGTCTAAATTGAATCTGGTTCTCAAATTGTACCAGTGGTTTGCAACTTGTTGTTAATCTTCTATATTTACAGATATTAATGATGGTTTCTCTTTATTCTAGATTTTGATGATCATCTACCTACCCTCTCCAGAATATTCTAGACTTCTCTTGATGATATAAAGTGTTTTTTCTCTACTAAAAAAACAAGGATTCTGCAGTAATTCACTTTAGTTGTCTTCTGTACTCTTCCAGGTCTTTTGACATTGTTGGGCTCACAAGTGCTTTTTTTTAATGCTTCAAACTGATTGATTTAGCCACATATTAAGTCTTTGCTGTCTGTCTTATTGATTTTATGTATTTTGTTCAGCCTAATTCAACCTGTTTCAGTTGGACTGAGATCTCCTTAGACTTCATATTGGTAGCTCCAGTGAAATAGCTTCCAAATGCCAACTTGGTATACCTGATATCAACTGCAGGCCTTTTATCTGCTTCACCTGTTATGAAGCAATGTGAGAACGGACAGCACCCAGCCATTTAACTTCTTCTCAGTTAATTGTCTTAGTTTAGCTGAATTTAAATGGCTTCGTGTGTGGCATTAAGGGGACTGTCAACCCTCTTAAGCTGATCCAGGCCTCTTCCAGGCATTTATCACAACCTACAATTAGCTTTTGAGTGTTGCTTGAAGTGTGCATCTTCATTTCCTGCTCTTTCCCTGGGCTGATCGATGCACAGTGACAGCCTGGACCACATCAATGACTGGAACTATAATGTCTCATGGTGGAATCACCGGCCTCTGAAAACTTGTCTCATCCCCTGTTAGCAGCAGATAATGGAGCTCCAAAGTCTCTTCTGTAAGGGATCTGGCTAATAAAGGTGGGGCGGGAGGACATGGAGAATGACGCAAGTGACCCTTCATTCTTCCTTCGATTCCTCTCTGAGCCCTTCGGAGGTCAGCTGCTCTACTCGCTTGACCTTAACTCCTTAAGGAAAGGTTTCCTGAGAAAAGATGTTCCCTGTTCACTTCCTGCTTTTGGCGGCTGACCTGAGAACAACATAGAGATCAGCAGATGGAGGCGAGGCACTGAAATGCCGGAACTGCCTCTCTGGGTTTTTTTGATCTGATGAAGGACATGGCTCCATCTGTTTCCTGCCCCTGAGGGCCGCAGCATTAACTTTTGATGAAGAGCCATAAATAAACAGAAAGATGAGTCACGGCTTTGTTTTCATGTTATGACAAGTGTTTCTGCGTGAGCGTGTGAGGCTGGAAAACATTGACATATCTTTGAAATAACTTTTGAGGGTGTCAGACATTGCTATAAATGAAATAACTGAAACTGCAGACTGTGTCACTTAATGTTTCTTAGATCTCACATCTGTTGATGTGAGATGTAAGAAATGTCAGTGGCAGCACAGTCATGTTGTGTTGTCGCTACAACATGACTGTGTTTACTCAGCAGGTTTTCTATGTTTGCTTTGTCGATAAACATGCCAGTTAAAAATGATTGGCATTACGATTTGTTGTACTCCCCTCAGGAAGCTAGTTTGTTCTCAGGAGGGTCTTCTGTTTCTTTCAGCTGCACCTCACTGAAGCCCATCCATCTTTTTTCTCTTGCTCTTTCCTCTTGTTTTTATCCCGCTGCACCTGTCAGATCTATTGTCCTCTACAGAAGAAGAGCATACCCCTACAGGCATGCTTGCCTGACCTTTTCAAAGGCCATCTTCCAGGGTGGGGGGTGGCTTTGTTCCTTGAGCCTTTCTTACCAGGTTTTGGAGAGCATCAGCAAGGGGGCATCCATCTTCCTGCTGAGGTAGGCGTGGCTCCTAACACTTGCTGGGTGTGATTATGGACCACACATGGTCGTACTCTAGTGGCTCACCAAGATCTGGAGCCTCAGTTTGAGGGCACAAGCCCCAGAGTCCCTGGCTTTGCCTCCTCCTCTTTCACTTTGTCTGAGCTCTGCTGGGTCTTTTGTCCGACTATTTGGGGCCCAGTGCCTTTGCATCCACTCCCTCAGCTTTGTTCAGTCTACCTACAATATAACACAAACAAGTATTCCAGGAAATGTAATGAATACAGGTTTTTCTGTTCGGCTGAATGTGCCAAAGTAAAGAATGGGGGGGAAGAGATTATCCATTGAGAACCACTTGGTTTTAACAAGAACAAAAAACAAACAATTAACCCCCACAATTTTTTTTTAAATAATTGTTGCTTCAAGTCAGAGATGGACTAGTGACCTATCCAGGGGGTGCCCCACCTCTCACCCGGTGACAGACGGGATAGGCTCCAGCCTTCAGCATATCTCAGCAGGATTCGAATTGGTTATGGAAAATGAATAAATGTTGGTTTAAGTGTAGTTATTTTATTTCAAGTTAGTTATATACATATCTTTTTTTCTCCTGTAGGCATCCATCATATCTTAATAAATCTAGGAGCCAAAACAAACAAACAAAAAAACCTTCTGTCAGGCTGGGATTTACGAAGCCTCCTAGGTGACTTGCGCTGGATTCACACAGCTGCATCACATGCCTCGTCTGCGTTCTGTCCCGTCTAAACCTTGAATGGATATCATCCGTTGCCAAACTGAACTGTGGGCTTCGTGCATCGCATCGATTGCATTGGCTCCATCAAAATTTTCCTGCTTCAACGCATGTGTGAGCCAATTGAGCTGCAACTACACTGCTAGAGCTAGACAATAAAATTGTAAACGCAGGCGAGAATAATTAAATGCACGCAGCTTATTTGTGTAGTAAGCAGGAAGAAATTTGATTAATTGTTTTTGATGAAGAAACATCAACAACACCACCCCCTGTGCGTTGCCACCATGCACCCGTGTGAATCCAGTGTTAATGGTGGTGCTGTCACCTACCACGTGGGAGGTTCTGGGTTTGAATCTAGGCTGCGTCACGAAGGGTATCCAGCGTAAAACTTCAGATCACTCCGCTGTGATGATTCTGAACAGGGAGCAGCTGGAATGGAAGTTTTTTTTTAGGCTAGGATTTACTCTCAAAAGATCAATAACGCTTTATGCTTCTCCCCATCTCACTTTGCAATTGTAAAAATTTTTTATACAAAGCTTGTGAAGCTCGTGTTTTTTTCCTTTTTATCTTCATTGCAGAGCCTTTTTACATTTAACACAGATGTCATTCTTTACTTTTTTCATTATATTGCAGACTTTGCTAATATAGAAAGCTTCTTTCAAGTCTGTGGTAGCAGTACCACCCTGACACTTTATTATTATCAGGCATTCCAGATGTTAATGTAAGTTTATTGAAACCGTCCATATTTTACCAAGAATTAGAAGTAACAATTTTCAGCAGTGACAAATAAGTAATTTCATGTGTTTAATAATCTTTTTTTCTGAGGTTTACCACAATAGTACAGATTTTGTTGGACCTGCCAGGCTGACTGCAGAGAACAGTGTTGCACACGATTTTAAGTATTAAGTGCGCTAGACCTCTGCAACACATGGTCCCTTGTTTTTCAACAGATGAACCAAGAATATAGTACAGACAAACACCATAGAGATACCTTGAGGGTAGCCTAAGAAGAGACTTAAGAATTTATTTATCTATTTATTTATTCTGCATGCACCATGCACACTTACGATCACTCCTATGGGCAATTTAGAACCACCTATTAACCTGACATGCATGTCTTTGGACTGTGGGAGGAAGTTGGAGGAAACCCACGCAAGCACAGGCACAACATGCAAACTCCACACAGAAATGCCCCTGCCGAGGTTCGAACCAGGAACCTCCTGCTGTGAGGCAACAGTGCTAACCACCAAGCCTGAGGGTTCTGCACAGGAGCTTTGCTGTTCCCAGTATTGTGCTCCTCTGGATAGAGATGTTGTTCCCATTATCTGCTGGAGCCACGAATCCAGCTTGGGGGTTACAGCTCCCAGTGCCCTCAATCACTATTGGCACTACTGCTTTGGCACCACATTTTTTTCCAGCTCTTCCTTGAGCTCATGGAATTTCTCAAGCTCCTTGTGTCCCTTCTTTCTGATGTTGCTATCGCTTGGGATGGCCACATCCACCACCACTGCTGCCCTCTGATGTTTACCCACCACCACTATGTCAGGCTGATTAGCCATCACCAGTTTTGTCAATTTGGATCTGGAAGTCCCACAGGATTTTGACCTGCTTGTTCTCAATCACCTTTGAATGTGTCCTCCATCTTGACCGTGGGACCTCCAGTCCATGCTCTGAAATTTTTCTGCGTATTATGCCTGGTACCTGATACCTTTGTATGCTTTGCCTGCCAGCATTTTACACCCTCTGTGATGTGCTGGACTGTTTCAGGGACACGATTGTCAATAGTTAAATCATGATTAATCTCAAATTAATCACATATTTTCATCTGTTCTAAATCTACCATAAACAGATATTTTTCAAGTTGTATTACTCTTATTAATATGAGAGTACACAAATGCTTGCATTATGCAAAAGAATGCATGTTTATTGCTACAGTGTCAAATCCATTGTCCATAAACATGTGCAACTGCAAACTGAACTATTCATCCCCATTTTTAAGCAGCCAGGATGACCTTTAAACAAGACTGAAGCACAAAATAACTTAACGGAAAATCGCTGTTGTAAGTTTGCAGCTCGTAGCACCACCCATCTGTCTCCCCAGTGTTAGCGTGATTTGCTTCAAACTAGGCGGTGCAGGGCTCTCTGCATCCGCGATGTGTTTAGCCGACAAGTGATACTTGAGAGTAGTCGTACTTCGGTGGTAACTAAATTCACATCGAGAGTAAACACAAACAACTTTTATCTTGTCGAGTGAGCCATCCAGCAAGGTTTTGAAGCCGAACCTGCCATTCAAATTAGTATCTTTTTTTTTTTTAAATCCATTTTATCCTAGCTACTGCTCACGGAGGTTTGTTTATGTCTGTCTGCCTGCGGCATGGACGTCAGTGCATGGCGTCCTGTTTTGTCACACTACGGAGGGGCCCAAGGCTCATGTAGCCTGGAGGCAACACCTACTCTACCTCTACTATTGTACATCAACAGCTATATTCACGCAGTGTGATATAGTTTGGTCAACCCAGGCTAAGGCTCGCATTAATCGCACGTTATAAAAATTAGTGCCGTTAAAATCATTTTGCAATAATCAAAAGTTAACATGTTAACTTTGACTGCTCTTATAAAAATATTAGGGCTGGGCAATGATTAAAAGTTTTAATCGCGATTATTTGCATGATTTCCCTGATTAATCACGATTAATCGCATTGTATATGCAAAATCAAATAATGAATTCAAAAGTAGTGTAAAGGTCACTTTTATTTAAATGTTCTGCTGCCATATGAACTAAAGTGCCATAACATTTGTTGTTTAAACACTTTTAACATCAGCACTTGCCAGTAACACATATTTAGTGTAAATCTCATCTTAGTCATCCTGTTTTTATAAAAAATAAAAAAAAAGTCTACCAACAAAATCTAGAGGCCACAATCAGAACATTAAAACAGGTAATTTCTGTGGTAACAGCAGAAACTTTTAACCGGGAGTTCAACTTCTCAGTTGTTACAAATAACCTTGTTTCTGTAGAATCCTCCGTCTTGGAGAACTTTAAAATAAAAATGTCCATGTAAAAGTTCTGTAACTTTATCAATCCGTAATTATCCGTGTATCATTTGTTTTTTTCCATTTTCAAATGTCAATCAAAAATTTTAAAAATTAAAAAGTGACTTTTTATTTTGTTTTTCGTTTTTTAATCTAACACAAAAAAACAAACAAAAAAAGCCTGTTATTTTATATTTCAATCTTAGAAAACGGGCCACGGGACTTAATTTGTTTTTAATATTTAATTGTCTGGTTTACATGACCCAGAAATGGTTTTGATTCCATATTTTTTCTAGATATTTTAATCTAGAAGTCATATTCCCAAAAATGGGGGTCGTTTTATAATGGACTGGACTTTCTGTTGTCATCACACATCTGTGTGATGACTAGATGGAGCCGCACTGAAGTAACCAGCTAGAGAATAGCACGACAGTGAATGCATGGAGCAGATCTGATATATATATATATATATATATATATATATATATATATATATATATATATATATATATATATATATATATATATATATATATAAAATTTTTATCTCCCACCCTGCTCACTGTCAGCATTTGTTCATGTTGACCGTGGTCCAGCTATTATGAAAGATCCAGGCTTAAATTGAATCCAGGGTTTTATTTGCTGAGATACTGTGTGCTACTTTAGTTTCTTGAATTGTATGATGTGGTATTTTGTAAGCTCAGGACTGCCTGTGTTAAGCAATTGGTCTTTGAAAATCCAATAGTGCTGACTGTTGCAGTGCAATGTTGCATCTTGGTTTGGAATTCAATTTAGCCTGACAGTGGGAACAGAGGAAAAGTGCCTCTGAATGCTATTGACTTGGAAAAAAGGATTAGCTAAGGGGAAAGTCCTTTCTGGTGCAGTGATGAGATTGACAATACAATACAGAGTAGACACGAGGGAGACACAGGAGGAAACATTACTGTTAATTGTTCATTTATTTTTGCCATTTCAAGGCTCAAAGATCTCTGCTGTTAGGACATATTGTAAAATGCTTACATTTCACATCACGCAAAAATAACTTTTTCAGTTATTTCAAGTATGATTTTTTCCCTTTAATTTGACAAGAATAATCAAGGAAATAGCCAACGTTATTTGATTGTGTCTTAATTCACAGATGAAAAAAATTGCATAATAGTTTACTTTTGCATGGTTAATTTTTGCCTGTACAAAGGAGTGACAAGAACAAGGATTACACAAGTTCATGATTTGAACATATGGATACAACTTAGTGTCAGTGTCGTTTGTTTATTTGTGTTGATTTGTGGATCTGAAAGTTTCTGCAGTTCCAAATGGAAAACTAAATGAGTAAATCCAGTCTGTAAAAAGCACAGGCCCTGGTTACAGGGGCTGTGCGGTTTGTGTGATTTGGTGGCTGTAAAATTTCAAATGCGTAAATGAGCTCCTTCACAAAAATGCAAATTGGCACCATGTGGAAGACAATGCATTTAAAAACACATAACAGGCTATTTGTGTTCCTCTTGGACATGTTTATAGGTTTACAAGGCATTGCAGTCTCACGCAATGGTGAGCAGTGCTGGAGATATTTAGGTTTCTTAAGCTTAAGTAATTTGTTTTCCCTCCTTATACTATCTCCAAAGTTCCCTGGATATCTTTTTCTCAGTTCACTTACACATTGAAACATTGTATATCAAATAGCAGCCGAGGATATAGCTGATTTTTTCATCTCCTTTTGCAACATGCGTCAGTTTCCACTAACCTATTTGTCTGGTTCTATTTTGGTCAAAATAAATACCAGAATACTTCTGCCACTTAACAGTTTTTCTCCCTCTGCACTGGGTGACATTGACCCTGACTATCTGAGAGTGATAAGAAGTAAATGAGGCTTCAGTATTCAGTATCAAAATCCTGTCCATCATAGAAGGGTTTGTGTGGAGGAACAGCTGAGTCCTGTCCCTCCATGTTACAGTTGATTTGTTCCAAACACGCTGTTGAACATCAACTGTCAGTCTTTGTGAGAAGGCAGCATGTGACTTCAATTAAGACCTGGAACTGGAGCCCAAAAAGGAAAGTTATGTAAGGCGAGGATGGGAACAGTCTGAGAACACTGGGCTTTTGTGATGGTAACTAATGAGATCAATCAGGACTGCATCCTTGAACTTGTCATTCATTAGTGTAATGACTCTGTTTATACGAGAGTGTCCTCGTTCAACAAATAATCTTTGATGTGCCGTACAAGTTGTTGCCTTGTGGTTAAGGGCTCTTATTCAACCAAACAATGTAAATATCGAGCAGTGATGAAAGGCCTCCTGATATGTCTCCTTATTTTGCTAGACAAAAAAA
Source organism: Hirundichthys speculiger (assembly GCA_018398805.1). Taxonomy (NCBI): domain Eukaryota; kingdom Metazoa; phylum Chordata; class Actinopteri; order Beloniformes; family Exocoetidae; genus Hirundichthys; species Hirundichthys speculiger. The sequence goes on along the minus strand of JAGFBZ010001543.1, from coordinate 766,472 downwards.
AAAAAAAAAGACACTGAGCACACTACAAAGGTTACATGTAACTGCCTAGGATGTACAATCTATGCCTATGCAAAAGCACAAAACTTTACTACACTAAAAGAGCATAAGTGTGTATGTTATTCAGTAAATTAAAAAATGTAAACAAAGTTTCCATTAAGTCAAGTCGTTATTAGTTCAGTTTTTAAGTACATATCGTAGTTCCTGCTTTTATACTCAAAAACCTGTATTTCACTTTAAACAAGCATGTCACGTGATTTATTTATTTATCTATTTTTGTACATTGTTGTTTTCATTTAGCATTTAAACTTCCACCATTGAGAAATAGCTCAGTTTAATGTCACACTGATGTATCAAACTCACAATGCTTAACAACCAGCCTGGATGATCTCTTTCACTGACCGACAGACCTGCCAATAGAAAAAAAAAAAAAAATGCTTACAGGCTTTTATTCTATCATATTTATTTTCGTTGTTGTTTGTATAAAGTTTATGGAAACCAGCCCCTAATCTCTATGCCTGCATGGCCGTTAGTTCCTTAGGTCTGCTTGCACTGAAGAAGCATTGTCATATTTAAAGTCATAGGACAACAAAACAAATTATGTTTGTTTCAAATACTCAAGCTGTAAGATGTAAGTGACACTTACGATATCTTCTTTTTTTGCTCTGCTGGCATTCTCAAAGGCCTTTACTGCACTTAACCACCATGCAATAAACATCTTTGAGAAAAGGCCTTTGCATTGATGTCCCCATGATTCAAGCTCATTGTTCAGGATTGCTGTGCCTCATAAACCTCCTTTGTGAAAATGTTTTATGTAGATGGATGGCAAATAGCAGAGTAGATGAGCCATTTGCTTGTGTTGCTTATTTGCATACACAAGTTACCTCTGGCTTGTGCATGATTTTTCCATCCCACTCTGCTGGTTCATCCATCTGGTAAGGATCTTATTGAACTCCTCCACTGCCCAACATCCTCCGGACCAAAATCAGAATGTGCAAATGCTCCAGTGGTCAGCCAGGCCGGAAGGGCCGTGAATAAAATGCAAACACAGGCCCGGGAAGGGTAGCCTGCCTCGCATTGATCTTTCTCTCAATGTGAAAGAGAAGCACTCTGAACTCTAGAGGAGGGACGAATCAAACAAATTTATTACCATGCAACCAAAAAGGTCAGTGCGTGACAAAAGCCTCCTGTTGCGAGGAGGAGTGTTGTGGAGTGGCCCCCTCCAAGTCGAGCCTGCGTGACTACTTCAGCATTAGACATGGGTCAGGCTGGGAGGAAGCATGGAACTAGCACTAGTTTGAGAACAAAAATCTTTTTTTCATTCTTGTTGGAATGTGACATGCACTCAATGAAAACTTGTTTGTCCGAATTTTCCAGTTAGTGTCAAATTGGCTTAAAATTTTACAAATGTTACAGCTTGGAGACCACTGAGTGAATTAGAAATGTAGCAACACATTGACTTTTCCAGGTCACCTTTGTATGTGAATAAGTGTATTTTTTGTCTTTCCATCTATTTTTCTCAGATGGTTATTGTGTTTATAAGCATCTGTTGTTCAAGCAACAAATCAAATCTGGAGTGAGGCATATATTTTTTTTCACTCTTCAATATTGTAACTGCTATGACTGATAAGTCATTATCTTCTGTGTCACTTTTCTTTGCTAATTCAACAGGGATTTGTGCTTCAGTTTGATTAAATGTGATGGTCTTGTTTACGTGTCACCTTTACAGAAAAGCCGCTCTTACTACTCACACATATCAAAGTCAGAGATGCTGCTGAAGAAAAAGGTGTACATGGGTGACCCAGTGTCCTGTTTCCATAGCGAGGCACTTCCACAATGATCAAAGATGTTTTTGTTACTGGTCTTTTAAAGAGATATTCTCAATGGTACATAAGTGATCAACAGTGTTTCACTCAAATGTTTCCTTGAATGGAAATGTATCCATATTAGATGTTATACCATAGCAGACATTTGATTGATTTCTAAACACTGTTGTGACTGGCTCTAGTTGGTTATCACAGGATTGAGGAATGTTCATAAATATCCCTGGAAACTTTACACAATTGCATTGAAAGCTGTGGTTTCAGGATTCCTGCTCTGCTGATTAGCTGGATGGTTATTTTTCTGGCTTGGTGGCTGGTAAGCTCTGGTGATCAGCATTCAGGTCACACCCTACTGTGCCCATCTTGTACGACACAAAGGGCTAATCAGGGATGCTAGGCAGCAGGCACGAGTATTCACCAGGCTCTCTGCAATACTGAACCAGCCTGCCGTGCTCCAGACTGAATGTCTCAGTGTCCTAGTGTTTGCTTGTCTACTGAAATGGAGCGGGGTTATATGATTGTGACGGTGGAGCATTGCAAATAGGCTTCTTGGGGGGTAAGACCTAAGGAGCGGTGTTGGTGAATTGGGCACAGTGCTACATGTTCCAGTCTAAAGACTGTTTAAATCCTTTATATATATAATTATTAGACCACCCTTGTTTTCTTCAGTTTCTTGTTTATTTTAATGCCTGGTACAACTAAAGGTACATTTGTTTGGACAAACATAACGATAACCACAAAGATTGCTCATAAGAGTTTTATTTAAGAGCTGATATCTTACCATTTTCCATGGTTTTCTTGATTATGACCTAAATCTACGGTGGCCCTGAAGGGCAAACGACACCAACAAAAAGGAAAACACAACGACATTAACAAAAACACAACGACAAAAAGGAAATCACAACGACATTAACAAAAACAAACGACATTAACAAAAACACAACGACAAAAAGGAAATCACAACGACATTAACAAAAACACAAAACAAAACGAAAAACAACGACATTAAAAAACACAACGACAAAAGGAAAACACAACGACATTAACAAAAACACAACGACATTAACAAAAACACAACGACATTAACAAAAACACAACGACATTAACAAAAACACAACGACATTAACAAAAACACAATGACATTAACAAAAACATAACGACAAAAAGGAAAACACAACGACATTAACAAAACACAACGACAAAAAGGAAAACACAACGACATTAACAAAACACAACGACAAAAGGAAAACACACAACGACATTAACAAAACACAACGACATTAACAAAAAAAAACACAACGACATTAACAAAACACAACGACAAAAAAAACACACGACATTAACACAAAAAACACAACGACAAAAAAAAACACAAACGACATTAACAAAACACAACAACAAAAAGGAAAACACAACGACATTAACAACAAAACACAACGACAAAAAGGAAAACACAACGAAAACAACGAAATTAACAAAACACAACGACAAAAAAGGAAAACACAACGACATTACAAAACAACAAAAAACGACAAAAAAAAAACACAACGACAAAACAAAACACAACGACATTAACAAAACACAATGACATTAACAAAAAAACAAAAAAAAACACACAAAGGAAAACAAACGACAAAAAAAGGAACAAACACAACAAATGACATTAACAAAAACACAACGACAAAAAGGAAAACACAACGACATTAACAAAAACACAACGACATTAACAAAAACACAACGACATTGTTAATGTCGTTGTGTTTTCCTTTTTGTCGTTGCGTTTTGTTAATGTCGTTGTGTTTTCCTTTTTGTCGTTGTGTTTTTGTTAATGTCGTTGTGTTTTCCTTTTTGTTGGTGTTGTTTGCCCTTCAGGCCCACCGTATAAATCACTTAAGTTTTTACATCAATAGCTATGGCGTTGTACTGCCAAAAACACTGCTTTTATGCATTCAGTGTTTTCTTTTCTGTCTGTTTTAGTTACATGATGATGTTTAGTCGTACCAGGTATTAAAATGAACAAGAAAGTGAAGAAAAAATGGTGGTCTAATAATTTTTTCCCATGACTGTATATATATATAATTTAGAACACTTGCAGAAATTAGTCTGTCTGGGTTAGGGTTAAATAAAATGGGGTGATTGGCATAGCAATGTAGAAATAGAAAAGGAGAGATGTAAAAGTGGGTACACCAAAAGCAGAAATTACCACTGAAACACATTTGCACAAGCTTATGATACACCGTAAAATAATGTTAATTGGCAGAATGGCATATACAAAGCAAAGAGGAGCTCTCGTTTCTCTGGGGCTTAACCTTTACTTTTGTTGATTACAAAGCCACTATTTCATTTGTCTATAATTTCTTACCTTGTATAAATCACAATTTTGGAAGAAGGCATTAAGAGGCCACAGTAAGAGAAGATCAAGAAGCACCTTTCTCTTATTTTGTTCAACATTTAGGTAAAAAGAGAGAGAGACAAACACGATGGAATAACCCAAGATTTCTTCTGTTTTGTTTGTTTTGGTTTTCTTTGATTGAGTATAGTAGTTTTTTAGTTTATTGCAATTGTTCCTCAGACACGTCTTGATATCTGGAAATCAGTTACTTAGCTGAAACTGAATATTTAATATTTCCTCTACCAGAATCTTGAGAGTTCCCTGAGGTGTTTTTTTCTCAAGTATGTTTACAATTAACTTGCTAATCGCACGTCTGTTGGAAAAAATAAGCAATTCTTTGTTGACAGCGGGGATTTTGTGGTGGCCATAGGAATTGCCCCCCAGCTGCTTTCTCTTTCTTTCATCCACATCAAAACATTCAGTGACGATTTACAGGTAAGTTTGATTATTAACTGCACATTAGCCTGAGGATGTAGACATGAATTTTGAAACTTGCCCAAAACAAATTTGCACCATATTGTCTCCCCTGCCTGAAATAGTTTTAAGATGTTAATGCTGAACTACAATGACATTTTGTGCCCCCAGACAGTAATTTTCTTCTTTATCTTTGGGAAACTATTTCTCTCTGCCACTGGTTGCAAAAATCTATGCACCAAATGCATATAATCTTATTTACCTTTTATATCTTTAATTTCATTGTGCCAATTTTGAAATCTTCTTTAGTCTGAATATGTGATTCTCTACATACACTAGGCCACATTAATATATATATATTTTTTATTTGGTACCACAAGACTAGAAGAGGCATGTCATTAAGAGGCTGCTAGCAGGCCCATGGGAAGAAACTTTATACAAAGAGCTTTCCGGAAACAGTGAGCGAGCTAGCCTAGTGTCTCTGTGGGCAATCTAAAAATACCACAGTGCTTCTTTGAGATGTTATCTGGGTGATGACATGCGGTTGGCAGACCTTCGATCACTTTCCCCCGAATTCCCACAAGACATAATTTTCTTTTCACATGTTGTCACAAATGGAAATCTTGATATGCCTCACATTTAAATAAGCTGACTTTCTCTTCAATGTGTCAGAGCCCAAAATGTAAGTTAAACCTTATACCATCATGGATTTTAAAAACACTGGATATTAGTTTTTACTTTTCCGTTGACAATTTTAATTGCGCACGATGATAAAATCTTGCTTTCACAAGAATGTCACAGGGCACAAAATGGCGACTAACTGGTCGCGACCAAAATTTGACCATTTCGACCATTTTTTTTCTGCCTTGTTCCCAGTGGCGAGGCCAGAAAATCCACCATCAACTTAGAAAAAGTTTTCTGTGATTTCTGCACATTTGTCTGCCATGGCCTGGGTCGGCCATGGCAGCCCTGTGTGTGTGTGTGTCTATCAAGTTTATTGTAAAATAAACTATCCTGGACCAGTCCACAAGTACACTCCTTCCAAAAACAGTCATAAAGAATTCAAAGTCTGCAACAAATGAGTACGGCAAGTCATTAAAAGTGTAAAGGAAAGTCATGTGAAATGAGATAAAAAAAAACTGTAAAAGAAGAGCAATATGAAATGAAAACAATGTGTGGAATGAAAATCAAATGTAAATGTAAATACAAGCAATGTTAAATGAACAAAAAACATGCGAATCCCTTCAAATAAATACTCTTCATATATACCCTTTTGTGTTTTCATTTAGGCTATAATGAATGTTCACATTATGTCAACATGGCTTTATGCACAGCTAAACTACTTCCTGAACTTCAGCCAGCTGCTTTGTTTCATGTGTACCATTAATGGACAAACTGATTAATCCAGGTGTGTCTGACCTCACAGCAATGGTCAGACACACCTGGATTGATCAGTTTGTCCAATAATGGTACACACGAAACAAAAGAGCTGGCTGAAGTTGCTGAACATGCTGGGAGGGTCCATGATAATGTCAGCAGTCTACGGGTGCATATGGGGCGACGAAAAACACTGGCAACCACAATTGCTAGTTGGCTACCAACTTCAAAAATCTGGTAGCCAGGGGCTACTTGGTAAAAATTCTAATTTTATGCCCTGTGTCAATACAAGTAAAATTTTACAGTTTAGTGTTTTATATTTCAGGCATTTTTTTGAACTTTCTGGTCATTGTTAAAATGGATGTGGATATTTTATACCCTCTTCCAGTTTACATCTTGAAACCCCTTCAGTTTGCTTTCATACTGACAACCACACAGGTCATCTAGTTCTTAAAGCCCAAACTTCACCCTTGTGTAACTTATTGGACAGATTCCCCTGCAGTATTTCTCGAGGAGAAAGGTTTGCCTTTTTAATGCAATTTTCCTACAGTCTTTGGAAGATATTGAAGTTTTAGTTTGGTCGTACAGCTCTGTTTCCCTCGTAGTTTCCCCTCAAATGCATTGAGTTGTTGTAAAGGAAAATCCTGATGACATGCTCTTGGTTTTCAATCTGCATTTTAATACCCACCTTCATATCCCAAGTGCTCAGGCTGCTTGGTCCCTGCATCAAATTGATCTTCAGTTTTAGATGCTTTTTACTATAAACATAGAGGCTTGTTTTTCTTGATAAATATCCTATGCTGTTAAAATAAAGAAAAAAAGAAAGAGGGACAGACCTTCTAAAATGGCGGTTTCTGATGTTTCTGACTGTCTCAGTTCACAATTGGACAAGCACACAAAAGTGACAGATTGAGGCTCATGAATGAAATCCAGACCAGTTGGGAAGGGATTGAAGGTTGCAGCCTTCTCCTTCTGCAGAAGTAGCTTATCAACAGAATAATTGGAGGTAGAAAGTTTTTTCATGAGTGGCCACATGATCCCTTCATTCCTCTGAGAGCTGGTGTACAGGCTGGCGGTCAGGGGAGGAATTTACTCCCAGCTGGAAAAGGCTTGCCGTGCACATAGGTCCTTCCTGCTGCCAGTTCTACTGAAATATTGGCCCAGGCAAGAGCTGAAACTCAATCTTCCTCTCTACCTGGCCTCTTTGCTGCAAAAGAGAAGGATTTGATGATCGATGAACACACGCTTGGAGTTAATAATTTGACAAAGGCCGGAAAACGCTACCATGACTTCTTGGACTATAATGTTAATGTGTTAATTCTCTGAGCTCTGAGGAGTGGTTACAGGGTGTGTTAAGCACTCACATCCCCTCTTTTTCTGCATTCTTCAACGACTGGCTCATTGGGCCGCAGTATCAGGTGTTCACCTGCATCTGTGGCATATGAGCAGGAGACCATCTAAAAATTAAAAAGTGTTCATAGTATCTCCTGAACCCAATACTGTGGAAGTCTTTTTTTTTTCTTTTAAGCTTTGATGCAAGAAAATTCTGCTGTGCCTTTGATGCAATAGACAATGTATCTGTTCTATATTGCTCATATGCACTGGAAAAAAAAAAGCAGATGTTGAATTATAAAGCATTTTATGTGAGCATCCTACATTGGTGTTAAGATCTCGCTTGACAAATCAGTTAGTGAAAATGAACTGTTATATTTGAAAAGGAGTAGGACTACTAGCTACTGAGTCTGCTGTTGGAGGTTTAAAGCCTCCGTCAGCATAACTTGAGAACCCGGACAATATTGCCTTGACATTTAAGGCATTTCTATTTTATCCATCCTGATTATTTCCATGCTCTTTCCAGCTTCCTTAAGCTTGGTAGTATTTACCACATTTCCCTTGGAGCCATCATACGAGGGAGTACTTCTACTCACCCCCTTTCACGAGAGGGTTCATTCTGTGATTTGATGAATGCTGCAATCCCCATTGCACCACACCAAACTTCCCACAAGCTTTCTGGTACTGAGAAATGGCAATTGTTCAGCAGTTCTTTGCCAAGAAAAAGTGTTATGCTTCAGAGCCTCAGACAAACTAAGGAAGCAGTGCATTACTCTATTATCAGCTGTGTTTCAGTTCACTTTTCACACATTTAATTTACTGGTAAATCATGAATAAAAATGTTTCTTGCCATGAAACCCTCCTGCCCGCCCTCATCTTTTCTCCACCCATCTCTCTTTGAGCTAATTATGTGTGTAAACTGCGACTACTGCGAGGACAGATTACAACCTGGCTCACATGGTTTGTTATCACTTGTCATGTATCATTTATCACACTTGCAATTACAACACCTCAGCTCTGCTTTTGGAGCCACCTTCTCTCTGGGGTGGCTCATTAAGCAAATCATCAGCACCAACATCTCAGAGGAGAGCAGCAGAGGTCTGTTGCTCTGTCAGAGACCTTGTAGTGGAACTGAAAGGATGGGAAAATCAGTTTAGCATTTACATAGGGACTCCTGGAGAGACAGACGGGCCTTCCAGTCTACCCCTCCTCGACCCCTGCTGGCTGTCCCATCAGTCACTAACACACAGCTTGTGGCTGATGTAGCAGCATTAGGTTAGGTTGCACAGGTTCATCCCTGACAAAGGGGAAGGTAAATTATTCCCTTAGTTCCTTTTCGTGTCTGTGAAGACATGACGGCCATTGCTTGAATGGTATGATCCCCAGCCTTGCTGCGTATTAAAGTCCTGTCTCTGGGGATGATACTGAACCCTGACATTGCTCCCCAATTTTGGGTAAAAAAGTGTTTTTTTTTTTTTTTCTTCTTTTGCTTTAAGGCATGGACATGCAGCGTCTCTCAGTTTGCTCCCTTCTCCTGTATAGCAGACCGTCTCCAAGCAGTCATCCTGATTATCACTTGAGGCCATGTTCTCTCTCTAAACGGCGTTTTGCCAGACGTTTCCCCCTAGCGTGCATGTATTTGTGACTGTGGGTTTTGTGCAGTCCACAGCTGTTAGGGCTGTGGCTGAGTTGGTGAAGCGGCCCAGAGCTTTAAGCTGTCCCTCTTATTTTCCGTATGTTAGTTGCCACACAACCGCACTTTCAGGCTGAAACTGAAAGCAAAATGAAAAGCTTCATTTTTTTTAACAACCTTTTCTTTTTCTTTTTTTTGCTTGGTCTGCAAACTAAGTTATAAACCTAGAAACTAAATAACTATGCATCCTACTATTTGAAACAGCCTGCATTATTAATATAAATCAAATCTTATCATCTCCTCAAGCCTTTAAATGTCTTCTCTTTTTCTCTTTTCTTTTACAGCCGTGCAATCAAAACCAATCAGGACCTGCTCCCAGAGACCCCCTGGATAAACATCTTTTATGACGACTTCTGGGGCACCTTACTCACACACAGTGGCAGCCATAAGTCCTATCGACCCCTCTGTACCCTCTCCTTCCGCCTTAACTATGCTGTGGGTGAGCTCGAGCCCTGGGGTTACCACTTGGTTAATGTGGTCCTCCACGGCGCCGTGACTGTCCTGTTTACCTCTCTGGCTCGCCTGCTGCTAGGTGGAGGACTGTGGAGCCTCCTGGCTGGCCTGCTGTTTGCTTCTCACCCCATCCACACCGAGGCAGTGGCAGGCATTGTTGGACGGGCCGATGAAGGTGCTGCGCTGTTCTTCCTGCTGTCCCTGTTGTGTTACATACATCACTGTAGGCTGCGGGGGCATGCCGGATCCTTGCAGCTCACAGCATGGTTTCTGAGCAGCTTGGGCTGTGCTGCTTGCAGCATGCTTTGGAAGGAGCTGGGAGTGACTGTCCTGGCTGTATCAGCGCTCTACGATATCTGTGTCTTCCACAAGCTTAAACTGCGACAGGTGATCAAGCTCTTCTACAAGGTAAGACGTCAGTTCTGGTTTTATGTATATGATGAAAAATGCTGCAAACTGGATGCACACATGTAGGTGTGTTTGCCTGTCAGTCCTTTTATGTTTTGTTTGTTCATCACTGTATAAAGTGAAAACACATTCCCCACTGTATGAACAGCTGTGTCATTCAGCTGGGATTGTGGGGTTTCCCATTACATGCAAGTCATGTTGGCAAAGGAAAGCAAACACAACTGATGTAATACAAAGCTCATTCAGTAATATGTTTTTCAACCATGCGAATTCAATATCCATCTTATGATGGATAATCTTAGATGAAAATTATTTTGAATGTGTTTTGAGTGACAGTGAAAACATTATTGTAAATCTAGTACAACTCAATGCAGAAAACCTATCCCTTTACACACGTTAGGACCTAATTCACAAACATTCCTCGGTGAAATTCAAATGCTTGGTAGTTTTGTTTAAAATGTATGTCTGTGTGGATAACAGGTGAGTACAGGAATAAATGTCAAAGCTTTATCTATCATGTGACTCCTCAGACCCTTTGTCAAGGATTTGGAGCAGAATAGGCTCCTCCTCTCCAATTAAATTAAAATAATGGATTTCCAGAGCTGTAAAAAGATAACAATTCATTATGTAATGTAATTAGAATATGGCACATTACAGTAGTTTATATCTAGAAGAAATCTTTCAGTAAAAAAAACTATTAATTTGATTGGTAGAGAGGCCCTTTAAAATACTGTATAAACTGCAGCAGACTTACCGTGCAGTGATGCTTGTCCCACATGAAAAAATCATTGGAAGGAAACTTTAACTGCACCCTCACCACAAAAATCAACATTAGTAATTCAGAATCATCATCTAAAACAACCTGACTAAAATGTGCTGGAGCCTGTGGCATGAGGTACAGGGAATATATTTAATTTATGAAACAGAATGAAGGCGTAACTATCATGGCCGAGCTAAAAGCAAGACACATGAAGACAGGAAGATGTAGAGTTCAGCAAGAATAGAGGCAGAGTAGAAGCAGGAAAGAAATGAAAAATAAAGTAAATGAGAAACATTTGATAATTTAAGAGAAAACCTATCCCATCCTTTTTAGTATTAAGAGTGGTATTATAAAGAAGATTGAAGTCTCTACTGGCTTCTTCCCAAGACTTTCCTCTCATGATTTAAGCTTTAACTGACTCCTTTGTCCTCTGGAGTATGAACTATGGAGTCCCTTTGGAAGACGAGCCTTCTAATAGCTTGTCAGGCATGATGAGACTATAAGGAAAAGGGGCCAAAGGGGCTGAAGGAAAAAAATAGCCTCAAAGCTGACAGTTTTTCAGCACTTTGATTGAAAGTCCACATACCCTTCTGATCCTATTGTCTTTGGAAAAAATGAACTGGAAGGCAGTTATTGCTCTGGCACAAAGCTCGGCCTATGTGCTTCTGTCATAGTTTGCCATTGTGGTTTTCTCTATTGGCAAATATCTCAAGTAGCATATCTGTTCTGCTACCACAGAGCACACCCAGTGTATCCTCTGAATTCATCATATGTTTGAAACGTAAGCTGCTGCATAAATCCTTTCGATCAAACTGAATACATTTTTTAAAAGTTAAAAGTGCATATATATATATATATATATATATATATATATATATATATATATATATATATATATATATATAACGGTGCCTTGCGAAAATATTTGGCCCCCTTGAACTTTTCAACCTTTTTGCCACATTTCTTGTCCATTCTTCCTGTAAAACAGCTGGAGCTCAGTGAGGTTGGATGGAGAGCATTTGTGAACGGCAGTCTTCAGCTCTTTTCACAGATTCTGGATTGGATTCAGATCTGGACTTTGACTTGGCCATTCTAACACCTGGATACGTTTATTTGTGAACCATTTCATTGTAGATTTGGCTTTATGTTTTGGATCATTGTCCTGTTGGAAGATAAATCTCCGTCCCAGTCTCAGGTCTTTTGTAGACTCCAACAGGTTTTCTTCCAGAATGGTCCTGTATTTGGCTCCATCCATCTTCCCATCAATTTTAACCATCTTCCCTGTCCCTGCTGAAGAAAAGCAGGCCCAAACCATGATGCTGCCACCACCATGTTTGACAGTGGGTATGGTGTGTTCAGGGTAATGAGCTGTGTTGCTTTTACACCAAACATATTATTTTGCATTGTGGCCAAAAAGTTTGATTTTGGTTTCATCTGACCAGAGCTCCTTCTTCCACATGTTTGGTGTGTCTCCCAGGTGGCTTGTGGCAAACCTTAAACCAGACTTTCTATGGATATTTTTGAGAAATGTCTTTCTTCTTGCCACTCTTCCATAAAGGCCAGATTTGTTCGGTGTACGACTGATTGTTATCCCATGGACAGACTCTCCCACCTCAGCTGTAGATCAGTTCATCCAGAGTGATCATGGGCCTCTTGGCTGCATCTCTGATCAGTCTTCTCCTTGTTCCAGATAAAAGTTTAGAGGGACGGCCTGGTCTTGGTAGATTTGCAGTGGTCTGATACTCCTTCCATTTCAATGTGATTGCTTGCACAGTGCTCCTTGAGATGTTTAAAGCTTGGGAAATGTTTTTGTATCCACCTCCAGCATTAAACTTCTCCACAACAGTATCTGGGACCTGCCTGGTTTGTTCCTTGGTCTTCATGATGCTCTCCGAGCTTTAAACAGAACCCTGAGACTATCACAGAGCAGGTGCATTTATACGGAGACTTGATTACACACAGGTGGATTCTATTTATCATCATCAGTCATTTAGGATCAATAATGAATCATTCAGAGATCCTCACTGAACTTCTGGAGTCAGTTTGCTGCACTGAAAGTAAAGGAGCTGAATAATACTGCACACCCCACTTTTCAGTTTTTTATTTGTTAAAAAAGTTTTAAATATCCAATAAATTTTGTTCCACTTCATGATTGTGTCCCACTTGTTGTTGATTCTTGACAAACAATTAAAATTTTATATCTTTATGTTTAATGCCTGAAATGTGGCAAAAGGTTGAAAAGTTCAAGGGGGGTGAATACTTTCGCAAGGCATTGTATATACTACATTTCTCAAAGTATTCCTTCTTACTTTTCTGTTTTTTTCAGTTTTGTTTTCAGTAGAGGGGATGCAGCTTATTCCTCCTCAAAATGTCTCATACTGTTGGTTTGGCCTTTCGCAATGCTGCTATTACTCTGATGAGGTTCTTTTTTTGCTCTGATGTAGGCTGGTACGGCTTTTACGATCCACTCGTGTTTCCGGTTGTTTTCTATCACAGGCTAATATAGACTACAGGGGTAGAGGAGCATTTTGAAGTTGAGCATGCAAGTGCAACTTGAACTGACCTATGGTAATTAAAAAAAAAAAAACAAGCATTAAACGGTTTGTTGTGGAAGGAGACCTTTACAGTGAGTTTGCCATACTTGCCTTTTTTTTCTTACCATGGAACTTAAAATAAATGATCAATCATAGCATGTCAATTAGTCACCACCGAGTGACAACCATCCCATTTCCGTAATGAAGCTCATCAGGAAGAATTTTTTTTTTTTTAGTTTTTTTCAGTTCCTCTAGCTGCTGGCTGCCAAACAGAGCAAATCCCCTTTTTCTCCCATCTTAAAAGGGCCAACTTTGCAGCAAAATTAAACATATTTACAGCATGGTTCCAAAAACTTTTTTATTTTTCTGGATAAATAGATTGTACATCCATGACAACTGTACGTAGATTAATTTTTTTCTGTACTACATCAGATAAATTTATGTTCAGCAATAAAGCTGACCGAGCAGATGTTCAGACATCATTTGACTAGATTTGATTGACAGCTAGCCAAGACTCTTTAAAGCGGAATTATACGGGGACCGAGCTGGTCCCTCCACGGTGAAGCCCAATGTGAATCATGGCTTTTGTTCACAGAGGCAAAAAAGATATGAATATAAATTAATATGAATTCACATCCTGAGCTAGCAGAAGCTAAGCCAGCCAAGCTAAAAACAGCAAGCTAGTGAGCGTATTCCAGCCAGCTTCTAAGCGCTGCTGCTCCCGCCTCTTTGTAACGTGGTGCTGAGCAGTTCAGGGGAAAAAAGGGCTTCAGCTGCTCTCCGTACAAACCCATTGGTCACGCGACCGGATGCTATGTCCAGTATTTGCTTTGTGTTTTTTATGACGGTTGAATTTTGTGACTGAAAAAGAACACAAAAAGTGTTCACTATTACACCAAATACATTGCATTTGACTTTGTGGTATAAGACAGTTACTTGATGATTATGGTCTGCATTCCTCAGGGCAAACTGAGCTTCCAGTTGTCCAGATGAGTATTAAATTGTATGCAGTGTTGAAAATGATCAGTGAAAATAAATATATGCTTAATTTACTCTTTATTTTTCATAGAAGATCTATTTGATGCTGAAGATTTGACTGCTAACTCCCAAAAATGGCTTTGGATAAAGTTTTTTTTTTTGATAATAATAGAGATGAATTTAAAAAAAAGCAAGAAAGAAGAGCTGATGGCCTATCCCCAGTTTTTCCATGTTTGAGTATATTTTAAATCCATTCTATACTTGCAATAAACAAGCAGGCTTCTTGCATGTCTTGACTGTGTATTGACTGTCAAACTGTAATGGACAGCACTTTGTTTTTTATCACTGAGCTTTCTACTCAGCTCAAGTCTTTGACATTTAACACTGGAAATGGTGAAATGGGTTTGCTTATCTGATTGTGGCACTCAGTCAGTTACAGTAGTTTTATATCCTCTGTAAATCTGCCTTTGTGTCATTACGGCTCCTGCTTGCTATTAGAAGGTGCAGGCAGTTGAGACTTAGAACAACACTGTAGTTCCATTAGTTCGTAACTCATCCATTCAGATTGTGACTGCAGACTCTGGATGCACCTCAGAGGCAAGAGGTAATGCATGTGTATTATGTTGTCTAACAATAGATGAGTTAAGAAATTTGCATAATAGTTCTTGGAACAGGAGAGGCATCTGCTACAATGATTAATAAGAAATAAGACTAATATATACTATTTCTATCATGTATTGTTGTGTACATTTAAATCGACATGTGCTCTATGTCTGCCTTTTTGTTTGAGTAATGTCAGTTTTAAAATGAACATGAACTCAGTTCTATTCTACTCATCAAAACACATTTTCCAGGGATTAAGAATTTCCAGAATTAAACAAAAGTGATCATACAAAGTCTTCTCACCTTTATACTCTCTTAAGAGTTCTGAATATTAAATAGTTGCCACATGTACAGTCATGGAAAAAATTATTAGACCACCCTTGTTTTCTTCAGTTTCTTGTTCATTTTAATGCCTGGTACAACTAAAGGTACATTTGTTTGGACAAACATAATGATAACCACAAAGATTGCTCATAAGAGTTTTATTTAAGAGCTGATATCTTACCATTTTCCATGGTTTTCTTGATTATAACCTAAATCACTTAAGTTTTTACATCAATGGCTATGGCGTTGTACTGCCATAAACACTGCTTTTATGCATTCAGTGTTTTCTTTTCTGTCTGTTTTAGTCACATGATGACGTTTAGTGGTACCAGGTATTAAAATGAACAAGAAAGTGAAGAAAAAATGGTGGTCTAATAATTTTTTCCATGACTGTATAGTCATGGAAAACACGGTAAAATTTTATGTGATAACGATTGCCATTTATGTTTGACTTAATCTTGATATCGAGGTCAATTACTGTGATATGTAATATCAGCTTCATTCAAGTCTCGTGAGCGACTTGCCACATGTTTCTCGCGTGAATGTGTAGCTTGTAACATCGGCATCGTAATGTAAGCAAGGCAGACAGTGGTGATAGCACACAGGACAATTAAAAAACCCACTAAAAGGACAAAATCCGAGGTCTGGACACATTTAGGTTTATTTTAAGAATGGGACAACTGGTGGAGGACAATTATCCTGTCTGCAGAGCACTTGCTTACATTTTATTGTAATTTGTACAAGTAACTGTTTCTTTATTTGCACATTTATACTTAAGGTTCAGCTTAAAATCCAAAGTTTATTTTATGTCAAGTTGCACTATAATTTTTGTTCCTGATAATTGTTTGCATATTTTGACCTACTATACTTGTTAAAGTGTTTATTTAAACTTGCACCAGACAAATAAGCTTTGTTCCTGTAATTTATTTTGTCTTTATTTATTTTGAAATAAAATCTCTTTCTGTGCCAGTTGTTTGCCCTTTTAATGTGAAAGTTTTGTTTTGATAAGATTTTGGCTTCTAATGTTTTAGTATGACAAGAAATCACAAGATTTTCTGGAATTATTTTAATGTATGTGTTTTTTTTTTCCATTTGTACAGTAATTAAGAATTCCGTGATAATATCGTAAACTGTGATAATTTTGTCACTATAACCAAGATATATATTTTTCCATATTGTTGCATTCCTGGTAAATATAGGACTGCATCAGAATACAGGAACTTCTCAAGACAAAATAGCGAAAAAAAAAAAAAAAAAAACTGAATCAGCACATGTTGCTGCAGATGTGAGTTAGAGCTATTTGTATTTTCTGGCTGTGGCGGGAAAAGCTTGATTTTAAAATTCTGATGGAATCTTTGGATGCTCAAGAGATCTTTCTTCAAATCCAAGTGTTTGTTTGATGAATCAATCAAATTCCGACATTAATTTGTAGTTGAACTTTTTAAAGGAATGAAATAACCCAGGCCTCTCTCAGCACCCACACCCTCCTTTTTCTTTCTCGACTCATTAGTTTGTATGTTTAGTGTTGAATCCGCCAGCGTCTACAGTGTTGATAACTGGTGCCAGGCGGAGCCTATAGTTTACAGCAAGGTCTAATTGGTTCTCTTCCAGACATGTGCTGTCTTGAAGAGTGAAAAAAGGATCATTAAATTGTTTACTCAAGCTGACCTTTACAGTGCTGATATTCTCCAGTTTCTTTGTACTTGATTAAAGCCTTTTTACAACCATGTGTTGCTATGCATTAACTAAATGAGTAGACAGAACTCAAATCTAACATGGTGGTAGTGGTGTGTGTGTGTAGTCGAAGCACAATTTATGTGGAAAAATGTGGCTTTATGAGACTGCCCTGGACAGTATTTTTTTAATAGGCTCATTTTCAGTAAGAGATAATAAAACCCAATTAGCGCTATTAATTCCATTAAGGAGGGAGTTGTAACTGATAGTATCTTCCAATGTTTACTCCATACAGAGCACTTAATATTTTCTTGTATGATTTGGTGCTATTTCATTCTTGTTTTCTGGTAAATGTTGACAACAGTAAAACTGGCCTGGATATGAGCTATAAGGAAAACAAAACCTTTTGGTAAAAAAGAAAATATATACTTGCTTTTTGTCTCATAATTATTTGGTTTAAAGTTGCCACTATTGCTTTGAATTGTCGTAGTCATGTTATGGTATACAGTGGTGTTTAAAATATAGCAGTGTGTTTAAAAAGGCCCCTGCTGAGGTTTGAACCAGTTACCTTCTTTCTATGAGGCAACAGTGCTAGCCACCAAGCCACTGTGCTGCCCGTAAGAAGCCCCATTTTGAAAAATGTCCTAAAGAACACACAGACAAAAAAGAAATGAAGCATCACTTTAAGGACCGATGAAGGCAAAATTGTTCTTTTTGGGTCTAGGAAAAGTGGTAGTGCAAGTATCCTAATATGGGGATGTTTCTCATACTATGGCGTTGGACCTCTTTATTGCATACCAAGGATCATGGGTCAGTTTGAATACACCAAAAAACTTGGAGGGGTCATGTTGTCTTATCTTTAAGAGGAAATGCCCTTGAAATGTGTGTTTCAACAAAGCAATGACCCCAAACACACCAGTAAGCAACAGCATCTCGGTTCCAGACCAACAAGATTAACGTTACAGAGTGGTCAGGCCAATCTCTGGACCTTGATCCAATAGAAAACTTGTGGGGTGACATGAAAAATGCTGTTTCTGTGGCAAAACCAAGAAATGCAGGGGAACTGTGGAATGTAGTCCAGTTGTCTTGGACTGGAACACCTGTTCACAGGTACCAAAAGTTGGTGGACTCCACACAACACAGATGGGAGGCAGTTCTCAGAAACAGATGTTGTACAATTAAATATTAGTTTGGTGATTGATTAGTTTCTCAGTTTATACAGTAAATGCTTGAGTTTAGAAAGAAAAATGCGGACATTTCTATTTTTTTTTTGAACAGCCTATTATTCCCTTTTCTTTACTTTCTGTAAAGTAATAACACATTTGATCATTTTTCTATAACTGCTTACTAAAGTTTTGATTCCATGTATCTTGTTGTCAGTGATATGTTTTACTGTTGAAGTTCACGAGTGACTGAATCACTAGTCATTCTGAATTTTTGCCTTTAATAGGCAACTTAATTGTTTCATTACTACTTTTATTTTTGATAACTAACCTCAGCCTTATGCTCAGTGTATTCTCACATTAGCAGGAATAATTAAATTTTGTGCCATTTTTATCTTTTATTTTGTGTTCCTTGAGGGAAAGTAAGAATTGGATTTTAAGTATGAGCAGAGTTTTGCAAACCTGTGAAGTGAGGCACACCAGATTGCGAGTTTTGCGTTTAACTATGTAATGTCAATTATCCCCCCAGGTATATTGTAAAGACTTAAGTTTATGTTGTCTGAATTTATGTTCAGTAGGCCTGGTGTACTGTCTCTTGGACATTAAATAAACAAAGGAATACTATTTTGAAATTAAATTTGTGTTTCTCTTTTTCTTCTCAGTAGTAAAGCAAAAATAAGTAGTTGGGGTTAAATTGTCAATTTTTATTGAATCGAATCGAATCGTACCGAATCGAATCGTTTACTATTTTTTATGAATCGTCCCTGAATCGGATCGTAGCCTGTGAATTGAGATTTGAATCAGATCGTTTTGTGAGTGAAAGATTCACACCCCTAATGTGTAGTGTTCCCAATGCATTTGGAATTTTTCTCCGTTTTTAACAAATTGAAATTATTTTTGAAGAGATTATTTTAATATAATATTTAATGACATAATATCACTAGAAAGATAATATGTTTGTGCTTTTTTTTTTCCCCTTTCTGGATAATGCAGCATCAGTTTAAAACCCTGAGGGAATTACATCTTTGGAAACACAACACTGAAATTTAATGCTCTGAAACTGTAAACTGGATGAAGAGGATTTATCTTTGTGATGTCATGTCAATGCCTTACATCTGAGCACAAAAGGTCTTTCATATATCTTCAGAGGGACTCAAGACATTCCTCTGCGATTATTTTTGTTCTCATCCAACGTCTGACTACACAACTGGAAAATGATTTCCAAATCTGGGACGAGACCCAGCTGGCCCTTAGTGAATGTCAAACTTGCACACTTTATCTTTTCTCACCTCCTGTTTTATGTTCACACTTCTTCTGTTAGTGCAAGGTCAGTACTCAAGGCGTGTGTGTGTGCACGTATGTGAAATGTGTCTGGAGGGTGACGGAGCTAACGGAATTTACGTGGGCTGAGAGCTCAGGTGTTGTTGAGCTGGTGAGGTCACCTCGGCCTGACCTCAACAATGTCAGGGATGGGGATGCCAGATGTGAGATGAGAGGTCCCTATAAACATGCGCACAAGTGCAGCACATGTTTACATGCCATGGTGTAACCATGTGTGTGAGATATAGAGCTGCATACAAAATGTGACGTCAATGTATGCCCTTGCTGTGTATTAAATGTGGTAAAATGAATCCCAGCCCACCCCATACATTCTTACCTGGGGCTCCACAGATGCTCCTCCATGGTCTAATGGCTCCTGTCACTGTGTGATAGATTGAGCCTGGTGGGCTCAGCTAGTGCCCCCGGCCCTCACCCACCTACCTCTCACATGGGGATATGGACTACTGCTTCTGGTGTGGATAGGAATGGGGCAGTCAGAATCATGAAAACATATTCAGTAGAAAACAGTAAGATGATGCTTAGGTAATAGAACTGGCATGTAAAGTAAAGAATAAAAATTATGTTCATTTACCTTTTAACTGCTATCGTCGTCACCTTTTGCCTTCTTTGGTTCATGTTTTCTCTCAGCAGTGGTTTTTGCCTGACGTTTTGTAAAGAACCGATCCAAGGACGTTTTGTCGGCTTTTAACAATAAGAAAATGTGCAAGGCAAACATCATCATAGTGAGCGATAGCCCGACTAGTGAACACTTTTTTCTGGGTGATTCTTTTCAGTAAATTTCGAAACCTCATGAAATTTTCCTAAAATCTCAATGGAATGCCAGGAAGATGCTATGCGATAGCCAATGGCAGAGCAGCTACAAGTATGTTTACGTTCGGTAAAGTCTGGGAGCTGCAAGTAGCAGCGCGTACTGTATTTTTTCCTTCCGTAATAAAATTCAACCCATTTTAATTAGTAGCGAGTTTAAATTTATTTGTTCATATCTCATTTTTGAGAGGTAGGGTTAAGCCAGCAAATCAGGCAGTTCACGTGGCATTTTAAAGTTTAGCAAAATATGATTAAGTAAAAAATTGACATTGTCAGGTTTGTGAGGCGAAATGGAGGACCCAAATGCAGGAGGTGCAAAAGAGGGTATTTATTAAACAAACACCAAAAGCAAAAAGTCCAAAGTAAACTGAAAATCCCAAAAAGTAAAAAAAAAAAGGAAAGAAACCACAAAGTCCAAAACAAACCAAAAAAAAAAATCTACAAAAGAAATCAAAACAGGAATCCAGGGCAGAAAAACAGAAAGAGACTCACAGGACACAAGACAAGACCTACGGGGCACAAGGAGAAGAAAAAAACGGACCAGACAAGACAGGGGCGATGACAAGACTTAAATAGACAGAGGGACAAACGAGAGGCAGGTGCAGACAATCAGGATAACATTAGGAAGCAAAGCAGAAAACAATGAAGCCAAGACAGACCTTTTAAAGTAAAACAGGTAACACTAGAGACAGGGGTTGATGCCAACTTAACACAGAACAAAGAAAAACCCAAAATGGCTGTCAGGGCTGCCCCGGACCATGACAGACATTCTTTAATTGTTTCTTTAATATATATATTTTTTAATACATTGTAAAATGATTTGTAGAACCTAAAAATATTTTTTGAAAACAGCACTCACGTTTTTAATCTACATTTATCCCTGCATTGAGGAACAGTGGCTTTAAACATTTCAAAAATTTTTCTCACACATCCTGTGACAAATTGGAAATCATCTGCCTACATCTGCTCCTCACAGACTCACGGGACTGGAATAGTTTTAAGTCTTGTTTCAGTTTTAGAGCATTTCTGAGTTTAAGCTATTTGTTTATATATTCAACACGGTAAATATATTTCCAAAATCCAAATCAAAATAAGTTTAGTTTGATACCCACTAAACTAAAAAAAAAAAACTCCAAAAGCATGAGCAGTCAGTCCCTGTGCACAGACAATAGAAGGAGAAATAAAATGATCGATTCTGCTTCATCTTGTTGTGTCCTGTTATATTCAAATATTCCTAAAGGCAGAGAATGGTCCAATTAATTAACTGAATTGGTCCCATCAGATTCCCCTTGTGCATGCTGCTGCTAAGGAGAAAAAAAAAATGCATTTTTCAGTTGAGGTCCTATCATCACTGCATTCTGAGCACGGAGGGAGAACAAATGAAGAGAAACAGCATCTTTGCAAAAAGGGATGATGCAAAAATATGTTAAAAGAGGGGTGTAGGGAGGATACTAGTGGCGAGGGCAGCCAAGGGACAATTAGAGAAAAAAGAGAGCCTGCTGTAGATATTTGCAGGAGGTAGAGTTTCTGTCAAATGGCCACTCACTCATCTTGAACCATGAGAATCAACTAAATGCTCTAATTTTGACTTCACAATCAATAAGAGATTTTTATATTTACATTAATTTCAGTTTATCAATGAGTTATGGAGTTCTGTGGGCACACATGATCTATTTTTATTGATTTATCTGTCCATTCTTTTAGCTGTTTATTGTTTTCTCTTCAGCCATGCTGAAGGTATTCAGCCTTAGATTACTCTTGCTTGACACCGCTTTTTAAGGACTGTTTTAGTGGCAACACTGCTTTATCAAAATGCTGAGGTAAAATATATTAACAAACATGAACTATGAACTATGTAAGACAGGGGTCGAGTTAGCTGCTTTAAGACCCGCTGTATCAAATTAAAGAGTAGAAAAAGATCAGGTCTGCGTTTATCTTTTGTATAACATCCGTTATTTTTAATGGCTTTTCTACTGTTAAAAGATTCATGAAAAGTGTGATTTGCAGAAATGGTGAATCATGGGTCAACAAACCTGCCCACAAACACAAAGGATATGGAGTTACATGTACTTAACATGTGGCATGAGGATGGGGTCTTGAACTCACTACAGAGTCACATACACTGTTTGTTCCTCTACTAAAACAAAATGAACACAAGACTGATGATACTGTGTGATGTTACTTGAACTGCCAATTTATAAACCAAAGTTTGAAATTATTCTATGATCAAAAGAAGTTGTTTGAATAGACTGCTTCATCATTTCACAGCAGTTTTACTCCATAAAACTCATAAAACGCATTTAAACAGGGCCTGAAACAGGGCCTGAAAGTTGCGCATGACGTCTTCCATACAAAGATGGTGATCTAGAAAACCAAACTTGATCATCAACTGTGCCTACATGAATGCAAAGTCACGTTCATCTCATACATGTGATTTCATTTTGTATCAGACATGCAGGACTGCGTAATCGTGAACAGCCAAGCCTGCACTATTATTAGTGAGCCATTGCTATCCCATAAGAACTCAGCATAGCATGTTCATATATCATACTTAAATCTTCCAATTATATACTAGAGTGGTGGACTGCACTGACTAATGCATTCATTGTGACAAGGTGTGTAGCAATCAGTCTAATTACTGAGAGAACATATAAATAGTATGGAACTCCTTGGGAATGGTAGGATCAGGATGGAGAGAGTTTTTAGGGACCACAAAGACTACCTGGGCCATGATGATGACTGACTAACATGCTGATTGACATTCCCTTGAACAGTACTCTTGGATCTATGTACCAAACTGGGTCCAATGTTAAACGAACTGAACTTCTATCCTAGAGTATGTTCAGGTGTTGGCTGCTCTCAGTTTCTTGTAGCCAGCTCTTTCCAGTGGGAATTAACCAAGAAGCATGTGTTTCATATGATTAACACCGAATCTACCTGCATCTATTTATGTTTATGTGGTCATTATATTCAGTCATTTGTGTCCTTTCCTCTCTCTTTCCTACACCCCTCTCTGTCCTGTCTCCCCTCTTTTTTTTTTCTTTCTTTACCCAGCTGGCCTTTGGTGGGAAGGTCCCCCCATATGAGCCAGGTCCTGCTCAAGGTTTCTTCCTCTTAAAGTGCAGTTTTTCCTTGCCACTGTTTGGCTTAAATGTTTTTTTCTCCCACTGTGGGAGTTTTTATTTGCCATTATCCTTGTTTAGGATTCAATATTATATCTTTATTAATGCTATTTGCTGGGGGTCATGCTCTGGTCTGTAAAGTGCCTAGAGACAATTGGCATTGTAACAGATGCTAAACAAATAAAATTGATTTGAATTAAATTGAATTGAATTAACAATATATAAGAGGGGTGTCAAACTCAATTGCACAGGGGGCCAAAATACAAAACACGCTTTAGGTCGCGGGCCGAACAGGATAAACATTTATTGAACGCACTAAAACGAAATGTTTTTGGAACATAAATATAAATAAAAACAGACAGAAATATTATTCTGTGATAAACTTAAACCCTAAATAACTTATATTTAAGATTTTGCTCTCCTTAACAATATTTCCTGTCAAAATTATACAAGTTAGAAATATGAACTTGCTAGAAAACCTTGGAAATATACATAAAATGTGTGCTTTTCTGCAACAACATTTCATATCATTCAGTTTTCTTTATGACATCTCTTATGACATCTGATCGCAGCCGGACACCCAGCATCTTTTTTTGGCAACCAGTTGGTTTATGTTTGGTGTGAAGTCTTGTGTTGTGGAGATTCTCAGGATGGACTGCAGGTGCTCATCAGTGAACGCGACTCCTATGTGCTGTTTTGTTAATCTTCATCACTGAGAAGAGCTTCTCACACAGATATGTGCTACCAAACATGCACAAGGTTCGGGCCGCATGAAGACGGAGCTGGGGCATTGATGTAAGGATGGAGAGAATGAACTGTGCGGGTCCTGCAGTGTCCTACTTTGCCTTCAGTTTCCCATTACACTGCAGCTCAATCACTTCCATCTGAATCTGCACAGGTGCAGTTTCAACTTCGGCGGCAAATGGGTTGCAAAGCAACTCAAAACTTTTGTGCATCAAAGTCACTAAAGCGCTGTGCAACTCAGCGTATAGTGTGCTCAGTTTATCAGCAAAGTGCGTTTTGGGGAACAGAGTTGAGCCGACTTGGTTCAACATTAGTTTGGCAACAGGGAAAATAAAGGCAAGTTGCTCTGTTGCATTTGTTTCTCCCATAAAAGCAGCTTTACTTGAAATGCCTTCACTGCGTCATACATGTCAGTGATCATGTGGTGACGTCCCTGGAGCTGCAGATTTAAGGCGTTAAGATGAGCTGTTATGTCAGCCAGGAACGTCAACTCGCACTTCCAGTTTTCATCCCTCCAAACGGTGGAGTCTTTTTCTCTACTGTCCATGAACTGACGGATTTCGTTGCTGAGCTCAAAAAAAACTCTGTTGAGAACTTTCCCCCGACTGAGCCAACGCACCTCTGTATGATCAGGAATGTCGGCAAACTCTGAATCTATCTCCTGCATATAGGAATGAGCTAAAGCGGTGATTTAACGCTTTAGCTCAGATAAAGTTTACGGTTTGTGTTCCAGTGCTCATTACATGGTCAATCTTCAGGACTTTGCCACATAGAGCTTCCTGGTGTCTGATGCAGTGATATGCTGTTAACTCACCAGGACAGTTCTCCTCCTGCATCTTCACTCTCATCCTTCCCACTAGTTCACTTTATTTACTGCACATAGCTGGTGCTCTATCAGTTGTCAGTCCAATAAGTTTGTCCCAGGGCAGTTTCATGTCTGTTACACTTTGACATACCTTTTCAAAAATGTATTATCCAGTCGTTGTCCCGTGCATCGATTTAATGTCCATTACTTTTTCTGTTACGCGCAAATTGGAGTCCACACCGCGGATGAAGCTTGAAACTAGACTTGATTGAGTGTGCAGCAAGGCCACTGAAGAGTTGCATTTTGGGATCTGTAGTTCTGTGCAGTATTGTTTTAATCAGTGTTTCATATCAACGGGCCATCAGTAACGATAATGTAAAATGATCTCACGGGCCAGATATGATTACACCGAGGGCCGGATGTGGCCCTAGGGCCTTGAGTTTGACACATGTGATATATAGGGCCCGATCTTGCGCCAAACCTCCTAAAGCTGCTATTAAGGGATAGCAGGTAGCAAGAGGGGCGTTCCCCCACAAAGAACGCAATCTTTCACCTCCCGAAACCCGCGATATTACCTGCGCCAACCGCTATATTATGCACACATTACGCATGGGAGTGGTTAGGGCTTCCACCTGTTTAACCAATCAGTGCGTCAGCAGCCATTGCCTTTAAGAGCAGGTTGCGCTACCTGCAAACTGCTATGGAGCATCTTTTCACCCAGATCGGAGCAGCTCTCATGGGCAGCTCGTCTGGGACTCTGCTGTAGAGCTTCCTCCTCTTCCTTCCTCCTCCTCTGCACTGATATATACATAACTAGCTCTAACTAATGTGGAGCAAATGATTTAATCATTTATTTTGTACTCCAAGAAGTTTCAACAAACTGCTCAGAAAAAATCGAGCCAATGAGCTCTCAGGAAAGCATTTCTTAACTAGAAAAGCACTCGGAGAGCACTTGGAGAGTACCGGTATCTCGCGGGGTTAGGATAGAGGGTAGCGGGTGGTCTGACCACCCGCTACCCTCTATCCTAACCCCGCGATCGCAAGATACCGAATTTGTGGAAAGCGCAAGAGACACGCCCATTGCCGCACCTACAATATGAGTAAGGGAGTCGGCATAATGGGTAGCGGCTTTAGGGAGCGGAAGATTGCATTAGCGGTTGGCAGAGGCTCCTAACTCAGCAATTTGCGGGTAGTGGGTAGCGGCTAGCGGCTAGCGGGAGGTGTAAGATCGGGCCCATAATGTTAAATTGTCTTCCTGAAGCTCCTTGTGAGTTTGATATACAGTTAAATTCTGTGTTCAGGTCTGTGATATCACAGCCTCCCTGAGCACAATAATCTCTGACGTTCTGACCGGCATCATTAATATGACTAGTCGTACATCAAGTTTCCTTAGTGTGGGAGAACTGGCCAACATTAAAAGGCAATTTGCAACAATATCAGGTTTACTAAATGTAACTGCCAATATTGACTGTATTCATACTGCTATGAGAGCGCAGACTGAAAATAAATTTGCAAATGTTAATGTTGTAAATGCTAACATATGTGAATGTTAAAGTGTGCATACGATCAATGTATAAATTATTTGTGACTCAAACATGGTTCTGGCCCGGTGGCTCAGGTCTACACGACTCATTCGACTCATTTGTCCTGACACAGAGCAATGTTGGGAACAGACTGCAGGCGCTGGATATGATGGCCGGCAGCAGGATTGACTGTTTATGGTAGAATGTGTGTAGAGGGAGGAATATGAGGTGAATCTGCCTGCGGAAACTACCTGGTGGGCTGTGATTATGGAGGGAAAATTGCATGGAAGTGTGTGGGCACACGGTTTTATAAATTAGATTATTTTTTGGAGTTTTTATAAATGCACAGTTTTATAAATGAGCAACCTGGTGTTTAATAAAATCATTCTTGAGCAGCCAGGATTTTGTCTTGCCAACAACTGAATTTCAGTGTGTTGCCTTTTTTATGAAACACAAGTAGATTTTTAGACATTTTGTACCCAAGTATGTTTGTTTTTCACTCATTTCTGCTCTCGCAGTGCTCTTAAATTGTTATCCATCCTTCATGTGTAGCTGTTAAGTTGTAGGTTTTGTCCTTAATTATTCCGTCAACTGCATGGACTATGTGGCCTCCAGCCCTCATCCAGTGGTAAAGCAAACCGACATGGGACAATCTACCAGTTATAAACATGGATGCAAACAGAATCCTCATAAAAAGATAGATGGTTAAGATAAACAACATGAGGTTGTCAGTTTTTTTTTTCATTCAATTTAATTCTGCTGTGAATTGGATTTAATTGATGTAAAGAGAAAAAAAAGCCATTGTACCTTACTATCCTTTTACAGTAAAAGGGGGACATACAGGTTCCTCATTTCTTTGCCAACACATCTGGGACTTCTTCTCCAAATCCCCAGACTCATTGGTAATCTTGGGGTATGTCGCTCTAGAATTAAGCGATCATGCCCTTGTCTGAATTCAAACCTACAAAGATGTCTGGCATGCCCAGAATACTCCCACAACATTAAGGCTCGCTCAGGTATTCTGTTTGATCTCTCGCACAGCTCCCCCCCCTCTTTTTTTTCTGTCCCCCTGTTTTTCTGTCCTTTCTCTCTCATTTTTTTTTTTTGCTTGAGCTCCTTTAATAAATGGCTATCTCTGATTTCTGAAACGCTAAGAACTAAAGTTCTGTATAATCTGTATGACTTGGGTCAAATGTTTTGGGTTTCCTTCCTTAAGCTTCTCACAATAGTTTGCTGGAATTTTGGTCCATTTTTTCCTGACAGAACTGGTGTAACTGAGTCATGTTTGTTGGCCAACTTGCTTGTGCGCACCTTTTCAGCTCTGCCCACAAATCTATAGGACTGAGATCAGGGTCTTGTGATGACCACTCCAAAACACTGACTTTGTTGTCCTTTAGCTACATTTTAACTAATTTTGTTGGTATGCTTAAGGTCGTCACATCATCATCTGGACCTTTTGGTTTTTTTTTTTTAAAGTAGTTTAAAGGCATATTTATATTAATGTATTTAAACATTTTACTTTGAAGAAAGTAATTATATGCACACACTCACTCATACATACAGTATAAATTATATATATGTATGTATGTGTGTGTGCGTGTGTCCGTCTGTTTAAAAAAAAAACAACTAAAGTGAGGACAATGTATATATCCCTTTTCATTTTTTTCTGAAAAGAATTGTTGAAGGTTTTGGCAACCACTCTGAGTCATCATCTCACACCACAAGTCATCTTTTAGCTGGATGTTCGCTGAGGTCCTCTCATGCTCGTTACAGCAACAAATGTTATGGTGTCACTGACATGTGGTGGTCAACTGTAACTTGACACACCAGAAAGCTATTTTCAAAAAGCGGTTCAAGGAAGAAAAATGCAACTAGAGCAATTTTCTGAATTCAGTGTCCAACTCTGGCTTTCTGTCATGCATTCATGTGCTGTGCTTTGAAAGCCTGCGCCTCTTGTAACATAGCAGTACAATGCGATGCAGTGCTTTAAGCTGCCAAATGCATTGTAATGAGAATCCATGCAAGTTAGGTCAAATCTAGTCTGGATACAACTGGCAATACAACTTCAACAATGAATTTGGCTTCGTTTCTGTTGATCTTTCAATATACTGAGACTCCACAACAGCATGGAGCACAAAACACTTTCCTCCAACGAAAAATTCATCCTCCCTCCATGGAGCTTGAATCAGCATCTTGTCACAGCAAATTTACAGTCATGGTCACAGAGTCTAGTTTGACCTTACAGCACAAATAAATATGGGAAACGAAAGACCAGAAATCAGAGCCACTGGGTTTATTTTTTAAACCATTGCTGTGGTTTCACTCAATAAATATCTTCTCTGAAATGTTAAGAGGTTTGAATGGACTTTGGTTTTCCATTGTCATTATGTTATTTTTTTGGTCAGTTTGACCCATTTAGTTTTTTTTTTAATATGACTAAAAAAGAAATGAAGATGAAAAGTTGTTGCATTTTCCATGTCTTTTCATTGAGAATATTGGTATTTAATTTTTTTTTTTAAGGTTCTGTGAGTTAGCAAGAACATCTTAGAAAACCTCAGACAAAAAGATAGACATTTTTCTTACCATTTAAAAAAATAAATTGAACAAACTGATAGGGTCAATAACAGAAAACTCTGTTCTGTGGACTGTACTGGAACCTCTAAAGATATTTCATAAAATGAAAAACATCATGGACAACCCTGAGCATCATCTTCAGAACACAGTGATTCTACAAAAGTGTCAGTCAGAAGCTTCTTTAGATCTGCTGTTAGAGCAGATCCCTTCTGCCCACAGCTATAGCCATCTATCAAGACTTTTTTGGAGAAACTTAAATAACAAAGGATACCACAATAAGCAATTTTCCTTTGGGGACAAATAACATTGAATTGAATTGGATTGAATTTCAAATGAATTTATATTTCATAATCTTTTATCCACTGCTGCAGTAATGCATGTCTTAAAAAAAATCTATATTGTCAGTATCATTTGATCTAATTAGAAAGTTATGCGTTGACCATCATTGATAATTATCTTTTTCCCACTTTCTCTTGCCTCCTTTGTGGTCTCACCTCTCGCTAACTAGGAGCTGTGAATTACATGTATTTAATTCTCTCACCTTTTAATGTCTCAAGTCAATAAAATAAAGCTCTCGCATCCAACAAATTCTTTCCTATCGCAGGCATTTTTTTAAGACTTTGCTCTGTCTGAGTTGGTTTTTGTACTCTGGGTATCCACCAGCCAGATAAGCTGACTAGAGGTTTTCCAATGGGTTCATGCAGGTTAAAAGCTTTGATGATGAGCAGTTCAAGGAGGGTCCGCGGTCAGGTTTCACAACCTTGCTTCATGTGACTCTCCATCAAGCAGCAGGCAACTCGACTTTATGTAAAACTGCAAAGAAGGTGGAGCAACACACTTTATGTCCACCTATTTATTTAAAAGTGATGGCACCATCGACGTTGCTTATCTGTTCAGTTTTCATTTATTGAATGTGCCACAGAGAGATGTACAGCTGGATCCATAATAGTGTCTGTGCACAGTGAATACAATATCACCAGCAGCTACCAGTTAGCATAAAATAAAAACTAGCGGAACATAAAACATGGGAAAACAGCTTGGCATATTCCTTCCAACAAGAGCAAAATTGACCTCCTGGCTAATCTGCAGTCTTTAGCCATCTAATTAAGAAAACCACAACAGAAATATATGGATTTTTGTGTAGATTGAACAAATGAGAGCTGCATGACTTACGTCTTTGTGTGTGTATATATGCATTCAGAAAAATAGCAAAAAAACAAACATGAACTGGAAAATATAGTGAGATGTACTCTCCCTTCAGCACAACTACAGTATATACACTAGTTAATAAATATATGAATTTGTGAGAACTTATCTGTACATTATCATGTGCCAGCTGTTGGTGATCCATCACACGTTGTTAGGAAGTGGATAATTAGGCTCTTATCTTGTTTTGTGTGCTAAAAATCTGTTGTTTTTTTTTACAACCATAGGTTCATTACTTTTTCTGAGGATGACATGATGGATGGTTAACCTGTATTTTAAACTAGAGGTTGTTCTAGCAAAAAGGAGCAGAGTAAAGACACAAGGAGAGTTTGTATCTATCCATCAAACATGTAGGATGATTTGTGCAGATTCAGTGGAATCTGGTGTGTTTACTAGATCTGAGCTTTTTCTCTGTCTATCACCATGTGAAGGCATTGAATGGAGGCAATACTGTGATTGGTACTCTGAGCTCATTTTCTCTTCCATCACAAATCTATCAGTGTGAGGGAGGATCTTGATGAAATGCCCTCTGCAGACAATTGATCTCGATAATAATGATAAAGTGGAGGGAATAGGTCAGATGTACCTCTTCGGAGCGGAGGGGAAACTTGGGGTGAATTCCAATTCCTCCCTTAACCCTCAATCTTAACCCTCGAAAGTAAGTGTAAGTGTCTTGTGACTTAGAAATGGGACACCCCTCGAGTGCAGTTACGTCTTCAGATTGAAATGTATCAGAGCCCGTGTTGGCTCTATATTTCCTGAAATGACACAGGGATAGCATTGAAAAGAGCGCTGTATATTCTCTAAATAATATTAGCAAATAACATCATAGAGTATTCATTATTCAGCCCATCGTCGCTACCCAACAAGGTATACAAGTAATGTGAAGCCGGCCGGGACCCGCCAGATGCCGACGACCGGGACCCAAACAAAGACAATAAGATGGTTTCGTAACATTTATATCTTTAAGAACTACGAAGATACTTACGTTTGTAGCTAGCTTTTTTTGTCGCCATCCTTTTCGATGATGT
Source organism: Hirundichthys speculiger (assembly GCA_018398805.1). NCBI lineage: Eukaryota > Metazoa > Chordata > Actinopteri > Beloniformes > Exocoetidae > Hirundichthys > Hirundichthys speculiger. The sequence continues at coordinate 735,394 of JAGFBZ010001543.1, read as the reverse complement.
CTTGGCTAAATTACTCAGTGCCTTCTGGATAGCCCTTATTTCCAAGGGTGGTGTCAGAAAATCTTAATATTGAGGGCAATACAGCCCTCAAACTCGTCCCTCAACTTGACTTTCTAAGAATCGAGACAGCACTTGCCCTTAGCGGGAGTGCGCATTTTTGAGACTGAGGGTTGAGATTGAGGGTTAAGGGAGGAATTGGAATTCACCCTTGCTCCTGGCTTGCTCACGTTAGCTCATGTTAGGTCACGTTAGCGCATTTTCAAAACTCCATGGAAGCGATGGTTGTGTTTCAGGTGGCTGGTCAGGTTTGACGTATTAAAACTTGTGCTATTTTTCCCTCCTTGACTTGGAGAATTTGTCACAAATAACCAGCGAACTATCTTCTTGTGAAACTTTAACGAAGTTCCATACGATCACCGCCATGTTTTTGGTTTTTTTTTTCAGCGCACTGTGCTGCAATGCTGCATTCAAGGTGTAACGTAAATTCCTCCGTTCCCTCGTTTGCTAGTCGTTCTTTCGGCCGTATCTATTTTTTCTATTTTGTATGTGTAACTTGTGGGAAAATACTGCGAATATCAATTAAAGTCAGCAACTACCAAAATGATGACCGAGTTAACAAGTTGTTTTCTGGCATGAAGGGTTATTCTTGATTTTCCTTACTGAGAAATATTTTTTTTAATTATGCCAACGTCACTTGAACATAACATTCACTGCCGGTCATTCAAGGCTTCGAGGGAGCGAGGCACTGCCGTGTTCACAAAAATATATATGTTATCGGGGCTATTCGTCATGATATCGGACTTATCGGGATTACGGCATAATTTCCTGTTATTGGCCCGATAGTTATCGGGTCGATAATTATCGTGCACCCCTACATTTTTCCCTTAGCTTTTCTCATTTGGATTTTCCACCCAAAAAAAGTAGTTCACAGCACCTGATTTGATGGGAAAGAAAATCTTTTTAGGCTAAGCTGTCTCTTCACTCAAATGAACTCAAATTTCCCTTAATAGACTAGTTTTGCATTTAAGTTGATTGGGTTTGACAATGTCCATCGCTGTTCAAATCCAGGCTGAATTTGTTTTTATTATTTTTTTTTAATTTATTCACTCACACACACACACACACACACATATGTATGTTTGTGTGTATGTCTGTGTGTCTGTGCATACACACAGAAATGTACAAGTGCAGCACAAGAATGCTAATGAAACAACCCCAGTCCGCAGCACATATGGTTGTGGTTAAGGTGGTGGTGTGTGAGTGTTTGCTGAGTCTGGGAAGAGTCAAGATGACATATCTGTTTGTCACAGTGCCAGGTATGAATGAGTGTGTTTGGAAGCTGTTCCAGAATAATGCCAGTAGCAGCACTTTCAGGTTCTTAGAGGTGTATACACACACAAATGAAACACACGTGACAAGTTGCTGCCCTTTCCATGTGGTTCTCATCATGAAAAAAAAAGTAATTTGTAAAATTAAAGGTACAGGATAAATTAATCACACAAAAAACAGACGGGAGTTCATGGTGTTATCTGGCAAGGAACCTGGAACTGAGCCAAGTTCTTTTTTTTTCATAAAATCTATTCTCTCTAAAAATATACAAAACTTTCTTCTCGTCTCTCTTGCAGAGTCCAGTAAGCTCCCACTGAAGTGCTGTCTAGTAAATTTTTTTTTTAATTTATTTTTTGGACCAGATGGTTATTTTTTGAGTCTTTTGACAGTCCTCATAAATCTGAACTGCATATCCTTGAAGCAGTGACTGAGGTGTATTAACACCGCTCCGTCAGCCTCTCTTGCTAAGTCTGCACAAAATACAACCCATGGGCTTCGCAGACCAGTTCAGTCCAGAGGGTTTCTGCTCCCCTGCTTAGATTGAAAAGTGGCTGCATGGCCTCTTTGACTTAAATGATGGATTCAGTGTGCAGATTGAAACCTGGTAAAAATTGAAGTTGATTTCCATTCATCCATCCTTCCTCGAAGTTCATATGAGGTTCAGATGATGGCTTTTAAATTCAGGCTGCAGTGACTGAGCATTTTTAAGGATTAGTTATTTATTTATTTGCTTTCTTGTTTAAGTCCCTAGTTTTTGGTTGTCAGAAACAAAAACCTTCAGTCTCATAAAATGTATTAGTTTGGGCCTGGATTGGTTTTTGTGGATATGAGAGTGAAATTAATATCTTATTTTATATTGGATAACCTACTAACAGCATAAATAATAAAGATGAAGACAGTTTCAGTTTTAAGAGTTTGACTTTTAGAACTTCTTAAATGTGAAGAGCTGCACCGCCCTCATGATTATGCAACAAATGTGTAGGTACTGAGCAGCTGGAGGTGACTGACTATTGGAGATAAGAAATGAGTCTCCTACATGCCCCAAATTTAACACATTTTATCTCATTTGTTTATTCTTCAAAGTACATTTTTAATGTGGTTTTCTTCTCCTAAATCTGAATGTTGACCAAAGCTTCCTGGCCGCTAGCTTCATGTTACCCAAGAGTAATATCTAAGTCTGGGCAAAAATGCAAACAAAATATTTTTTAACACGAGGGAAGGATCTGAGTCATATCCTTGCAGATGTGTTTATTTTCTTTCATCCACACCTCTCTGAGTAATCCCACAAACAGCAGGACCAGAGATGCTGCATTCCAGTTGGTCCTACCTGCTTTGCTTCTCACATCCAGTGCCTTGCAAAAGTATTCGCCCCCCCCTTGAACTTTTCAACCTTTTACCACAATTTAGGCTTCAAACATAAAGATATAACGTTTCAAATTTTTGTCAAGAATCAACAAGTGGGACACAATCGTGAAGTGGAATGAAATTTATTGGATATTTTAAACTTTTTTAACAAATAAAAAACTGAAAATGGGGGTGCAATATTATTCAGCTCCTTTACTTTCAGTGCAGCAAACTGACTCCAGAAGTTCAGTGAGGATCTCTGAATGATCCAATGTTGTCCTAAATGACTGATGATGATCAATAGAATCCACCTGTATGTAATCAAGTCTCCGTATAAATGCACCTGCTCTGTGATAGTCTCAGGGTTCTGGTTAAAGCTCAGAGAGCATCATGAAGACCAAGGAACAGACCAGGCAGGCCCCAGATACTGTTGTGGAGAAGTTTAAAGCTGGATGTGGATACAAAAACATTTCTCAAGCTTTAGACATCTCAAGGAGCACTCTGGAAGCAATCATATTGAAATGAAAGGAGTATCAGACCACTGCAAATCTACCAAGACCTGGCCGTCCCTCTAAACTTTCATCAAGAAAAAGAAGAAGACTGATCAGAGATGCAGCCAAGAGGCCCATGATCACTCTGGATGAACTGCAGAGATCTACAGCTGAGGTGGGAGAGTCTGTCCAGAGGACAACAATCAGCCGTACACTGCACAAATCTGGCCTTTATGGAAAAGTGGCAAGAAGAAAGCCATTTCTCAAAGATATCCATAAAAAGTCTTGTTTAAAGTTTGCCACAAGCCACCTGGGAGACACACCAAACATGTGGAAGAAGGTGCTCTGGTCAGATGAAACCAAAATCAAACTTTTTGGCCACAATGCAAAACGATATGTTTGGAGTAAAAGCAACACAGCTCATCACCCTGAACACACCATCCCCACTGTCAAACATGGTGGTGGCAGCATCATGGTTTGGGCCTGCTTTTCTTCAGCAGGGACAGGGAAGATGGTTAAAACTGATGGGAAGATGGATGGAGCCAAATACAGGACCATTCTGGAAGAAAACCTGATGGAGTCTGTAAAAGACCTGAGACTGGGACGGAGATTTATCTTCCAACAGGACAATGATCCAAAACATGAAGCCAAATCTACAATGAAATGGTTCACAAATAAACGTATCCAGGTGTTAGAACGGCCAAGTCAAAGTCCAGACCTGAATCCAATCCAGAATCTGTGGAAAGAGCTGAAGACTGCTGTTCACAAACTCTCTCCATCCAACCTCACTGAGCTCCAGCTGTTTTACAGGAAGAATGGGCAAGAATTTAGTCTCTGGATGTGTTAAACCGATAGAGACAAACCCCAAGAGACTGGCAGCTGGAACTGCAGCAGAAGGTGGCGCTACAAAGTATTAACGCAAGGGGGGGGCGAATAATATTGCTGGCCCTACTTTTTAGTTTTTTATTTGTTAAAAAAGTTTAAAATATCCAATAAATTTTGTTCCACTTCACAATTGTGTCCCACTTGTTGTTGATTGTTGACAAAAATTTTTATATCATTATGTTTGAAGCCTGAAATGTGGCAAAAGGTTGAAAAGTTCAAGAGGACTGAATACTTTCACAAGGCACTGTAGATAGATGTAAATACCTTAAACTTTTACTTTCTTACACCATTAAAACAACCTTAACTCTTTGGCATAAACAATACTGTTTTGTGTTAAGTTGTTTAGCTTTGCACTTCTGGTGCATGTTGAGATTTTGATAATAAAACATAAGACATTAATTGTGGCTGACTGGTGAAAATAGTTCATTCATTACATCTCATAAATGTCATATATTGATAATCAAAGCAGCACAAAGCAGTTGTGATCATTAACAGAGATCATCTCTCCCCAGAGGTTAATGAAGCTCAGCTTACAGATACAACCTTTACAATGCATAGATGAGGCAATCAATAGTTCACCCCAAAGCAGTAGAGCAATGATGTTTATGATCACACATGAGATGTAGTTGTGGACTTTGGCATATATATCTGAAAAATGATCCCAAGTTATTGGACCAATATAATGTGACGTGAAACGATATGGTCACATAATTTTAATAACTGGCTGTTTCAGAAAATATGTAGAACTAAAATTGTCTGGAGATTTAGATTCAGACAACATAGCATGATGAAACAAACCATGAACCCATTGTTCTTTTTTTTTTTCAGTCCATCAGTGACCCAGAATATTCACCTTTTTAATGTATTTTTAAGGCGCAGTGGACGTTAATCCTGCAGTGCTTGAAAGGACACATCTGTGTGCCTCGTGCTGCATGAACCGGTGTAGTAAAGGTCCTAACTATGGAACAGGCTTGTTGAGAAATACTTCCAGTCATTTTTCAATGTGCTGCCAGCAAATTATTAAACAACCAAACACTCTATAAATGTTTCATGAGTATTTCCACACAACATTTAGGAAAGTGTTTAATATCAAGTGTACAGTTTGATGAATGGAGTTCATACTGAATAGCTGTGTTTGTTTTGGTAAGTCTAGGGAGTGTGAAGTTGGAAGGTAAAATTACATTGTGAATAGTGAGCTCTGCTGTAATGTCACCTTACCTCTAAAGAACCAATAAATCGATTCAGTGTCCAAAATATGGACTTATTAAAAAGTGTGTATGCTTTGTTCTTGTTTCACACATTTCCAGAAATCACAGCAGCCATTTTTTTTCCTTCAGAGCTTCACTTTAAAAATGGTTATGAAGAAGCTTTTTTTTTTTCCCCCTCAAACAATATTGTTCATCTGTATTGTTTTTGGCCACAAAGCGATGTAAGACCGGGCATTCATTAATGGGGGTCAAAGTAAACACGAAGGTCAAAGAACTATAAATATTATCACTCCATAGAAAAAGATTTATTGTTCTTCTTTCCTTTGTAGATCAGAGGTTTGATTCCCATCTCTGTTTTCTTTGTCTTTCAGAGAAAGAACATCCACCTGCTGCTAAATGTGTCATTGCTGGCATTGTGGGGAGTCATCTTATTGGCCTGTCGCTTCTACTGGATGGGCAACAAACCCCCAAACTTTTCCAACTCTGACAACCCAGCAGCTGACTCACCCTCAGTTCTCACCAGGATTCTCACCTTTTTCTACCTACCTGCCTTTAATTTTTGGCTCCTCCTCTGCCCTGATACACTCAGTTTTGATTGGTCAATGGATGCCTTGCCTCTGATCAGGAGCCTTGCTGACTGGAGGAACATTCATACAGTTGTCTTCTACTCTGGATTGCTGTTACTTGCTTGGTTTGGTCTGTGCACACAGCAGACAGTCAAGGGTAAAGACACCAACGGAAAAGCATATCATTCCATCAATGGGAGAAATGGGATCAGCAATGGACACGCTTACCAGTGGAACAACCATGAACACATGAGTAACCCTCACACAGAAGCTCACGTACACAGTGCACAAAATGGCACCAAAAAGCACGATGAGAACAGGACTCCACTGCCTACCACTGAAAACGTGGTGGTGTTCTCCCTTGGCCTCATGGCTATCCCTTTCCTGCCTGCCACAAACTTGTTTTTCTATGTGGGATTTGTGATTGCAGAGAGAGTTCTGTACATCCCTAGCATGGGCTTTTGCCTGCTGGTTGCAGTGGGGCTGAGGTGCCTGTACATCCGACTGCGACGCAGGTCCTGCAGGATGGTGTTGGCGTACAGCAGCGCAGCACTGATTTTACTTTTTGGTGTCAAAGCTATTTTGAGGAACCGGGACTGGGAGAATGAAGAGATGCTCTACAAGTCAGGAATTTATGTAAATCCTGCTAAAGGTGAGATTTGACTGAGATGGGTAGCTTCATGTAATTATTAGGGCTGGGCAAGTTAACGCATTATTATCGTGTATACGCATTAATTTATTAACGGCGACATTTATTTTATCACGTGCTCACGTGCTTTTGTTTTGAAAAGCCTCTAGGTTGTTAGGATTTTGTTGGTAGACTTTTTTTTAATTTTTTTAATTTTTCATAAAAAAAACACATTAATGCCCTGGCAGTGGCAATAAACTTTATTTTATTTAACATTTTTTTAAGATGAGATTTACACTAAATATGTGTTACTGACAAGTGCTGATGTTAAAAGTGTTTAAACAACAAATGTTATGGCACTTTAGTTCATATGGCAGCAGAACATTTAAATAAAAGTGACCTTTACACTATTTTTGAATTCATTATTTGATTTTCCGTATACAAATGCGATTAATCGTGATTAATCAGGGAAATCATGCGATTAATTACGATTAAACATTTTAATCGTTGCCCAGCCCTAGTAATTATATGTCATTTTGATTTTGTTTTACACAAATGTGCGTTAGAAACAGTTTTGCATGTTTGCGCACAACTACCATATAGTATTTCATCATCAGAATATCTTGAATAAGGTTCCTGTGTTATAAAATTGATAATATTGTTTTAGTGAACTGTAGTTCTGAAAGATTTAAAGCAAATATACTTCTAAATATCTTCATTACTCAGCGGCATTACAGAAAAGACAACATGCACAAGTTCATATTAGTGAACAGAAAGTAAATTCAGACTGAGAAGATACAAGGTGATTTTAAAACACACTCAGTATTTACAATTGTTCAAAATAACAGAAGAGAGACTTGACTCTTAATTACAACTTGCACATACCCAGCATGCAATCTGTTTAATGATATCATATGTCTTGGAAAGGCACCCTCTCTTAGCTCCAACTGGCTCCTTCAGCCAGAGATAAAATATTCAAAAGCATTCTCATTCAAGGTCATCAGACATGGATTCCTAGTGAAAGTGAAGTTTGTTGTGCGGCTGAGGAGACAAACAGAGAAGGGCCTCACAAAGCAACAGAAGGACACGTTGAGTTAGCTAATTTCCCTTTCAGATTCTGCAGCAGAACTGAGGCATGACAGCTGTTTGTTTTGGCAGTCCAGCACGGGAGCAGCAGTCCCCCTCCCGACATTTAATAATATAATAATATGAGATTTGAAAAGAGCCTAACCTCAGATCCAGACATACTTGTAAGTTTTTATTTTATTTATTTATTTATTTTTTGCCTTGGGGTTTTTGGAAAACACAAAACAGTTTTTTACTGTGTTGTAAAATGTCATAAAACTCTAAGAAAGCAGTCATAGTTTGATGCATCAATTGAATGAAACTAGTATAGCTCTCATGCCTGTCCGTATACGCTTCTATATACACTTTATGCTTATATTCGCTTGTGGCATTCCATAGACCTAAGTTTAAAAAAGAAAAAATATATTGTTCACTTGCCAAAGTACTATCAAGTTTTTTTTCTTTCATTTCACTATGATTTGTGAGATTTTTATTTGGTTTAAACAGGTACAGGTCCATACTTTTAACATCAACATAAATAACGTATGGCATTAATGTCTTTTTCTCATCCCTTCTGAATGTATTTTCCCACTCCACAATTTTTTCACAAAATGAGCCAAATCTCCTAGCAACCTAACATCACATGTCTCTTACTGCATTATGCCATTAAACACTAACTCCGTTAGTTCTTCAATAGCACTGTGGTGGTCGTCTTTTCAAACACACTCTCACAGGAAACACTGGTGGCTGTGCATAAAGCTTCCTGGTGTGACATCCTTCTGTCTTGAAATACCAGCTGCAAGCAGAACTGCATTGTCTTTTGAGGTTTAAAAGCCCTTATCCCAAGGCAGCATGAGGCTTTGAATAACACAAGACAGTTATTACTTGGTGCACAAGTGTTGTCTCCTGCTGCTATAATGTACAACGTTTTTAAGATACTGAAAATGTTGCCATAAATTTTCTATGTATACATCGTTTGAGTTGCATTTTTTGAATTTTGCAATCTTTCAGCATGGGGCAACCTTGGAAATGTCCTGAAGAGCCAAGGCAAGATGGACAAGGCTGAACAGGCTTACCGGAGTGCTCTGTATTACCGCAGTAACATGGCTGACATGCTGTATAATCTGTGAGTTTATTGTTGTTATGCTTCTATGTATGTTTTTTGTTTTTCTTTCATGATGGTCATTTGCCTCTGATCTAACTTGATATCTATTGACGTTAACGTCCTCTCATAGATTTTTTATTAATGCGCTTGAACAATTGGAGATGGTCTTCTTTTACATCTGTACATTAATCAGAGCTGTTTTCTCAGAGGAAGTGCAGTCTTGTCTTCTATTCCCCAGAGTTTTGTTCGTCTGACAGCAGTATTAATGATGCTGTTTTAAACTGAGGGGAAAACAGAAAACATGAGCCAATACTCACAGTGTGCTCAAATGCTTGTGGTTTGTAAGATCTGGCTCTCCACTTTTATCAGCTGCCTGTGTTCTTGTTTAATCCTAACAGAGGCTTTTAACTTCAAACATATCTTCTTTTTAGCTCTAAACTGTCAACTTTGTCATTCTTTTTGTCTGCTCCAGTGGTTTGCTGCTCCAGGAGAGCAACAAGTTCTCAGAGGCACTCCACTACTATAAACTGGCCATTGGGAGCCGGCCAACTCTGGCTTGTAAGTACAGCTCTTCTATTTCTATTGACAGTCTCGGGCTCTTGTGGTTGTGGCCGTGCTGTGTCCAGGCAACAGTGAACAAAGACTGTGGTTATGAGAAGGGAAAAAAAATGGATCACAAAGGGCAGTGGATATATGGCTGAATTAAACATTCAGGCTCAGCTGTGAGACTGGATTTCAAAGCCCAGTTATGTCAACAGATCAAGCAAATGCATGATGTAATTTACTATGAATTCAGATCACGATGTTCCCTCTCAGTTTTATTCCTCCTACATCTACCATATTAACTTTTTTCTCTCCCCTTTTTATTGTGTTTCCTCTTCTTAACATGTTCCTCATATTAATTCTATGCACTGCCATATTTTGCATGTTCACTCCCTGATTTGTTAGAAATTGCTTATGATTTTACCTGATCAGGCTACAAATTAGCTCCTCGTTGTTCTGGGCAGCAGTCAATGACAGATTAACAGATAATCTTAAATGCCTCTTCCTTTCTTCCCGGAATAATTATGCATCTAATCAAGCTCCTGATTAAACTGGAAAATTCTCATTCAGCATGCAATTATCCAATCTGTTGTAGTTGATAACAAGGTTAATTAGTTATTTCAGGCAGACAACATCTTCAAGCCTGAATGACTGGGCGACAGTTGTGATAATGTGACAATATTTTTTTTTTTTCTTTTTTTTTTTTTTGTTAAGCAAGGTTTGCATTTATTCACTGCTTTTTCTTGTGAACTATTAAATGTGTGTGTACACTGTAATACCGATAGGGTTGTAAGAACATTAAAAAGAATTAACAAAAAAGGAACAAGATCATTTGTGTTAGCAAAGAAAAGGCTGAGTTTGATCTTCTAGCACTCTTTGAATTCATTAAATGTCAGCAGTATCTTGAAGAGCCCTCGAGATTGATCGAGTTTATCCAGGTAATTTATTCCAATAGCCGTATTTGACAGGGTATTGTTTAGACACAAAGGTCCATAGAGACTAATTACTCTCCAGTCATGTATTGATCACAAGATCTTGTTTGTGACTACTCAAGAAGTTTAATCTTAAAAAGTATTCCTCAGAATTTCTATGAGTGTTAAACAAACAGGAAAGCACAAAAAACAAATAGTTGTGTTCCAGAAGTGTTTATTCATATACAAATGAATAGAAGAAGCTCCTAGAAAATTATATCTGCTGTTATTATTTTTTTTCACTCCATAAAAACATTGTTTTGTTGTTGCAGCTGAACTTTTACTGAGCTGTGAACGACGCAGTGATTGTTAAAGCTAATGCCAGTCTGTGAGTGCAAACACAATGAGCATTGATCAAACTAGTGTATTTTTATTCTTGAACTTAATTTCAGGGTAAGTAGTAGTTCAGTGAAGAGATCTAAATAACTGTGTCTCAGCTGCATGCTTTGCTTTTGTCTCTCAATAGCGGCCTACTTGAACACAGGCATCATCCTGATGAATCAGGGTCATTCAGACGAGGCCAAACGCACCTTCCTCACATGTGCAGATATCCCAGATGAGAACCTGAAGGACCCCCATGCCCACAAGACTTCAGTCACCAGCTGCTTGTACAACCTGGGAAAGCTGCTACATGAGCAGGGGCATCAGGAGGTAAGGATTCAGAAAGAAAACTATTAGGGATGCACAATTTTTAAAACCGATAACCGATAACTTTCAGCTCCTTAAGGCCGATACCGATAACCGATAACATACATATACCTAAGATCATTACATCAATACTATGAACAAAACCAAAAACAGTTTTGACTCTTTAAATAAACAGATATTTATTTTTTCCAATGAAAAACTATTGGTAAGCCTCTCAAACATTTTTGTAAAGCTATCAATCAAACCTATTTGATATCTCACATCAACTTAAATAAGGTGCATGACTGAAAAATAGAGGTTCCTTCAACTGATGGAAATACATACATCAGAATTAGTAACTGGAAAAATGCATTCCTTAATGACAATAAAAAATAATGCACAGTGCATGATGTACTGACACAAGTTAGACTTGTCTGTGTAAATAAACTGAAAAAGTGCACTCCATAGTAAAGAAAAAAATACGTTTAAAGAATTTTGGCTTGTGATTCCATTCAAATAAATGCCTTTAATTAAAGTAAATGAAGTCTGGTAGTTTGGGGGGGTTTATCTCATGGAAGCTTTAGATGAGAGAGATGGCGAGGAGATGGCGAGGAGATGAGAGGAGTAGTGAGGAGAGGGGAGGGGAGCAGAGACGAGACTTGGTGTTGGCTTGCTCACGTTAGCGCGATTTCAAAACTACATGGAAGTGATGGTTGTGTTGCAGGTGTCTGGTCGGGTTTGACGTATTAAAGCTTGTACTATTTTTCCCTCCTTCGCTAGGAGCATTTCTCACAAATAACCAGTGAACTATCTTCTTCTGAAACTTGAACGAAGTTCCATGCTGTCACCTCCATGTTGTTGTTTTTGTTTTGTTTGTTTATTTAATCAACGCACTGTGCTGTAGGCTGCATTCAAGGTGTAATGTAAATTCCTCCGTTCCCTCGTTTGCTAGTCATTCTTTTGGCCTTATCTATTTTTTCTATTTTGTATGTGTAACATGTGGGAAAATACTGTGAATATCAATTAAAGTCAACAACTACCAAATTATGACCAAGTTAACAAGTTGTTTTATGGCATGAGGGGGTATTCTTGATTTTCCTTACTGAGAAATAGTTTTTCTGATTATGTCGACGTCACTTGAACATAACATTAACTGCTGGTTATTCAAGGCTCAGAGGGAGGGAAGCACTGTCCTGTTGACAAAAATATATATGTTATCGGGGCTATTCGTCATGATATCGGACTTATCGAGATGACGTCATAATTTCCTGTTATCGGCCCGATAGTTATCGTGCATCCCTAAAAACTATGCATCACCGTTTGCTTAAAAGTACTTTGGGCATGTATCCAGAATACATTTATATATGGGCCTTATCATGCGTTTATTATATCATTGAAATAAAAAAATAAAACTCAGTGTTTGGTAACAGCTGACAAATTCCAAAGTTTAGGAGAATCGTTATTGTATTATTGAGTAAAGATGTGAAAATTAAAACTATAGTGATCAGTGTGTTCAAAAATAGTGATAAAAAAGCAAACAAGCTCAAATCTAACCAGCCCAAATATAAAACCTTTACATGAACTCAAAGGTAAATGACAATCCCTCATAATAATGTCATAATCATGTTCTTTTCATTTTCTATAAATTACATTTCCTGCTTTTTGAAACATCAAATCCTGGCAGAGTTCGTCTACACTAATGTGAATTGATTTCTTTCTCCTCATATTTAGGCATTTTTAAACATATCTGCAAGCGTAGTGATTCTGTTAAACAGCCCCATTGCTACTGTGGGACTCAACAGAGAGCTCCTTTGCATATTATACTAGCAGGAAAATTTAAAACCTTAGTGAATAGAAATAAAATGCAGGAAATTGCTTAAGGGGTCTTCAGGGGACACTGGGAAAATTCTTGCTTTCACACAGACATTTTCTAAAATTGACTCTTTGATCCAGGAGACCATGTTTGCACAGATAATCCTCCAGCTGATTCTAACAAGTTCGCTGTATTTCATTCCCTTACAGACCCACAGTGTTGGCTAAACTAATTGGTTTTCGAGAGATGCACATTTATATTATGTATAAGCCGCGATGCTGCTGGTTCAATCAGGAGTGAGGTGGTGCTGCTGCTGATTCAATAAAGGCCTTTAGAAATAGTTGGCGTGCAGAAGACCCAGAGCACTTTCACTTCCTCTGACCTCAAACCACAACATTTGGTTCAGCAATGAAGTCGTTTTTGGTCCTTTTGCCACTTAAACTCTGGGGGACTCTGAGGTGAACTGCTGGAGCTACACACCATACACTCTCGAGTCAAGAAGTGACATTGCTCTAGTTTTCTTAACAGCCGTGACGTTCAGGATAGATCCTTTCTGTTCAGCTCTGTATGAACCACCCAACTGGCGACCCCCAATTCCACGCTGTGTATTCACATTGTCAGGGCCCCAGCTGCATTGAAGCACTGACTAGTTGCTCCAGAGCCAGGATCTCTGGCACCGTCTATCTGCTCTCTAATGCAAACATCCTCAACCTTCTTTTTTCTTTTTATTTCATTCACAGGAGGCCCTCTCTGTGTTTAAAGAAGCAATACAGAAAATGCCAAGACAATTTGCACCCCAGAGCCTCTACAACATGATGGGTAAGTGCTGTTTTTGTTTCAGGATCATGAGAATAAAATTGCCATACAGGGTTAATGGTTATTTTTGGAAGTAGTTAGAAGGCGTTGGAGCTGTACATTGCACTTTTTTATGCTTTTCTTAGTGGTTTTGAGTCCTTTAAAATAAACAAAAAGTCTTCTGGATAATTCTGAAATGATCCAACGTTCACAAAGCATTATAAATTACTTACTATATGTACAGCAAGTTTGTAAAATCCCATTAGTGGAAGATCTCAAAACCCCTTTGAGTACTGTTATTTTAAACTTAAGCAAAGAAACAGATATATTTTTTTGTCCCTCAACAGTTAAATATGAAAATAGATGAAACATTTGCAGTATCTGTAGTACCAGTCCTTTAGAATTTTTAAATAATTGTAGCTGTCACAACATACAGGACTAAAACAGTCTGTGAAAAATATGTTTGAAACAGTTCAAAAGTCCCAATCTAAATGAAGCTGACTTTAAAGTGTGAAGTCCTTGCTTAGTTTTAAACCAAAACTAACTCTGTGACAAGTTTTTTGAAAAACTAAGACATGAGAACGTAGTCATTTTTACAAACTTATATTAGCTTTACACCTCGCTGGAAATAATTTTCTTTCATTTTGTTAAGCTTGTGTTTTGATGAAGCAGTCGTAAGATTTACATTATCATGTTAAACAGTTTACTAGCTTTTCACTACAAGCTTTACTACAGCAGCTTCTCTCAGTCTCAGTATATCCACTTCCTGCCTTGCTTTTATCCTTTATTTGTACCCTGTAATTTTCCTTCTTTCTCTCCCACATTTACATATTCAGCTTTTACACAAACTCTCACAAACTTGAAGCCCTGGATATCTGTAATCCTGTCTTGGTGGCACAAGTTTGCTTATGCTTTGGAAAAATGCAGTGTGACAGAGCTCCTGAGATTATGTCAAAATGTTGACGAAAGCCCCAGGCACCTTTAAGGATCAGCATTGCATCTGCAGTGGAGGCACTGAGCCAGGGATTTTTGATTTCTGTTGTTTAGGGTTGATTCCACGCTGAACTGATTTGCACATTTGGCACACCTGCTCATATCTAGTTCCAGTCTCACTCACCGTGCAGCACGCATGCTGTTTGTCAAACGCCAAAGAGCTGGAGCTTTCATCAGAGGCAGGCCAGGGTGGTAATCTGCACCCTGCTGGTCGCGCTCCAACGCTCTCTGGTGGGCTTAGGAATGTTCCGCTCCATGAAACTGGTTTTCAGCTCCTTGGATTTTATGTCACTTTTAATTTCACGTTGATGTTTTTGCTAATTTCACATAGACGTCTGCAGCCAGGAAGGAGAGTATTTTGGGGGCTTTTAAATCCATCAACAAAACTTGAGGTCATGTCAAAACAAACCGACATATGCATTTTTATACTGTTTAGTCTCCCGAGTTTGTTATAAATGCTGAAAACCAGATTGTTACCCTTCGCCAAGGAGGTTATGTTTTTGCCGGTGTTTATCTGTCTGTCTGTGTTCAAGATAACTCAAAAAGTTATGGATGAATTTTGATGAAATTTTCAGGAGTTGTCAGAAATTGAATTGAATTGAATTGAATTGAAAATACTTTAATAATCCCCGAGGGGAAATTGGCTTGTTGCAGCAGATACAAAAATATACATAAATAGACAGGACATTAAATAGACATTAAATAGGCAATAAATAGACAAAAAACATTGTGCAGAAACAGAACAATAAGTAGACTAAAAACAGTGTGCAAAACAAGACACTAAATAAAAAGTAAGTAGACAAAAACAGTGTGCAAAACCAGTAATAATAAAACTGTAATAATGTAATAAGTGATAATGCGGCATTAACAGAAGGCAGTGGCAGAAGTAATCAGCAGCGATTATTCCCTGACAACCAGGAGTGTGAAATGTGAAAAGGAAGAACTTATTTCATTTTGGGTGTGATCCAGACTAAATCCTGGATTCTGGATCACTTTCAAATTTTCAATAACATTTCAGTCAATGGGGCCCGAAATTTTGTTTCTCAATATCGCCGTTAATTATTGCCCAAAACTCATGAAATTTGACTCAGGGATTGACAATGGGAACCTCTATCAAATTTCAAAGGCTGATCCGGATCTGATCCATAACACGGATTTCATCGCAATCTGTTAATCGCTATGTGGTGGAATTGTTGCACTTGGCGGAGGTCTGCGCTCTCCGAGTGCTTTTCTAGTTTCAGCTGTGCTTACAATACTAATTATTCTAAAGAATAATCACATTGTCTCATCGTCTTATTTATTGTATTCAACAAGTGGTACAAATCCCAGTTGCAAATGAAAACAAGAATCGGAAGAAATCTCTTTACTTGTGACAGAAAGGAAATAGAAATGTTTCTAAACTGGAATTATCCACTAATCTACTCTGCAGCTCTATTTGATGTCAGAGGTTATGCCGAAAGAAACATTTTTGATTTTGTAGCAACAATCTCATGGATTTCCAACACTTAAATGTGAAACATAAGTCTGTTCTGATGAAAAACATATTCCCATTATTCACATTTACGCATAAAGGCTTTAAGCCTTTTGCTTTCTCTGAAAACAAATGGGAGCTTAAGTCTTAAATGTGATGCCTTTTGAATGCCAATGTGTTAAGAGATATCATTACACAGTGTTATTGCTCATTTGAGAAGGCATGTCATTATATCATTACAAAGGTCATGATTAGGCCCATGTCACCTGCTGCACATCACAGTGTTTCCTCAAAAGCAGTTAGTTATAATCCCAGAGGAAATAAGAACTCAGTCTGCTCCAGTCTAAACAACTTGTCCAGTCATTTGATAGTGCAAAAGGGTTGGTGTAGACTGAAATACACACCACATTACAACTGACTTAAGTTCACACTCCTCCTTTGAATACATTTTTGATGTAAGTTTTATCGGTGTTGTGCTACTAGCCCATGCTGTCAGATTTCTGCAGTAATACAACAGCTGTTAGATGAAAGAGTGGACATTGTTGTTTCAGGTGTTAGCAGGAAGACGATTGGATCTGCGGGGGAGATATCGGATGATGTCTGATTCATTAGGGGGAGTAAGAGAGTGGGTTTCAAGCTGAAACTAAAGTAATAGTCGCCCACAGTTCTACACACACTTATCTTAGATTGAGAGAATTGCCTGTTTAATGTCAAAATATTTTTATTATTGAAAATAATGATAATTGAGAAAGCCTGAGAAGTGGATAAATAAATCACAAGCCTGGCCTCACTTCTACTCTGTAATGAAATTGTCAAAAGAAAAAGAAAAAAAAAGTTTTTTTAGCCTATGAAAGTCTCACCCCTCATTATGCTCATGCAGGAGAGGCCTATGTCAGGACTGAACAAGCTGTCTGAAGCCGAACACTGGTACAGAGAGTCACTCCGAGTCAAGCCAGACCATATTCCTGCCCACCTAACCTATGGGAAACTCCTGTCTATGACGGTAAGACTGTGTGATCTACATAAATTACTGCTCATTGTCCTGGTCATAGTTCATTCGTTCGTTCATTCGTTCATTCGTTCATTCATTCATTCATTCATTCATTCATTCGTTCATTCATTCATTCATTCATTCATTCATTCATTCATTCATTTCCTCAGTGATTTGTTAAGAAATCTCAAATTTCAAACTAAATGTATCCTGTTTTGTAATCAATACCCTTCCAGAAATTGGTTCACATATTTTGGATGAATCCACAATGAAGTCAGACTGCTCCCTCATCTCAGTGACAGACAGACTGCTCCCGCCATCAGCATACCACTTTTAAATGAATAGAGAAGATTTGGTCCTATCTGTACACCATCTGTAAGAGTCACCAAGTTGACACGTTATATTTGGCTGTTAAATCCAGCAAAAAACTGAAATTTAAAAACAACGCATTGTGGTATTTTGGGGCTTCGTGTTCCAGAAATACTAAATGTGCCAGGAAATAGTTTGGCTTCTAGCCTCTGTGAAAATCTATTGTGTCTCTTTTGACCTTTTGTACAAGCTTTCTTCAAGGCAGAAACAGGCTTCCTCTGCTTCGACCCATTTTCAGTATCTGTAATTAGCTTGTCTGTAATTTTAATATTAAAATGTCTGTGTCCGGAAAGACAAACTCATTTTTAAAGAATGTATTATTGATTTGATGAGAAAATAGAGTTTGAAACCTGCAGGGATAATTCTTGCTGAATCACTCTCCATGATAAATAGTAGAAGGTTTTGATCCTTTATGATCTTCTGAAAGCCAATGATGTAATCAAAGTAACAAATGCTGTCGCTTTATATCCATTAGAGGCATTTCAATGAAATATTTATTTTTAAATTGAAAAGACTGTAGACATCTAATAAAAGCTACTGTGAAAATCCATGCTAAATGCATTAGCCACTGAGTCTATTGCCTCCGCCTCATGTCAGCAGCATTTAAGCATGATCAAAAGCAGTACAGGAAGCGGACCTATCCACTAGCCCTCAATCATCCCCTACTTTTACCCTCCCTGTGGGACAGCTGTGAGTGATGAAGACACTTCAGATGCTGTCAGGGCCTTCGAGGTTCAGATTGCTTCTGGAAAGGTGGGAAGGCTTCGTGATAAGGCTTGAGAGATGGGTCAGAGAGAGGTGAGATGTGACCAGTGGCTCTGAGCTGGTAGCTGATGGAGAGAGAGGAAGGAATGATTTGTTGACAAGGGCCAGACAAAACAGCGAAGGAAAAGGGAAGTTAATTTAATATATCTGTATTTTTACCTCACATCTCCATCGACACCTTAGAAAGGTGCAACAAGTTCTCAGTCATATGCACACTGGTACACTGCTGTATAGTATGCAAACAGTGTGCAAACTGGAATAGCAAGTCAGAGTTCAGCCTGATCTTCACTGCCCTCTTAAAAATAATAATCTCAAAAAAGTCCTCTTATTTTATCCAGAAGTGCCACATATCAAAGTGTGCAGAGGGAGTGATAAGCAAAGTAAACTGTCAACTCATGTTACAAAGAGTAGCTGTGGTATTTTTATTTTTTGTTTTTTTTAAGCCGTTGGGCTGCATTGCATACAATGCAAATATTCACTCATTTTGTATACTTTTCTTTAAAAAAAAATCCTGTTCAGGTACACAGCAAGGTTATAATAGTTTTGGATTTCCCATTAGTTTTAGTTTTTATTTAGTTTTTAGTTTAGTTTTTCAAATTCAGTTAGTTTTAATTAGTTTTTAGAGCAGTTTTGCTAGTTTTTATTCCATTTTTATTTTTTTGAAATACTTAGTTTTAGTTTAGTTTTTATTAGTTTCAGTGTTAGTTTTATTTTATAAATTAGGGTTGTAATTTTGGTTGGAGTGAAGCACTGAACTTTCTGAAGGCTATCAAGTCACATAGTCCGTGTAGACATTCTGGTCTCAATAAACATATTTATCAATGCGTCTTCCCGCTTGTGGTGTTACTGCGTATTTACTGACCAGCAGCTGTTTGGTCCATTATGTCCATTATGGTTGCAGTTTTCTCGAGGTCCTTCCCAACGCTGACTGGGATGGCTGTAGCTTCTCTTTCCAGGGAGGGGGGCAGCGAGGCTAGCTTATCCAGGTAGTCCTGGTTAGCCTTCTTATGTGAGCTTTTCAAATGGACTTTCAGATTCGTGGGGTTTTTCTCCTTGAAAAGTATTCCACACATTGTATCACCTGCTTCTATAAAAAGGCACTTACTTGTTATCGTTAACACAGTCATAGTCAAAGAAATCCCAAATAGGAACTGTGCTGCTTTCTCCCAACTTTTACCACAGCCATCATTGCTGATCGCTTTTGTTTTTTTGTTTTTTTTTGCTGTTGTTCTAATTTGATTTTAAGATAGTAGAGATTATCACTGACATTTTCAGGGTTTTCAGATGAAAGGTTCTCGGACATGCAGTGGTGAAAAACCTCTACGGGAAAAAATAATATCTCTCATAGCATCACCTAAAAAGAAAAAAAAAAATTGTGACAAATCACTGTTATTACCATTCATGTATAAATGTGTCTTAGTCCACATATTCCATTCAGTCACAACTGCAACTGAAAAACTCAAAGTGTGAAAGCTTAACACTTAACCAGCTGTAAACCTCTACTTGTTCAAAAGCAGCTGCTGCCTCAAATGTGCACATTCATACTTCTGTGAACAGAAGTATAAAAAAGAAGGGATTCTTTTCAAACAGGAACTGTGATAGCCGCTTGGACACAATCAGATCTGTTAACCATTTACTGAGCACAGGCTTGATTGCTCTGCTGCATCAAGGGAAACCACACTGAGATATTTATGTTGGAAAATGTTCCATCTTTTCAAGCTCAGCTCATTGAAAATGTCATCAATTGACTAATTATATAGTCATTAATTTTACACTTTCCTGAATGGATTGAGCCCTTTAATTTGACTAATCTGATGTAATTTGCTGTGTTTCACACGCAGATAAAGTATTTTCACTAGCTCATGAGCTCTTTATCTCGGCCAAATCTTTTTTTTTTTTATCCTCCTGTGCTTTGGCCACATTATCTCATGTCTTCAGACTGATACAACCCCAATTTGAGTTGATTTGATGTATTATTGATGGAAAAACATTATATCTTGGACTGTGCATGCTTGTTTGCATTATCAAGTCCGTTCCTCTTTTATTGAGGCATATACATTGTTAATTGCAGATCAGATGAGATATGGAGCCCAACTATGATCAATGATACATCAGTCCCAGCTGGCTGCTGTACTTGCCAGCTGCTCTGTTCTGTTTGAGCTGTGATTGGTTACATGTCATGGTCTGTTGGGTCTGTGGGAACTCTTTAGGTCTCCAGGGCTTCAATGTTTCCTTCTCTTTTCTAAAGAATTGAACAACATTGTACATGCAGATAAACTTCAATGATGTGTGTCTGTCTTATCTGTACGTGAGCCTAAAAATCCCAAAAGAGACATGAGCGTTTGTGTTGCTGTCCTCTCCTCACCTGTCTGCCCTCCTGCACCACCTCCCTATTCTTACGTAGCACTCACAGTCTTTATTTCATAGTGGTCAGGCCACACAAGGGGGCAATGGAGGTCAATGCTCTGGAAGTGTTATTCATACAGATAAAATGGAGTAAAGAAAGAGCCTCTTCCCTGTCTTCTCCGACTGGCCAGGTCCAGCAGTGTGTAGAATAACACTCCAAGTCCATGTTTTGTGTCTTTTTATAAAGATTTATTTTAAAATAGCTCTGTGGTTGGGAGAGGGAACATTAGATCTACACAAAGGTATTTTGGCTGTTGAGCTAAATGTTCAGCTTTTTTATTATGATTACTTTGTAGGAATGGTTTAAGCAGTCGTGACACTGGTTTATATTTTTCTCTGTCAGGGCCAGAAAACAGAAGCAGAGAGGTACTTCCTGAAGGCCATCCAGCTTGATCCCACTAAAGGCAACTGTTACATGCATTATGGTAAGATTTGTATTTCTTCTCTTAATTTTACACATCCTGACATTCTCACGTTTCAAATATTTTATTTGGCCCATACTTCATGTGCGCAAAGACTAGAACTTGCACATTTTGGAAGGCTGTTTTGACAACAGTGTTTGACACTTTTTCCTCTAAACATCCATAATCTCGGTCTCTGTGTGTTTAGCGGAGGGTCAGAAGAAGAGGGGATGATTTCCTCACATTGTTCACGGTTTATGTGATAAAGTTTGTGGAATGTGAGAGCATCCTTCTTCTATTCCATTATTTCCACTTGACACACATGTCACAAAGATGCAGCATTTCCTCCTTGGTTGAATTACCCAAAGTAAGTTTCATTTTGATTAAGCTCTTAAGTTAATTATGTTTGTACTTTAAAAGACTCTAAAACCTTGTCTGTCTGAAGCAGAATATTAAATTGCACTCATGTGTCAGCTCACCATCACTTCACCAGCTTCACAAGAATTCAGGAAAAGGGCACAGGCAAACATATTAGCAACATATTGATCAATTAAGACAGGACATTTTATTGCAAACCCTTTATAGTAACACTCCACCGTACATAAAATCTGCTGTGTTACACAATAAAGGAGAGGGAGAAGAAAGCAAGAAAAGAAAATAATACTAATGAATCAACATTAGCTGTTTTTTGTTTGGTTTCTCACTGTTCCAGTAGAAAATATCACTACCATCTTCAGAGGCAACTGTTGGACTAGGCTGCCATTCTTATTAGTGTTGTGAGGTTGTTTTTTGAGCTCAGTTGATTTTGTTTCACAACTTTGTTATGGCAGGACAACCATACAACCATATATTCAAAATGGCCATACCATACTAAATGAGTAAATAACTGCCACGGCAGGTCAATAGGATTTAAGCTTTTCATGTTTCCAGCATGAAAAAGACATGAATGCCGACACAAGTCACAGTTTGTCTGTGGTTGTTACAAAGAAATAGCATCAGCTTCAAAATCAGCCCTCTAAAGTTAGCGAGCCATTAACATTATTACCACACTAACTAGATAAAACAATTTCATATTTACATTGATAAGCATTATAACAATAATGAGCATTAATAGAAGAAGAGGAGTGTCTTACCTTAACAAGTGGCTCTTGCAGTTTGCAGGTTTGTAGATTTGCACGTCCCTTTTCTCTCATTTTCGCCTTCTCCATTTCTTCCAAGAAACTGATTTGCATTGTGAAAATCAAATAATTTGTTCTTAAATATTAGTTGGTGTATCTTGCAGATGCCCTGAGCTAACGTGTATCCAGAACTAGATCCTGAGATACATAGACCACTCACATTTAAAAATATACTGCATTCCTGTTTCAGTTTTGGACGTGCTTTGCTCTTTCCTTTTTTAACTGCACATTTTTTTTTTTTTGACATATCAAACCTTTCCACAGCTACAGAGGTGTTGGTAACTCAGATCCATTTTATTCATAGTAATGCTTTGAAGACCAACCCTAAGTCAGTCTCTCGCCTCAGTCCTGAAGGAATGGCTACAGTTTCATCCACAGTTATTAAAGAAAATATGCTTAAGTTGCCTGGGTGATTTAGCATCCTGGTGCTGTGGAGGAGCTAATCAAAGTCAACAGAGTTTGAATTCCTTTCCATGCTGGCCTTATCATGAGGTCCAGCCCTTGGTTCATGGCCTTGACAGGCCTCAGTAATCCACTCTGATTAGGTGGCTCCAAAGAGGTTGACTGCAAGTCAGACACACCTGTAATAAGACACAAATCACCTGCGAGAAACATTTTCAGCCGACAGAAACAGATCTATCAAGGTTAGCTAATCAGAATGACTTTGAGAGATGGCCAAGGAGGGATGGTTTGTTGTACTCATATCTAGTGTTTTAGCATATTATTGCAGGGAAGACTAGGCTGTCCTTGGACTTGGGCCAAAAGCAACATTATTAGACTGCGTATCCCTCTATGCCTCTGTGGGGATCCTTTTAATGTTTTAATAGTGGTGCTGTTTTCTCCTGCCCTGTTAGGTCAGTTTTTATTGGAAGAGTCACGGCTGCTGGAAGCAGCAGAGATGGCAAAGAAAGCTGCACGCCTCGACAGTGGGGAGTTTGATGTGGTCTTCAGTGCAGCCCATATGCTCAGGTAAGTCTTCAGTTGGATTTATTTTTCTTTGTTTTTGATTTCCACAGTCCAAGCACATACACAAATGCACGGTAATATGTATTTTATTCTGTTGAGAGGAGATGGATGGTCTGGAGTTAAGACCAAGTAGAAAGGAAGCTGCGTGTGAGAGCGAGAGCTCCACTGTCTGCACGGTTTATCCAGGAGCTTACATTATTACTCAGCCTACTGATAAACTTGGCCGTACTTTGTAATCCCTTTCTCTCCAAGCAGTGTGAGCCCGATAACGGCTGTTTTGTCTTAGCACTTCTTGCATTCTACAGCACGGTGTTTTTAAGGCTTTAGATATCTTTCAAACTTTGACAATGTCTTCTTACGAACAGTTAAAAGAATGTTTTTAAATCTGCTTTTTAAATCAAGCTGTTGAGTTTGTGAGGATGAGCCATGAGTACAAATTGAATAAATGAAGCCATGTGCCAGTTCATTAAACGCTGCTATAATCTACTGAATATTAAGGATGTGTTTGCTTGCTGATAGGAAAACAACATCTCTAAGTTAAATGCCTGAAAAATGTTTTTTGCCTTAATGTATTGCACATCAGGGCTGTACAGCTCTGAATAAAATTAGCTTCATTTAGATTAGCTCTTCCCTTCCCAGTCTCATCATGCATAATCTACACCACCAGCACTTTTCATTATAAAGAGTTTCTTCCAGGGTCCAGACCGCTGACAGCTAAAGGGAAATTCAGTCAATGGTTGGGTTGAACTCTTCTCCACATGCTTAGCATGGGGTCTTACTCCTCCAAAGCTCATATTCTTTATGTGTTTGACTTGGAAACAAACAGGGAAAGGCTTTTGATTAATGGGGACATGAAAGAATCCACACAGGAGAAGGGAAGAGATTACAAGGAGTAATAGAAGCTTATAAATGTGTGTATGTCATTTATTACACTCATGGGTCTTTAGATTTTGACTAATTTGGCTTCCAAACAAACGTCTCTCTGTGTCTTTGATACAGTTTGCTATTTTAGTATTTTTCTAATCTTTTACATTTACAGTGTCACTACAGGACAGGAAAAGTTGTGCCAATGATATAAATTTATACTTCCCTCTAATCTGTCAAATTCCAGGGAAAATAGAAAAGTATGTTTAAAATCAGAATAAAGTCACTGACAACCAGGGAAAAAGGAAGAATAATAAAACACAATTATATTATGGACCTACAATACAATTTACTTCATTAATTGCACTTTAAACAAAATTAAGCAAAAGTAATTTATAATAACATAATATTCAATTTCTCAAAAATGACATCATTTATGAAAAACATGTGATGATGGTAGATGTGGCAGTTAATGCACATTTGGTCAGATGTTCACACATCTGTTTAAACTGATAATTATTTGATGATTTTAAGGTAGCATGAAAGATTTGGTGCACTGTAAATAAGTTACAGTACTTTCTCAAGGGAAAGCATTCATACCTTGTACTGAAATGACATATAAGTCACTACTAGATACAGAAGGAAGACTGTAATTTAAGCACCAATATCTGGATTTTGTTGGAAATGTAATTGAGTCATTTAGTTGTTCTTATCCAACAGTGTCATGGTTACAAGGAATATCTGTCAGCACTGTGATTTGTACTTGACCAGGGTGATGAATCATTTCTTCACAACAAGACGGGATGAGAACTTGTTTAGCTGCTTCTTTGAAATATGGCTGAGACATTTATCTCTCTTCAGAAATGTTTTTTTTAAACATTCATTTGTACTTTATGTATTACACCTCCAACTATCGTAAGTGTTCCTGCTGTCAGAAATTATGTGGCACGTGTCCAGTTTGCTTTTGATGATGGTCTTTATAAATATGAAAATCACATTATATAATTGGATACTGACATTTTTCTTCTCAGAAGACTGTGCTTTTTAAATTATGCACTGACACACATGTATATGGTTGTGGCTGGATGTGAAACCCACTTTTTTATTCTCAGGACCATTTCAGAAACTCCAATTGATATGTGGAAAGCAAAATATTTATTTGGAAGGATGCTGAAAAAAATTCAGCTGTGGTTAAGAAAAAAACAAAACAAAAAACAAACCAGCCAAGTCATGTCCTTTGATATCTCTGAAGTATGTTGGTGAATTATGCATATCAGTTCCTTAATTATGTTTCATCAAATGACTCAAATTGTAATTGTTCTTGTATAAGCCCACCCTCTTTATTTTGCTTGCATTGAAGAAATTGCAATTTTGCCAGTAGAATCTTCTGCTCAATCAGATATTGATCTGATTGGACTTTAAGTCTTAAAGGCCTGCTGTTCAAGGCAGCTGTGACTCGCCACCAGCAGCTTACCACTATGCTTCTTGTTTGACATATTTACTTGTCATGTTTTGTTTCAGTTAACTTTTGAAGCCGTACGGCAGATTTTGAGTCCAATTTAGTAAAAATTTAACTTGTATCGAGGCAACAAGAAACATCTAAACTCTTACATCCCACTAACAAGTCCACTGACAAAACCGTCACAACTGCGGTGGTTGTCTTCCAATCAGAGGATTAGTGGTCCCCAGACCCGCCACATGTCAAAGAGCTCTGAGCCACATATAAAAGTACATAAATTACAGTATACTTCCTCTTACTTCCAAAAGCCTTTTCTGCTTGAAAGTCCAGAAGACAAACTTCTCCCTGGACCTACATAGAAATATTAACATAATGTCTGGTTCTATAATTATTTGATGACTTTTTTTTGCCATGTTTTATGTCACTAAAAATATAACATCCTCCCTCAGTGTGTGAAGAATCAAACACTTCAAACGACAGTGCTTTCCAACCATACATGAATACTGTGAGTGCACTTAGGTAACCAAGATTTTGCTCTGGAAACATACAGATGATGATCTCGTAATCAACTGTGACAGCATAAATGAAACACTGGTTTTGAAGATCTCGTTTCCTTTGATCATTACAACTTAAGAGGTTCCACAGCCTGCCATCGTTCACTCTGTCCTTGACTTTGTCAAAGTTGAGTTATTTGTACTTATACAATTGTTACCACCAGTAAAAAGCCTGAAGCTGTGGATCATGAAGGTGATATCTGACATACACGAATATAAAAACAGCATTCCAAGTTTAAAGCAATCCTAAGTCTATTATTAAATGATGATTATAAATTAATGGACAGAATTGCTTGTACATTTTTTTTTAATAAAAAAAATCGCTTGTTCAAACGTTCCTTTTTATATACTTTTTATATAAATACAAAGTTACAATTACCTTGGTTTTTTAATAAGGCTCTTTATCCTCTTTATCCATGTGGAATTACATTTTAGAGTCTTGTCAGAGGCTTAGAATAGCAGTTTATTTTAATATAGCTCTGTTGCCTCGTGTCTTAACATAAATTGCCCTTTTGCTACAAGCACATATTCTGTTTTAACCTTGAAACTGCTTTGATTCATGTCAGTTAAATCTCTAACGGTGTAATTAGACCAACTAAACCTCCCATGCCTACGAGGTTTCCTCTGAGCTAATAAGTTCTTTTGTGTGGCTTTGTGTTTCCTAAGCTTTCGCTGACATCTTCACTGTTTCTGTATCAATTCAAAATAGCAAACACCAATTTTATAAACAGGAATGTCCAGTAAATATTCACCATCTGTCTTGAATTCCTTTTTTTTATGCATCCATTAAACTAAATGTCTTGACTTCAAGGTTCAGTTAGAGCAGAAAGTGCTTGTTGTGCACTGCTCTGCTCTCAGATGTTATCAAGTAAAAATTGAACAAGCAATCTACAGGTGATTAGATCAGCTTTTTAACATCCCTTATGCCTTTCACCCATGTTATTTTCTCACTGACTCCTGAATACCTGTAAACACACACGGCTCAAGGCTTCATTCAAAGCCAGGAGCAAAAAGAATGAGTAATGATTACTTCTTTCTGTTTTCCAATTTTAGACAAGCCAATCTAAATGAGGCAGCCGAAAAGTATTACGGACAAGCAGCAAGCCTGAGACCCAACGTGAGTAAATACATGCCTTTTCCTGCCCATTAAGGTCTACTCTGATGGACACTTTGCAATCACAGTTTGGGTGGTTTTCCAGTATCTTTACTGGTTGGTCTGCCAGCTCATGACAGCCTTCATTGTCACTGGTGCTCAGAATAATGACAGCTAGGTTTTTACCGAGCTCAGAGGTTTACTTGTGCAACATCCATCAACAACTTCAAAGGAGAGGCCAGGGTAAGCAGACTTGAAAGAATAATGATAATAACACTCATTCAGGGCACTGTGACATCTTGGAAATGAATAGGGTCCAGTCTTTAAGAGCTCTGACAACATGGGTCAAGTTGTTTAAGTGAGGCCACAGAGGGGAGGGGAGTGTGTTTAACATGTGGTCACCTTGTTTGTTCCTGTGCCTTGATTAGAAACGAACAGTTTTGGATTAATGATCATATATATCCTGAGACAGAGATTCTAGTTTAGCTTTGCATGCACACAAACCTTGGTGTAATATATACAAACAATGACAAACAAAGAAAAACTGAAGTTTAACATAAAATTAGACTTGTGTCAATGTACAATTCAATTTTGCTGAAGCATTGTGTTTTTAACATTTAATTATATCCAGATGGAAGATCATTTTCCTTCTTGCTGTAGCTCAGATGAATACATCAATAATAAAGCAGAGACATGGGGTTTAAAGTGGATTGTGGGAATGTTTTCTCGCTAAGCAGTCTCTATAGATGATTTGCTAATCATTGCATTCTGTTCTTATCCACATTTTACTCAGTGTACCAGCCTTTATTGACATAGTGTCACAGAAGTTGGCTTATTACACCATATTTCCGAACATTTAACTTTCAGACCCACCGCGCAGATAAGTCTTGCTATCACATCTCCATTTCATACCATCTGTTGTATTCACATTGATTATGTTCTTTTTTGATTCTTTTTATTCTTATTTTTACTCATTCGTTCCTATAAATACATCTTAAGATCTGCAAAATTTTGGGGTCACCATCACAAATTGTCCGAGCATTCCTCATTGTAAGTAACAGGTACAAAATATTGTCTTGCTGACAAATGCATGGATGTACCTCAAGAAAAGATGTTGTCTTCACAATAATATATGCTTTTCTAAAATCACAGAGTACATTTCTACATTAGTTCTGTCATCTCAGTAATATAAATGGCCTTTGTCAAAGGCACTGATATAACCCAATGTCCATAAAGACCCTGCATATTAGAGTTGTTCCCGATAAAAGTCTGGATGGCCTCTTTTTGTCTGTCGTCCAGAGCACATGGTGCCATTTTTTTCAAAATAAGATCTGGAATACCAATAGATCTCATCATACAAACATATTCTAGTGTGTGAATGTTTATTCCTGTTGCCTTTAAGCCCAAAGACATCAATACCACCTCTGGACAAGGTTAACAAGGCCTGTTTGTTGGATAGTTAAGTTTCAAGTGACATTTATGAGTATCTCTCTTTATTGTAATGCTTTGCAAAGGTTTCCCAAAGTAATTCAATTCAAATTTAATTAAATTTTTTGTAGAGCGTCTGTTACAATGTCAATTTTCTCTAGGCGCTTTACAGAGACCCAGATCATGACCCCATGAGCAAATATCATTAACTAAAGTTATAATATTAAATCCAATCAAGGATAATGGCAGGAAAAAAACTCCCACAGAGGGGGTAAAAAAAACCTTTAAGCCAAACAGTGGCAAGGAAAAACTCCACTTTAAGAGGGAAGAAACCTTGAGCAGGACCTGGCTCATATGGGGGGACCTTCCTGCCGAAGGCCAGCCGGATAAAGAAAGAAGAAAGAGGGTAGACAGGACAGAGAGAGGGTGTAGGACAGAGAAAGGAGAGCACACAAATGACTAAATATAATCACCATATAAACATAAGCATAAACAGATGGAGGTAGCAGCACTGAGATGAGATGGCCAGAGGACTAGGTCGCCGATCACCATGCCAGTCGGCACCCCGAGCACATCCACACACACAAGTGGAGGCAAACCCCGGGATGGCCAAAAGATGGAACTGCAAGTCAGCATGCAACCCAGGAAACTCTGACCTGCAAATACACAGAAAAAAAAAAAGGGGGGGGGGGGGGGGGGGGGGGGGGGGGGGGGGGGGGGGGGCAAAACAGCACAACAAACCACAGGAAAGCAAAGAATATGGAGCACAGTTATAGTAACAAGGTGCTCCCAATTAATTATGAATGAGCTGGAGGAGAAGGAAGGGAGGCAGAAAGGGGGAAGAGCAGTAGAGACACCACTCAGCAGATCATGTTGGCATCCTCCTGCAGCGTAGGGCAGCAAAACTTCGTCATAGCAGCATAACTATGACGAAGCTGTGATTAAGACGAGTCTACTCTAGTCTTAGCTCCTACAACTATCCATTGTCTGTGGCCATGAGGAGGTCGTTGGTGACTCTAATCAGCGCAGTTTCTGTGCTATGATGAGTTCTAAACCCTGACTGAAAGACCTCAAATAGATCATTTCTATGCAGGTGTTCTAACTGGCTAGCAACTATTTGTTCCAGAATTTTAGAGATAAATGGAAGGTTGGATATTGGTCTATAGTTTGCCAAGATGTCCGGATCAAGAGATGGTTTCTTGAGGAAAGGTTTTATAACTGCAACTTTAAAAACCTGTGGCACATATCCTAATTGTAGAGATAGGTTAATCTGATCCAAAATTGATATACCAATAGAGGACATATCATATTTGAGCAGCCGAGTTGGGATGGGATCAAACAGGCATGTAGATGGTTTAGCTTTACTGATAGTTGAGGTCAACTCAGATAGGCCCACAGGAGGAAAACAGTCCAGAGTCAAATCAGAAACAGAAGAAATCAGCGAAGCTGCAGGGACGTTCACAGCCGTCGACAGTTGGGTCTGGCCAATCTCATCTCTAATTTTGATTATTTTCCCGCTAAAAAAGCTCATAAAGTCTTAACTACTGAGAGTAGCAGGAATGCATGGACCGACAGAGTTGTGACTCTGTCAGCCTGGCTACAGTGCTGAACAGAAAACTTGTGTTATGTTTGTTCTTTTCTATTAATGATGAATAATAAGATGTTCTAGCTCTGCATAGGGCTCTTTTGTAGATTATTAAACTATCTTTCCAGGCACGATGTGTGTCCGCAGGTTTACAAGAGTACCACCTCCTTTCCATTTTATGTGCATTCTGCTTCAGCATGTGAACATGCAAGTTATACCAGGGAGCTGAGCTCCTAAGGTAAGAAACCCTCTTCCTCAGAGGAGCAACCGCATCCAGGGCTGAATGTAACATATCAGCAGTATTGTTAACGAGGTAATCAATATCTGCCGGCATAAAATTCAGGCCGTTGCCCTCAGCTATTCTATCATATTCCACCATAGGGAAAGAGAGAGAATGACCTCCTTAAAATTATTCACAGCATCTTCAGAAAGACATCTGCTGTAATGGCACGTTTCATTTCCTGTTTTAATGCCACAAATGCTGAACTTAAATGTAACTAAATAGTGGTCCAGAGAGAAGAGAATTCAGTGGTGACACTAACAAGTGATGAGTATCTATAACATAGGTGAGAACCAGATCCAGGTTGATTGAAGCAGTGAGTCGGTTCTTTCACTTTTTGTGAGACGGCCAATGAATCTAAGAGAGATGTAAAGGCTAATTTTAATTTAATTGTCACTGTTAACATCCATATGAATGTTAAAGTCACCCACTATGACGACTTTGAGCTGAGCACTAAACCAGCTAAAAAAATCAGAGAACTCAGACAGAAACTCAGGCTAGCTTTTTCCAGTTTGGAAAAGTTAAACTAAGTGTAAGGCTTTTGAATGTATTATAATTTCATTTGGGTTTTGTTTTTTACTTGCAGGCTGGAGTTGTAGACAGCTGCTACTCCTACGCCTCGACCCATACTCCAGGGAATATGGTTATTAATATAACCTGGTGGCGTAGCCTCATTTAAGCTCACATACTCTCCCTCTTGTTGCCGTGTTTCTGATAAGCAGAAGACATCGCAACGAGTCTCAGTAATTAGATTCATTGATTAACAGAGACTTAGAGCCAAGAGACCTTACATTCAATAGTCCACATCTAATTACAAGGTCTCTTGGCTCCAATTGACAGTTTTTATTTTTATCAGATTATTTTGGTTAACGCCACTATCACTTCGCGCTAAGTAGACTTTTGGAGGACGGGGAATTGACACCAATTTATGTTTTTAATGTTTTTGATCGGCACCATGTTAACATTAGCAGCTACATGGTTGATTTCTCTATTTTTAGTGGTCGGGGGCAGTCCTCGAAAAGCAGCAGAGAAGCATGTATGACTGCAGCTCTGCATCCTGGCCTCCACCCTGGGTTGTCAGGAGGAGCGTCTAAGACTTCAGCACAACTGATTCAAATGAATGGATCACCATCAGCTTGTCATCAAGGTCTGTTAACGAGCCATTCATTTGAATCAGGTGTGCTGAAGGAGGGAAACATCCAAGACTTGCAGGACACCGGCCCTCCAGGACTGGATTTGCCCACCCCTGGTCTAAGAGAATCGGCCAAATTCCTAGAAATAAGAGCTGCACTATCCCGGGTGGGATGAATGCCGTCTCTTCTAATCAGTTCAGACTTTCCCCAAAAATCCAGCCAATTGTCAATAAAGGCCGCGTCGTTTGCTGGACACCACCACGACAACCAGTGACAGAGCGATGACATGCGACTAAACATATCATCACTGGTCAAATTAGGAAGGGGACCAGAGAAAACTACGGAGTCAGACATGCTCTTTGCAACATTACACACCGACTCAATATTAACTTTAATGACTTCCCACTGGCGTAGCTGGATGTTATTAGTGCCGACATGTATAATAACTTTACTGTACTTACAGTTACTCTTTGCCAGCAGCTTCAAATTTGCCTCGATGTCGCCCGCTCTAGCTCCCGGGATACACCTAACTATGGTCGTAGCTGCCAGCCACACATACCGGACTATAGAGTCGCCGATCAGCAGGGTGGGTTTCTCAGCGGGTGTGTTGCTGAGTGGGGAAAAACGGTTTGACATTGAAGCGAGTGATGGTGATCCACGCACCTTTGTTTTGGGCTACGCTTCCTTCAAACCGTCACCCAGGCGCCCTGACTGGCCAGCTGCTTGGGTGCTGCAGGGGAACTGCTAACTAAAGCCACTACGATAGCCTGGCTACCTATCGCATCTGATGGACTATGGTCTAGTTGACAGAACAGAGCCTCTAGCTCACTGAGCCTTGCCTACAAAGCTATGAATAAACTACACTTTATGCATTTACTCCTCTTGCTAAAGGAGACAGAGGAATAACTAAACATTTCACACACTGAGCAGCGGGAGGGAGAAACAGAGGGAGAAGAAGAAGCCATGCTAAGAAGCTAATAAGCTAAAGAAGCTAAAGAACCGACGATTAACGGCAGTGAGACTCTCAGGGAAAATGTGCGAAGCGGAAACTACGTGCGAGTGCTCAGATTACAATTTACAATAACAGTGTAGAGTTATCACCAAATTGAGTTTAATTTTAAATTATAAAAAGGTTAAAGGAGTCAGAGACCGTTCAAACCACCAACAGGAAACCCCCGACAGGAAGTCAGAACAAGCTTACAGCACCTGGTATTCTCAGGAAGGCTCCTAGCCAGGTACTAACCAGGCCCAACTCTGCTTAGCTGCCGAGATCGGATGGGATCAGGCGCTTTCAGAGTGGAGTGGCCGTAGACTGCCAGCTTACAATGCCAGGATTCATCGGACTCAAATTGTGAAAGACTGGTTCAGGGAGCATAAGACATCATTTTCACACTTGGATTGGTCAGCACAGAGTCCAGACTTTAACCCCATTGAGAATCTTTGGGATGTGCTGGAGAAGGCTTTGCTCAGTGGTCAGAATCTACCATCATCAATGCAAGATCTTGGTGAAAAATTAATGCAACACTGGATGGAAATAAATCTTGTGACATTGCAGAAGCTTATCAAAACAACGCCTACAGTGAAGGTGTGCCGTAATCAAAGCTAAAGACGGTCCAACGAAATATTAGAGTGTGTGACCTTTTTTTTTGGTGGTGACTTTTTTTTGTTGGCCAGGCAGTATATATTCAAATCCCTTCAATATTTCTTTGAGGAGCATTCTTTGGAGGCGTTTCAATTGTCTTCCAAATCATTTGTTGACAAACTAAAGATCTTCAACCCATCTTCACTCCTCAAACACTCAGTCTTTCATGGATACTGCTTTTGAACAAAATCATCTCTGCAATAACCTGTTGACATCACGTCTTTTAAATAATTTTATTTACTTCTTTTGTCTCTTTAAAAGTGGTGTGAATCCGTTTTCATCTCGATATGATGTTACGTCAATTAACTGGGTGACAATTCGATGGATTGTCAATGTCAAAAACTCAACTTCAGAATACATTCATGGTAAACAATAGATGTGAGACAATATCATGTGTTGATTGAACACAATCACTTCCATTCACATTAATTTGCAGGATGTAGCTAAAATATAATTTCACATTTTTATGTAAATAAGACAGTTAAATGATAAGCGGCCTGTTCTTTTAATAAAATTCTTTTTATGTGTTGCAGGCCTGAAATGCAAAAATCGTTAGTTGACAAAATGGAATATCTTGTGCTCATATTGTCTTTTTTTCCAGATCAACCCAACTTTTTTTGATTTGGGATTGTATTTAGCATCTTCAGCCATCTTCCTTAGTATCAGTGTTTTTTCTTTGTTTTGTTTTTTTTTTTTTGTTTTTGTTTTTGTCTATTTGATGCGATCCGTTTTAAGCATCCCTGCCTGTTTTCATGTCATGTCATTTCATGGTTTACTGCAGTTTGACTCTTTTCTCTCCACAAGCACTGCTGCTTCATATTAAACTTATTCGTATGCCAGCTTGGTGTGGCTGACAAAGAGGACCATTCACTTCACTCAAGGGGTTAGCCCCCGGTCCTGAAATTCACTCTTTCTATATAAGTTAAATCCCGTCAGATTCATGCTTTGTTCTCAGTAACCGCTGATATGAGTCCTTTGAACATTTCCCTTTCTACAAAGATTAATTTAGCTTAAGCTTTTTTTGTTTTTTTCTTTGTGTTTGTTTGTTTTTTCTGTCATCACAGTCAGGCCACCCCCATTAAATGCTTTGTGAATATAGTATATTTTTTTTTCAGAGACTTGCTCCTCCATGCCTGTATTGGTAAGGGTGTAGAGTCAGAGAGGTTACGGAGCAGCAGGAAATGAAAAAAAAAAAAAAGAATAAGTAAAAGTTTCTAAAATGGCAGCTTTCTGTAGAGTGTTGTAAGTGTAAGGAGAAATGCAGGGGCATAAATCAAAAAAGTCTCAGATATATAAAGTAAGCACAGTCAGAAAGGCAATAGAGAAAGAGCTTGAGTCAACATGGTAGATTTGAAGAAAAGCTCTAAATACAGGAATTGATCATTTGTGCATGATTTTCTACCCAGTGTGTCATAATGTACATTATCCTGATCATCAGCAACTATTTTGGGGATCAGGGAAAGGCCAATTATTTTCATTTCTGTCTGTTAACTGTATGCCAACTTCTAACATATTATTAAATGTGACTCATCTCTCCAGCAAATACATACAAAAGACAAGCAAGCTCTCATCCACCTAAACCTTTCTCTGGTCAGACTTTGTTCTTCTCCCCTCCTAAAGCATCTATAAACTGAAAACTTGGAGCAAAGGATCTTTCAGAGACATAAAAGAAATGGTCAGGTTGCAAACGGAAGACCAAAAAGCACACATGAAAACCACACTGAATGCATCAGTGGCACATGAGAAGTTCAGGCAACCTGTATTTTACTTGCAGTTAATGAATAGATAGCCTTTGTATTGGGTCATGGAGCCTTATGCAGGGATTATCAAAAGGGAAGCACAGATGTACAGAACGAGCATGGTTGATAGACCTTGGAAGTCTAAAGAGGCTCAAGAGCCAACTGTCATCTGATGCCAGAAATTCAGAAGGATCTTAAAATACTTATTCTCCTCTCAAAGCGACTTGAGTGATTTGTTTTCAAACAATGTCAGAGCAGCCATCCCAGATAAACCGGCAGACCCCTCAAAATGCTCATCTGGATTTTTTATAGACCCAAAGGGCTACATGCTGCATATAGAGCGTATGTGTACTGTATATAATGAGACACATGTTATGAAGCACGTTGTAGAATCTAGAAAAAGTTACAAAAGCACTCTGTGGTGCAGACCATGTCCAAGTTATACCATTAGTGAAATAGTATGTTTTTCTTTTGTTTGCAGTTTGCATGGAGGAAAATGTCTATGTACCATTTTTGCATCTGGCGCAAACACACTTTACAAAAACTCTACACAAAGATAATGAAGCTACAATTTTTTATATACACCTGTCTGTAACCTTCAAATCTAGGATACAGATTTCCTGAGTTGCCCCAGCTCAGTCACTTTGAACTATGTACTGAGATATATTTTTGCCAGCAGTTTTCTGACTAGTAGAAGTGACTTACTTGCAAATTGATACCTGAGCATTGTTTTGTGGTCTGACCCTTAAAGGATGAGGTCAAACAGAAGGTTATTTAAAGAAAAAAACAGCCAAAGAAAGGCAATTAAAGACCATTCAGCCATAAAATTCAACACCTCTGGCTACCTCTGAAATATGAAGGTTATATATCAAGAGTGGTAAATTTAATATTTTCAATTTAATGATTAAAAAAGCATGTGTGTGTGAGAAATGGTCAAAACTTTGGTCATGCTAGTCTTTACTTTTGGAAAACCATCTGTTGCTGCATCTTTTATACATGTTGAAGAAATGGCTCTTCTCCAAATGACAGTAGGGTTACACCAGTTTCCCCCATTTACTCATCAGTGTTATTCTGCTTGAGAAAAGCTGCATTGTTGGACATATTGTTCCTATTCACATTTCCATGCATGGACCATCACTCATTCCACCTTGACATGGAAAAACAATAAAACATTTTTCAAACGTTTTTGTAAAAGTATTGAATGGAACCGTTAAGAAAAAGCAAGCAGTTAAAACAGCCTACAACAGTGTCATCAAAGTTGGATATCTGGTTTCACTATCTAAGGGTGGCTGTGGTTGGTTGGACTGTGATTATTCGATATTATTCACCTTTCAAAATGCAAAGAATAAACATCAAGTTTAAAAATTCATCTTAGTCTAATAACATGAAAATTAAACATGTTTTTGTTCTGCTTCATTCTCACACACGGGTCTTCAGTCCTTGAGAGCCACAGCCCTGCATGTCTTAGATGTTTCTCTGCTTCAGCGCACCTGATTCACCTGATTGACCTGGTTCACGTGATTCACCTGATTCACCTGATTCACCTGATTCAGGTGAATCAAGGACAGGAGTTGAAGATCCCTGCTCTCATACTAACTTTTAAAATTAATCAAATGAGCTTTTCTCACATACAATTTATGTTGTTTTCTAAATCATCCATGGTTACTTTAGATGTCATAAAAATGAAGTTATTGGGCTACACCACAACACATTAATAATTGTTAAAATCCTGCAATGACATGTCACTTTTATGACTTTTACAGAAACATGCCACAAACATTACAGTAAAAAAAAATGACTGGCCATTTTTCTTCTCTGAACTAGTTTTATCTGGATATTTCTTGTTCCCTATGAATTGCAGTTTTGGAAATTACAATAGTCTTAGTAATAAAATACTAGCTTCCCTACAGGATTAAAGTTTTTGTTCCAGATTTTAAACCAAAATTGTGATCAGATGTGGCCCCACCCTTGGCCTCGCATACTTCATGGTCTTGGCAAGATTGCATCCCAGACACTTTTCCTGTACTTATGTCCTCACGACTCATCCAGTGCACTGATGATGATTTTACCCCTTGGCACCAGCTGGAATAAACATTATATTATTCTACACCCACTTCAAAGTTGCGGTTGTTTCCTCTTGACATCTGTGGCCGCAGACCAGACACAGCGACACGCAACGCAACGTGGTTACCAAACTCCAAACACACTCTGGGTGATCTGACAAAGAAGAACCAAAACAGTCTTAGACTCTGCTCTATAGCCTTGTATGTTGACCCAGCGCTCTCTGAGAGAGAGATATTTTCCCTTTTCTTTTTGTTTTTTTTTTTATAGTGTCATCAGCTGTGCATGTACATGTGCTCTATGATATACTGTAAAAAAAAAAAAAACTTGAAGTCAAATTCCCTTTTAAAATTTGCATGCCCTCATATTGAGAATAGATGAAATGCATTATTCATCAACCTCCTGATGTGGGGAAATTTGACATTTTAATTGAATTATGTCTACACTCTAAGAAAACCATTTTTAGTCAGTAAATTAAAATTATGTGAATAGCAGCATTCTCTTGCTGTGTCCCAGGCAGTTGAATCACATTTTTATGTGTACCGTACCCACTTCTCCATGACTCAATGACATAAAATGGCTCTTTGACTTTTTATTCTTGAGCAATGACAGTCTTTGTATCACTGCTTTAAAATAACCTGAGTTAAGCTGCTGCGTAGTCCAGTGGTTTAATCAGGCAGCCCATCTGGAGAGGGTACAGTCCTCATGCAGCAGCTGCAGGTTCAACTCCCAGCCCATGACACCACGCTGTGTGTCTTCCCCATTCTCGCTGACTAACTATGAATAAAGGCCACAAGAACCACAAAATCTTAAAAATAATAACCTGGAGTCAAGGTTTCAAACTGAAGCATGTCCTAAAATGATCTTTTTTTTTTCCCAGTACCCTGCAGCCTTGATGAACCTTGGGGCAATCCTCCACCTCAATGGGAAACTGCAAGAAGCCGAAGCCAATTACCTCCGAGCACTTCAGCTGAAACCGGATGACACCATCACCCAGTCAAATCTGCGGAAGCTGTGGAACATCATGGAGAAACAGGGCCTGAGGACCACGAGCCCCTGAGTTCTCCCACCCACCTTCTTACCATCTGCACACCAGACCCCAGGGGAAAGGACAGCCTACCAGCTCCTAGCGCCCTTTTCTCATCCAGGAGAGATGAGAGAGACTGAAGGAGGATGTTTGCACAGAGAGGCCACGACTGCTGCACAGCCCTCCTCATGACTTCTGAGCTCTCCAAATGCCTCAGGCCAGCAGCTTTCCACAATATTGCTTTCAGTTAGGTAGGCGCTACGTGGTATTTACACTCTTAAGAACTTTTTCCTGAATTACTGCTCTCACAAAATCCTTTTTATTTTTCTTGTAGAGCACTTAAAGTAAGACCACAGGTACATCTTTACAGCAATGTGAGATATAATAGAAAGGGTGAAGAAAAATAATCAAGACTGCTGCTTAGCACTTCTTGGTTTGGCTACATATTCTGTCTTGGTAATGAAGGAAAGACAAAATAAACATGGAGAATTGAATATTATCTAAAATCTGCAGATTAATCATTGAAGTTTATAATCCTGTCTGTTTATTGTCTCACTTCCACAATGGGTCACCTTTATTTGCTCATGAGATCTCACACTTCATAATGAAGTTATGAAAATTTGTAGCATTAATGAAAAGCATTTGTAGCAGATGACTTGATATTCAGTGAAAACTTGAAAAGGGAATTTAATTTGTTAGCCATTTTAGAAGAACGATGGCCCCTAAAAGCTCCTAAAAGGCACGATTTTACCAGATATAAAATGTTTTTGCTGACAAAAAAAAGACATTTAATGACCTAAAAGGTGTTCAATCTTCCTCATGAGTGCATCATTGTAGCTTTAACAACAGTGAGAAGTGATAGCAGATATTTCAACTTACAGGTAAACAGCCTTCCCACTTGCCTAAAGCTTTCATCTCTGAAAGTCGGTTAAAGCAAATGAGTCATTCTTGTCAAATACTAAACCAATGCTGATGCACAACTTTTAATCAGAGAACAATGGACGGTGGCTGTGCATTCGAGGAAAATGGTTAAATGCCTTTGAATAAAACTGTGTTTCTATAAATGAATCCTAATATATAAAGTGAAAGAGTAGCCAGAAGTAAACTGAGAGCTCAGTTACTGAGCAAGTTTGGTTTGTTACAATATGATACAGGTGTTTCCAGTACTGTCAAAACACATTTGTACATATTTTGTGCATCAAAATGTTTGTCATCAATGGCACCTTCCTGAAAGTCAGATCTAGCTGATTATTTCTGACTATTTTTTGTTGTTGTTGTTTGGCCACAGTCCTCTTTGTGTATCTTTGTCTTCTGATTATCATATAGGGAATTATTGCTCTGTGTTACCTAGCAACAGAACCAGCTGGAACTGTTTTAGCATATGAGATGAAGGAAGTTAGGAGTGGGTAGTTAAGGGTTCATGGTCACCATTCAGTAAAATCTCAGAAAACAAATATGTGCAGGTAATTACAGAGTAATATCTCCAGTGGAAAGCAAAGATTTAAAACATGTCACTTGCTGCACACATAATGTTGTCACCACTGTTTTGGTCACTATGATAGTTAGAGGGAAATGTTAAAGCAGCACAAAGGAACTTTTTCCAGTTTTTAGCCCAGGAAGTTCCCCTATTGGCATGGAGGTTCAGATGCTATTACAACACTAAGATTTACTCTTGCTTGACTTCTGACTTGGTCATTCTCATTTTTTCTTCCATCAATACTTTATAAATGTCTTAATCACTTCTGCAATAATGTCAACTGTAGCTCTGTGAGATGCTTCTTTATTGCTGAAGTTTGATATACGTATACCGTAAAGTGACAGGCAGGTTTCATAACAGATGGCTGACAGGAGTAACCCACAGGGTGCTTTGAACAGAAGTCCAAAGCGCCCTGTGGCAGGTTTTTTTTTTTTCTCATAGTAGGGATGAGAGGCCACAAGAGTTTTTCTAAAAGTAGGCAAATATCCCATCAAATGAGACTGAAACTAATATTTTGAAAAAAAAAACAACAACTTGTTTGTGCTGCTTTAAGTGAGTTAGTCACAGTTCTCTTTTATTTCTTACCTAGATGTCTCACACATACAGTCAAAACATGCTGATTCCTTCTGTGTATATGTATGAAAAAAAGTGTTTATGAAAAAACACGTGATTGCTTGAGTGAAGAGGTTTTTTTTTTTTTTTTAAAAAGAAAAAAGTGTTTCACTGTGTGTCTGCTCAGGGATCTCAAGCAGTGGGCTATCGTAAAAACTTGTTCACGGAGCGTTTACTAAATTAAAATGTATTTTTGAAAGTTGTTGTATTTGTATAAATTATCAAGATTTGTATCCCTTTTTTCTCCTTTTTGTAATATAAAAAATTGAACAATGTGCCAGAATAGACTTTCTTTTTCTTCCCAATGTTGCTTTTCTCTCACACAATAAATTGATGGTGTTCTGCTCTTTTTGGTTCACATGCATATCATTGTATTATTAATCACGGATTAATTTATACACGTCACACCGGCCAATCTAAAACATAAAGTTCATTACAGTGTAACAGGAGGCACAGCTCTAAGTAAGAATTTACTTTGTACTCATGTTGACTTCAAACTTAATGGGGTGGTCTCACATGCTCTGGGAGAATTTTTACAGGGCATTTCAAGTCTCCCCTGCAAATTACCTTAACTGTGTCATAAAATCAACTGAAATAGATCTCCCTTACTTTGATCTTTGAACAACAAAGAAAACGTAAATATTCCCATATGGAACGGGTAGCACAGTGCGTACATATGGTTGGTGTGTCTCCAACCAACCCCCCACAAATCATACCCTGCTGACAAGCAAAAGGCCCATCCCTGTGAATGGATCAGTCTGCCTTGTGATGTTTCTCACATGTTAGCTTGGAAGGTCTGCTCCCATGATCTGAGCACACCATGGTGCCCAGCTCTCCTTGTTGGACTGGAATGCACAAATGCTGCTTGCACTGTCTTGTCCGCTTTGTCTTCTTTTTCTCATAACACATGCACATCTCACTTGATTTCAGTAGCAGTGAAATAGAAAACTCACTATTTACGCTACCAAGGCAGTGCACTTGAATTTCTTTGTATGCAAAATATACATTGTGTCTTTCCTCACTGACATTAGTACATGAAGCAACTGGGACTGGAACTTTAAATTATTCTCTGGTTTGATTTAGGCTGAGATATCTTGCCAACTACTTTCAGAGTTTGATGAAAGTGCATAGATATTTGTGATCACAAGAGATTTATCTTAATCATTTATGTTCAATAAAAGGCTTTTCTTAACCTTTGAAACTTTCTAATATCAGCAGGAAGGGTGGATACAACAGACATCAATGTTTGCACACATTATTCTTTTAAAGGTGGATTTGAAGTTTGATATAGATATGCCCATCCCTCACTTTGTTATTCTCTTCTTTACAGAAGAAAGTGTTCTTATATTATTTGGTTTTATAGTAAAGTCACAAAAAATCACAAAACCTTTAACCTTGAATAAAATTTGAAAAAATGATTTCTCCCCCCCCCCCCCCCCCCCCCACCAAAAAAAAAA
The DNA here is from genome assembly GCA_018398805.1 of Hirundichthys speculiger. Classification (NCBI taxonomy): domain Eukaryota; kingdom Metazoa; phylum Chordata; class Actinopteri; order Beloniformes; family Exocoetidae; genus Hirundichthys; species Hirundichthys speculiger. The sequence continues at coordinate 694,073 of JAGFBZ010001543.1, read as the reverse complement.
AAAAAATCCACATTGTATGCTTTCTTTACTTATCATTCAAGGTTCATAAAAACCTGGTTTAGCTCCATCTTGCATCTAAGAAAATGAAGAATATCTTTATTTTAGTCTCATGGCTTCAGCATACATCTTTGCTTTTGAACCTCTTCCACTCCAAAGCACTTCAGTCTAAGAGGAAAGAATTTTTCTCATTATTCTCTGATCTGGAAAATGTGCCTGCTGATATCAAGCAAATATTTTGTGGTATGTGCTGATGTACTATAATTTCTTTCATCTCCAGTTCCTGAGCCAGAGAGCTCACAGCAACCTGACCAGCTTCTTTAGAGTAGTTGACTGTGCGTGATGCTGAGAAGCCCTTCTCTCTGGACCCAATACCCATTGTTATGATTTGATAGAAGAAGCATTAAGATGAAGCTCCTGCCTCAGATGCAGACTCTGCCTCTTATTATTGAAGTGTTTTGATGTCCAGAAAGGAAAATTTAAAAAGGAAATTGTATTTCTTCAGCATTATATTACACAGTACTATGTTCAACTCAGTGAACCCAGAGCTATTGCCTTTTAAATGCAAAGTCATAATTAAAATAAAATAATTAAAACTTCCATCTATCCATCCATTAGCTCCCGCTTGGTTCCGGAGTCAGGTTGCGGGGACAGCAGCTTCAGCAGAGAGGCCCAGACCTCCCTCCCCCCAGCCGCTTTCACCAGCTCCTCATGGGAGAACCCCGAGGTGTTCCCAGGCCAGCCGAGAGATATAATCTCTCCAGCATGTCCTGGTCCTGCCCCCGTGGCCTTCTCCCAGTTGGACATGCCCGAAGCACCTCTTCTGACTGAGAACCATGGTCTCAGATTTGGAGGTGCTGATTCTCATCCCTGCCGCTTCACACTCGGCTGCGAACCGCTCCAGCAAGAGCTGCAGATCCCCACTCGATGGTGCCAACAGGACCACATCATCTGCAAACAGCAGAGACGCGATCCCGACACCACCGAACTGGAACCCCTGGAACCTCCTAGAAACTCTCACTGAAAATAAATCCGACTTACAACCGGCAATGGAGACTAAACTCTCACTCCATTTGTATAGGGACTGGTGGCTGGGCCTTCACCCATGGGGCGACCACCAGGCACTCCCAAACAAGCCCCTCCCTCAGGGCTCAGCACCCCCCGTTGCTCCTGGGGGGGGTGTCCCTCCTGTGCCCCTCAGGGGGTCCCCACAGGACCCCCTGAGGGACACGGTCAAATGCCTTCTCCAAGTCCACAAAACACATGTGGACTGGTTGGGCAAATTCCCATGCTCCCTCCAGGACCCTAGTGAGGGTACAGAGCTGGTCCGGTGTTCCACGACCAGGACGGAACCCACCTTGTTCCTCCTGAATCCGGGATTCGACAATCGCTCAAACTCTCTTCTCCAGCAGCCCTGCATCTACCGGACTAGTGAGGCTGAGGAGTGTGATTCCCCTGTAATTGGAACACACTCTCTGGTCCTCCTTCTTAAAAAGGGAGAACCACCACTCCTGGTCTGCCAGTCCAGAGGTACTGCCCCCAATTTCCATGCAATGTTGCAGAGACGTGTCAACCAAGACAGTTCTACAACATCCAGAGCCTTCAGGAACTCAGGGCATATCTCATCCACCCCCGGAGCCCGGCCACTGTGCAGCTTCTTAACTACCTCAGCGACCTCAGCTCCGGTAATGAACGAGTCCACCTCTAAGTCCACAGGCTCAGCATCCTCCACGGAAGACATGTTGGTGGGATTGGGAAGGTCCTTGAAGTATTCCTTCCACCGCCGAACGACATCTCCAGTTGAGGTCAACAGCATCCCACCCCCACTATACACAGTGTTGGTGAAGCACTACTTTCCCAGCTTGAGCCGTCTGATGGTTTGCCAGAATCTCCGTGGAGCTGATCAAAAGTTTTTTTTCCATGGCCCCACCGAACTCCTCCCACACAAGTTTTCGCTTCGGAGACCACCAAAGCTGCCGCCCATTTGGCCTGCCGATACCTATCTGCTGATTCCAGAGTCCAACAACCTAACTTATCCCGGTAGGACTCCTTCTTCAGTCTGACGGCCTCTCTTACCTGAGGTGTCCACCACCGAGTTCGAGGATTGCTGCCACGGCAGGCACCGACAACCTTATGGCCACAGCTCCGGTCAGCATGTCCCCCGCCTCCCACGGATTGTGACTGAAGCTGTTGGAGGTGCGAGTTGAAGATCTTTCTGACAGGTTCCTCTGCCAGACGTTCCCAGCAAACCCTTACTACACGTTTGGGCCTAACAGGTCTAACCGGCATTCTCCCCTACCATCTGATCCAACCCACCACCAGGTAGTGATCAGGTGACTGCTCAGCTCCTCTCTTTACCCGAGTGTCCAAAACATATAGCCGAAGATCAGATGATACGACTATAAAGTCGATCATCGATCTACAGCCAATAGTGTCCTGATGCCATGTGCATTTATGGACACTCTTACGCATGAACATGGTGTTTGTTCTGGACAAACTTTGACGAGCACAGAAGTCCAACAACAAAACACAACTGTCACTTGGCACATAAGCGCAAATGACAGTCAGCCCGTTCCCCGACCCGAAGGTGCAGGGAAGCTACCCTCTCATCCACTGGGGAAAACCCCAACATACATGCTCCAAGCTGGGGGGCTATAAGCAAGCCCACACCAGCCCATCGCCTCTCACCCTGGGCAACTCCAGAGTAGAATAAGGTCCAGCCTCTCTGAAGAAGATTGGTTCCAGAGCCCAGGCTGTGCATTGAGTTGAGCCCGACTATATCTAGTCGGTACCTCTCAACCTCACGCACAAGCTCAGGCTCCTCCCCACCAGAGAGGTGACGTTTCATGTCCCAGTAGCCAGTTTAGTCATCCAGGGGTCAGCACGCCAAGGCCCACGCTTTCGGCTGCCACCCATAACACAATGCACCCAACTCCTATGACCCTCCCTGTGAGTGGTGGGCCCACGGGGAGGCAAACCCATGTAGCCTGTTTGGGCTGAGCCCAGCCGGGCCCCATGGGTAAAGGCCCGGCCACCAGGTGCTTCCCAAAAAAGCCCCTCCCTCAGGCCTGACTCCAGGGTGGGGCCCCGGTAACCCTAACCCGGGTGAGGGACATCGAGCTCTTGTTTAGATTTTATTCACAAGAGTCACGCTTGGTCTGGTCGTCCCCCAGGACCAGTTTGCCTTGGGTAACCCTACCAGGGGCAAATGCCCCCAACAACATAGCTCCAGGCACACAAACCCCTCCACCACGTTAAGGTGGCAATTCAGGGAGGAGCTCCTGAAAACTGGCACACACTTTATCAGCCTTCAGACATGGCATAAAAACATTTTCTCCCTCAGGAATGATGTATGTCAGCCTTGCTTATTTTATTTTATTTTTTTGGCACTAGTGGCCTTTTTATTTGACAGTGAAGGAGAGACAGGAAGCAGGGCAGAGAGAACGGGGAAGACATGTGGCAAAGGGCAATCTGGGTCGGGAGTTGAACCTGTGACCAGCTGCCTGTATTCTCAGTACATGGGCTGCCTGCCTTAACCACTGCACCAATATACCCAGCATAAGTCCAAAATTCTATATTTCTGAACAACAAAGACTGAGAATCTAAAATCTTTCTTTGCATTATTGAGACAGAATAGGATTCTGAATGTGGTAATACGTGTAGATGTGGGAAGGACTGTAAAATTCCAACCATCTGCAACAGGAAATGGAAAAGGTAATAATTCAGCCACCAAGCTATATTTATGACTGTCTTGGTATGATAATCAATGAAACCTGTGTGAAATGTATTAGAATTTTATTTTTTCCTTACTACCCTAAGACAGAGCATAAAAACATGAAACCCAGCAGCTAAGGTCACTTTATCTATGATGCTGGCACATAAATACATTCTGGTTGCCAACACTGCACAGACAGTTTAGTTACCACTTGGATTTCGGATTCACAAGTTTCTACTGTTGGAAACTTTAAATTTGAGCAAAACACAACAGTTTATATAGTGTCAAAAAAAAAAAAAAAACAACAATATATATGGTCCGTTGCTGGCCAGGAGAGAAAAAAATCCCATCCACCGAGACATGTTGGCCAACTTTCCTCACAAAGAAATTCACATTTCTTTAGAGACAACTTTGAAACAAAAGCTAAATGCTTTGTGTGAAGTTCTAGCAGTTAAATCAGGATGAAAAACATACTTGATCACTGCTACACAGTTGTAAACTTATGTTTTTAATAAGACCGTTGAAGCTCTTGCTTTTGCAGGCGCACACCACCTGGAGAAGATGACAGTACAAGTAAATGCTGCCCTCTATCATGTCATAGAGAATCAATGTTAGAAATAAGTCTCCAGACATAGGTGTTCTCAGCAGACTGTAAAACAAGTTTTGTTTGGATTGGATTAGGACGCTACAGCATGTATTTACCTGTTTTTTTTTGTTGTTTTTTTGTTATTGTTGATGGAGGTTTAAGCTTCAGGTCACATCTTAGTTGATGAATGATTATAATAACACCATAGATAAATCAAACAACACAGAAAAACATAATATGACTGTTTTAGATTACTACTCTTAAAAACTCTCAGAAATTACAAGATACAATGGTGCCACCTGCATATATTCTAATACAAGAAATTAGATGAAGGATATCTTATGTGAGTTGGTCTTGATAAATGTTGATTAGCAGTAATTTTTTCTGACTTTGCAGCAATATTACTTTCTACTGAGCTTTAAAACAATAAAGAAGAGGTGTAAGGAAATAGAATGCTACCAACTGAACCAGTCACATTTGCTGTCAACCTAATTACATTTCTTCAGAAGAGCACATCAGGCTGGCAGGCTGATTCAGCTGGCTGCTGGTTCCCAGCTATGGTAGACAAATGTCATTGATTCAACATACCGATCACGCATTTTCCCAGTCTGAGTCATGCAGCACAACTCTCGCTTGTGCATAAGTCACCATGTTGTTACATTAAGCAGATTTTTTTTTTTAATTTAAAGTGGGCATGGCATCAGAGAACCAGCAGAAAATATTATGGCTACAATACTGACATTGTGGCTTTTCTCCATCTACAAATCAGGCATACTACAATCTCTCTTCCCAATATATGTAAAACCATGCAGTGCCCAAGCACAGTACACCTCTACAAAAAAGCATCAGACATCAGGAACTGTGCCGTGCTTGAACATTCACTCGAAACAGAACATTTACTCTCACCAAAAGAAACAGACTCTAGGGGTCATTTGTGTGACTGTGACTATATCTTCAAGTTCAAGTGCCTGGAATCTTTAAAAACCCATTATAGGCTCTGACTAATTGTTGGCGAGGAACAAAATTCTACTTCCCTGTTTGGATTTTATCCCTACATAAACTGGCAACTGCAATCAACAAACCCATGCCTGTGTGTGATCTTTCATGGCAGGCCGTGTGTGCTTGTACAGGTGTTCAATGTCAGCATAAAAAAGGAGTTAGAGACACAACCCAGATCCCCGTCATTCCACAATGGCCACCTCTGAGGATTTAGAGAATACTGTGAACAGCCAGACCTAAATGGCACCCTTAACTTACCACATCTCTCAGGAAACGGCACAATTTTTTCAATGTCTCTCAGAATGTACTTTTACTTTTTTTTGTCCAGTGATTCTAAAAAAACCTCAAACCTTTGAGCTGGAACAGCACAATGTGTGCAGAAATATATGTAGTGTATATGTCACGTGGGCATGGAAGCAAAAGGAAGCAGGTGCAGTCTGTGCATATCAAGACCTGTAAGATTGATTAGTTCCAGATACAGAGATATGATGTGAAGATCCCTAAGTTTCAATACAAAACAACAGGCTTTTCTCCAGACAGCTGGATTTCCATTCAGACCATTGCATCACATGTTCCATGGAGTTTGTAAGGCTCTGGAGGCAGTTGCCCAGACCAGTTGCTCTGATATCTCACATCATGAAAGTCCTGGAGAGACTCTTACTGGCCCACCTCAACAAGCAGGTCAGCACCTTTCAGGACCCATTACAGTTTGCATATGTAATGGGCTTTGGAGTTGAAGACGCCTATCATCTACCTGCTTCACAGAGCCCACTCTCATCTGGACCAATCAGGCAGCACTTTGGGGGTCATGTTCTTTGATTTCTCAAGTGCTTTTAATACAATTCAGCCTGCGTTGTTACGTGAGAAGCTCCATAAGTTCCAGGTGGATTCCTCCACAACCTCCTGGATTTATGACTACCTCACAAACAGACCACAGTTTGTGAGACTGAAAGGTTGTTTGTCTGAGATGGAGGTCAGCAGCATTGGAGCACCACAAGGAACTGTTCTCTCACCATTTCTCTTCACGCTCTACACCTCTGACTTCCAGTACAACTCTGAGTCCTGTCATCTGCAGAAATACTCTGATGACTCTGCAGTTGTTGGGTGTATCAGCAACGGACAAGAAGCCGAATACAGAGAACTGGTCTGTCAGTTTGTGAAATGGTGCAGTAACAATCATCTCGTATTAAATACCAGCAAAACTAAGGAGATGATTGTTGACTTCAGGAGGAGCAAGAATCAACACAGCAGTGTTTCCATCCTGGGAAAGGAGGTGGAGGTGGTGGAGGAATACAAGTACCTTGGAGTTCAGCTTGACAACAGACTGGAGTGGAAATGCAACACAGAATACATCTACAAGAAAGGTCAGAGAGACTCTACTTTTTAAAAAAGCTGAGATCTTTTAATGTCTGCACCAAGATGTTGCTCATGTTCTATAGGTCTGTTGTGGAAAGTGCAATCAGCTCTGCAGCCATCTGCTGGGGCAGCAGCATCAGAACCAGAGACCTGAAGAGAATCAACAAACTGATCAGGAAAGCTGGATCTGTGCTGGGTGTAACTCTGGAGCCGCTGGAGCTGATTGTAACAAAAAAGAATGCTGCACAAGCTGATGAAGATGATGGATGACTCTTCACACCCTCTCCATGACACAGTGATCAAACAACAGAGTGTGTTCAGTGAGAGGCTTCTTCAGGTCCGTTGCAAGACGGAAAGATACAGAAGATCATTCCTGCCAGCAGCCATCAGCCTCCACAACAAGACATCCTACTATTATTAATTCAATATTAATATTGCTGTCATTTATTTATTGTTGAAAAAAACCCTTACTACAATGTTGAATTTCCCTTCTGGGATTAATAAAGTATTTATCATTTCATTTTCATTTCCATAAAATGATATTTGAAGGTGAGTTGTGTAAGAGTCAGTGTGGTCTCTGAACCCAGAAATGCCCAGAAATTCTAATTCATGCAACAGAATGACAGAACGAAGCCTCTCAGCTGGCCTACAGAGGTGATTCCATGTGATTCAATCCATACTGACAGTCATAGCAGAGCTCCTCATCTTTTGAGCAATGCTTTTGTTGGAGAGCTGATTGAAGGTACTTTGCAACAAGGTTTCATTAGTGGATTTTAACCCTCCTGTTATGTTCGTTTCGGAGGAACAGCAATTATGTTCCCGGGTCAATTTGACCCAGGAAATGTTTGATCATCCAAAAGTATCTAAAAACTAAAAACTCCCAAATAAACACTGTTTATATCTCATTATTAACTCCATCACTAACTATTTAAATCAATATTTAGTGCATTGTTGTTCTTTACCTCTCACAGATCATGGTTCAATGGTAATTATTCACTCGTTTTCTTTTTTTAATTAATGTTAAAACATTTTTAGATGTGCATTGGAAAGACCGATCTATAAAATACAATAGTTCAATCTAACATTGACTTTTTTTGTAATTATTCTATATTTTCAACTTTTCTTTTTGGGGTGATGTTGATAAATTAGCACAAGAAAACCTCATCTTCCGGATCAAATTGACCAGCTGAATTAAAATCAAAATCTACTGAATTTACAATGAAAGAAAACTGAAGAATTGTTTTTTGAACCAGAAAGTAATAAAAATAAGAAAAATCAAACTAACAGATTAACAAAATGAACATGGTGTGTTCATATGTGTGTCTGTGAGTCTCCACTGCACACAAGTGACATGTCATCACGTTGTGACAATAAATACTACGCAATGTGTAAAACCAGAAATCCATCCATCCATTATCCAACCCACTTATTCCTGTGCAGGGTCATGGAGGTCTGCTGGAGACAGAAGCTTAGACAGAAGATGTGCTCCTTGCAGAGCTTTGATGGGTTCTACTCTGGAAAGATCTCCTTCCAAATGACAAATGCATTGTAGGCTGATCTATCAGTCATGTTATAAAAGAGAGACCAGCGGTCAGCTTTCAGTCATTCGTTTGGTGCTTTTAGACCCAATGACTTGGTCTAAATGATCCACCCCTCACTTTGGTGGCATTGTAGGGATCATACTTGGTTTCTGATCTTCTCTTGAGCTGATTTCAGACTTTTTATGCAAAGTGCTCATGACATTTTGACATTTCCCTCCTTTTTGGGGCAGAAAGGCTCTTGGGCTGTGGTGTCTGTGAAGGCAGACATGGAGGACTCAGGGGTCCTGTTCTTGGTTACCAGCAGCTCAGCAGAGAGTTCACACTGGTTCTTTTGGACCGCTCCAACCATCGTGAGCTTTCTCTTTAGAAGTCCCTGACTCAAGTTGCAGCTTGTGAAAAAATTGTCACAGGTTATATTCTGCCTTCTGAGACCACATGTCATGTCAAGCACGACCCAAAGGAGAGGGTGTGAAACTGGGGAGAAATGGGGGTCACAGTTGCAAAGAAAAAAAAAAAAACTATTATATTAGATACTTATAACCCCTTTTAGTCTCCATTTTGGCTGCCGGGTCAAATTGACCCGAACATAATCTATGTAACATAAACGTGGAGAGGGGGGTTGCAAATATGTTACATGAACAATTTTTATTTTATATGTTGATTAGACTAATTAAGCCAAGCAGAATACGTTTTATCCTGAAAAAATACTTTAAACTATTTTTTTTTTATTTTTAATTTTGAAAACGGGTCAATTTGACCCGCAACATAATAGGAGGGTTAACATACTGTAAGTCCAGTGTTAAATGGATTTATCTGATTTCTTTTTTGTTGGTTAGAATCCACCAAAGGGGTAATAAACTAAGTCAAATGACTCACTGATTTAACAGAATGGGAAAAGAGGGAACAGAACATTCTGTTATGTTTTTCCAGGGCATAATCAAATAGATATTTTAGGACTGTTTTCTATTATCTCGCACACTACTGAAGATTAATACAGAGCAGATTAAAAAGGCTCTTTTTTTGAAAGGCAAACATTTTGCGTTGCTTATGTAATCTCTATTATGTCAGTTGTTTTGATTGTTTACTTTTGAGTTTTCAATGATTCTTTTTCTTACTGAATTCGTTTTTGTTAGTTTTTAGACAAGTTTCTCCACCTTTTTTGTGTTATTTTTTTCCAGAGAGGTGAAGCCAAGGTGAATGGCTGGCCTAACCTCCTAAAACCAGCTGCCATCAAAAGAACATGCTGAAAAAGGAGTTATCATACTGCATTTCTATGTTCTTTTTAACAAAGAATTCAATAGACATTTCATTAATTTAATTCCATCAAAGCCTTAGGAAACAGTACTAACTTCTTTAAAAAAGTTATGTCTTAGCAGACAAAAAAACAGTTAAAACCTAGTAAATTAAAACTCATACCATACCAACTTAATTGATAAAGGACTTTAAAATCAAACACAGTGGACTGAAGAACTGGAATCTTCATCAAATTTAATAAAAAAATTGAGAAATACATTCACAAAACAAACAAAACCTTAATTAATTAGGCACAACTCACAATTTGGAGTCACAAAGAAAAAAACAAATACTTAGAAACTCCTGTGGAGATTGCTGAAAGAGCACTTATTTGTCCTACTTTACTTGCATTTGTATTTTTTTAACCACTTTATTTAAAGAATTTTCGATTATATAAACGACAACCCACATACCTCCCCAGGGCAAGAGTGCCAAGAAAAAGACGACGGAACAACAACAACAAAAATGTTTCAAAATATTGATCCACTAGTCAGACAAGTTAAATAAATAGAAAAAAACAAACAAGATAATGTGTGTGGTCAGAGATCTAACTTCTTCACATACTCAATAAAAGAAGACCATACTGTGGTGTGTGTGTGTCACAAGAGCTGTATAGTGTATGTCTTATCTTTTCTAACTGAGGCAGAGATAGAACCTCCTGGATCCATCTCCCAAAGGGCAGGGATTTATTAAATTTCCAATTCATTAAGATCACCCTGCGAGCTACAAGGCTGCAGAACGCCACTGCTCTCTTCTGTTTGTTAGTGATACACATTCCTGAGGGTGTGACTCCAAACAAAGCGGTGAGTGGGTTAAGTCTGAGTGATGAGTTACATAAAACTGACAGACAGTTCGAAAATGGCGGCCAGAAGTCAAGTAAAGATGAACAGGACCAGAACATATGGCCTAGTGACACTTGGTTGCCACACCTAGGGCAGATGGGAGGAACAGATGAATAGAATTTAGCCAGCCTATCATTGGAGTGATGTAGTCAATGAAATACTGGCATGCGGGTAGGCGTTCAATGGGGAAAAAAACAACAAAAAAGGGAAAATAAAACTAGCAGCTACTGTTTAGTGAGAGGTTTAGAATACTATTTGGCAGTTTTAGAGGATTACATTTAGATAACCTGTAGTTTTCATGCAAAGCTTGAGGAAGTTGCATGTTACATGCCGCTGCTCCCGAGCGCCTCCCTTGCGTTTGTATATTTGATAGTTACAGTGAATTTTACTCTTAAAGCGATCATAATAAACCGATTCATTACTTTTGCAAACACGATATGCAGTAAGACAAAGGCATATTTTAGTCTGAAGAGTCAACTGTCAGCTCAGTCATAAAACCATCACATCTCATATCTGTAATTTAGAACCCTACTTAGGCTCTTCATACTCCCATCTGATTTAAGAAAAGTTTCTGTCTTCTTTCTGGAGCTGCTGCTGCAGCTGTCAGAGGCTCCTCATCTCAGCCTCACCTGCTGTTATAGTATTTACATCAACTACAATATCACAAAGTTAGTATTTGCAAGTTGAGTTTTCATTTGGTGTGTTTTCATGTTTTCTCTCTGTGTTGCAGCAGCAGGGAGTCATCCCAAGTTCAGTTTCATAGCAAATTAAACTATTATATTGATTTATGCAATGATTTTTCAATGATATTTTTGTTTCAAAACATCAAAAGACAAGCACAAGACATTATGTTTGCTTCTGTAGTCAGAATAGAAGGACTAGAACAAAACATTTCTTCATGATCTGGTTAAATAATATGACTGTAAAACAGTCTTTGAAAGGCTAACTGTCTATTAGAAATGGCCAACTTAATAGTTAAAATTTTCAGGTAGATCATAACCAGATGGTTTTAGCAACTTAAATTTGAAAAATAAATGTATGGTTTACAGATATTTAAAATATTCCAGCTGTATAAAATATAATTTGCATCATATTTTGTAGTCCTGTGGTCTTTGTAGTTTTTTTTTTTTTTTCTATTTTTTAACATGATCTCACACTTTTGGAAACATTCTCTTTTAGTGTCTATCTCACTGTCATGCTTCTTTAAGAAATCTGACACCAAACCTTCAAAGTACTCCTCCACAACAGAGCAGAACCTGAGAATGTTCTGCAGTTCTGCAGTATTCAGAATTCATTGGTAAAACACAAGCAGATGAGTAAGAAGAGTAGCAGAAAGGGAGGGAGCTTACGTCAGCATCTATTTGTTCTTGGTGCAAGCTACTTAGAAAAAAAGAGAAAAAAAATAGACAAAATATTGTACACTTTTTAAAAGTTATGGGGAAAAAATTGGACTTAAAAAAAGCTGGAACGTGATTTCAGCTCTTTATTGTCTTGGGCACAAACTTTTGGTCTGAGTAGGAAACTCTTGTTTTGTCCCGCATACAAGCGCGATTGCTGTGTTCACATATACCAAACGAACCGATCTTTAGGGGGAAACGCTCCCTGTTTGGGAACAACTGCTCCAAACGGGACAGGTGTAAAAGCACCCTTAAACAGAAAATGTCATCATGTGAAGTGTTTTTACTGTAATGACTGTTTATGGTGTGGTTGTAATTCATAGTTTATCTTAGGGGACTTCTGTGAATTTTAAACACAGCTTGAGTTTGACATGTTTGCAACATTGCATCTCCAGCTCTAAGTTTTATACAAACAGTGCTGTGCAAAAGTTTTAGTCACCTTAGATACTGGACTATCACACAGTTGTCTGATCTATTCTGTTGCATCCTGCAGCATAACAACCCAAAACAAACAACTCAAATGATTCACAAGAGATACATTCAAAGTGAAAAACAAGGACTTCTGCAACTACAGAGCCATGACTCTGAAACCAATCAAATGAACAGCCAAGCTCCCATCTAGCTTGAAAAACATAGGCTGACTAAGGTTTCAGCTTGTATGGCATATATACCAGGAAACTGTGAAATCATACCCATGCCAGCTTTATTTTGATATTTCCAACCATTAGTCGGTGAAATATTTCTATTTCAGCCATTTATTTTAAGTGGCCACACAGCAAGAGCATCCGTTCTTCACTGCTGTTAAGCTTGTGAATTCATACTCCCTCACTCACAAATTTTATGTCTTCCTACAAATTCATGCACGTGAGGGCTCAAATTAGTTTGTAAGCTGAATTGCATTCAAAAAGTGACTCATACCATCTCAAAAAGTAAGTTGCCAATATTCTCTTGATAAAATTTGGAGTATGTTTTCTTCTTGCAAAAATGCCACTAGTCAGGTCTTTTGTGGCTCGACCCCCACTAATGCAGAGTATGTCATGTATCCATAACATAGTAGAAATGGATATTTAAGTTCCTCTGAGACCCTTGAGCACGTAACCTGTTCCAGTCACCCACTGCCACCATCCATCATGCAAATCTAAAACACGGAGACCATGCTCAAGTCTGCCATGATGTGCTTTACTAAACCCTCATGTCAAAAATCCAGTAAAAAGGTTTGCTGCTAACAGCTCTGGACATTTCCTTTTAAAAAAAAAAAAAAACATAACTGAAATGGGACTCTGGTGAGTGAGTATAGAGGGAGCAACAGGTCTCACATCAGCTGGGTTTGGGTAGCAAAGTTTGACACTTTCCTTAGTCCTTAGTTTTTGCTATGGGCAATGTGGGCTACCGCCCAGGGCGCAATCTATTTGGGGGTGCACATGTGCCATTAAAAAAAAAAAAAGAAATTGCTAGTTTTCTAGACTAATACTGCTCATTTCCACGTCAAGTTAGTAGAGTAGGCGCTGGGGCGCCCCTACTATCATGTCAACTTGCTGCTGAGAGTAATGTATACAGTTGTGTGTGTCAGAAGAAAAGGCAGGGGGGAGACGGGAGGGGGGATCAACTCTGCAACTGCAGAGGTTGTGAGCAGATTGAGTCTCACTCTCAGAGGAAAAGCAAGGAGGGGGGCAGGGGTATTCATTCATGAAATTAACATAGATATTATAAACATTTATTGGGTTATGACATAACCCAATGAATATCTATGTAAAATGTAAAAAAAAAAAATTGTTACCATCACAGCAATCTTGACTCTGGGTGATTGATGGACGGAAAAGATGAGTCGAGTCAAGGGTGCTGCATCATGGACAAATGACCAAAAAAAAACCATCAGGTGCCCAGTTCAGGAAGAGAAGGAAAGAAGGAGAAACGTTCAAAAGATAAAGGTATGCAGGTCCCTATGAGTGACGTTAATTTTGCATATAATAAAACAGTAGCCTATACGCTATGTATTATCCTCTTGCTATTATGTTGCCACAGTGTTTAGCCACAGAAGATGACTGTATTTGTTTTTTAGCTTTGCTGAACTAGCAGCTAGCATTTCACCAGTAGGCTAGTTTGTGTTTACAACACAAGTGCAAGTTCACACAGGCTTATTCGTCTGGGAATTTGGTTAAACAATAGTGCACCCTGACTGTGGAATTTTTAATGCTATACGTGGGTCTATGCTAACTTAAATAACTTAAAATAACATTCATGTCATTATACACCGACATGATGTTTTGTAAGCTTTATGTGATATAGCTTTTTGAATAATCTGTAGTGTGTTATGCTTAGTTAAATAGGGTGTTAATAAATGAGAATAATTCGTGCAATTATTATGGTTTATTTTAATTGGGTAACTGATGCATGTTAAGTGTGATCTAACTTACATATTGTATCTTAATTGTAAATTCTGGGGCACTTCTGAAATATTTTGGAGCAGCTCCCACTGGCCAAAATGAGGAGCCATCTACCGCTGCAGCCACATCTTTGCAGGACCTGTTGCTGTCTGGCCTTTCAGTTGTTGAACTGTTTCTTGTTGTGCTCCCTTTGTTTTTTTTCTAGATTGTTTGGTTTTGTTTGGTGTTTTGTCCATCTATCCTTCTTTTTCTTCTACCCGTATTCCTGGCTATGGTTTTTCTTCCCTGCCCTACTGTCCATCTACCTCCTGGTTTCGTCTGTTAAGTTGTTTTTTTTTTTTGTTCTTGTTTTACAAATAAAGGACTTTTCAGTTGGACACTGCTGCCTCCTGTTCTCCAGCATTTGGGTCCTTACCCTAAATCCTGATGGAAGACCTGTGTGAGACAGCTCTGGCTTCTCCCTGTGGGTACGGTGCACCCTTTCTGCTCTGTGTTCTCCAGAGCTGGGGACCTGCCCTCTTGCCCTCTGTGGAGTGGTGGTATGAGTATTGGGGCTTGAAGCCGTCCTTTTCTGCCTTCGTATCATACTCCCCGTGCTACTGGTGTGCTCTAGTTGTGCTGGCCGGTGCCCTCCCAAGAATTCTGGGGTGATCCATTTTCCGTGAGCTCTGGTTGCGGTGGGTTCATGGCCTTGGTCATGCCTACGACTGGTCAGTTCGCGGATCAGGCTGGAGGGTTACTGTTGGACCTGGGGTAAATCCAGTGCACTGGTAGGGGTCTGCTGCATGACACTAGCTCAACCCACCAGCACCATCTGTGTAGTTGGTGCAGCCTGTAGTGGTGGTTACAACCTCTGGTTGATGCTGAGAAAGTGTTCATGGTCAGCATCAGTGCTGAGCTTCTTCGGCTCTGGTGTAGATGTGCAGGTGCATCAGGCATCACAACACAATCAATCTCACATTCACATTCACACTCACATACATCATCATACTACTCACACCACACCAAACACTGCCTTGTGTCTTGTGTCTCTGTCTGTCCTTTTCTTTTATTTCACTATCGGTGATTTTAGTCCTCTCTGACAGAATCAGGGTTTCAAATGTTAATAAAATACGCTAGCTCAAACTGTCAAAGAGGGCTAGTGAAGGACACATACACACAGAAAACCTAATATCTGCTTCAATGTCACATTGCATATATACCTGACTTTGAAAAAAGGTTTTTGCTGAATTTTGGAATTAACCATTAAGATAATAACTTAATGGCATACATAGTTTACATACAAAAAAAACCCAAAACACACACACAAAAAAAAAAGTTGATGTAAAATGACAGCCAGTTTTTGATTTGCTGCAAAGATTTTATTTAAATTGCTTATTCCACGCAGATACATTCAGTGTCATTTAAAAGAAGAACATGCACCTCATTTCAGTATATTTTTTTGTCAAGAAATGTTAATTAACATCTGCTCGAGCAACATAAACTCAACCTCACAGGGATGGGGAAAAAAAATTCAGAAATCGCAAAAAATTGTCAAATGTCAAAAAAAATTCTTTTGAACAGTAGGTGCATCTTAATTGGTACTGAAAGCCCATTACACGTCTGACTGTAACAGTGCCTTTGATTATGCTTGTCATCCTCATTCGAGGGGCTCAAGGCCACAGACTTTTGTTGCAAAAGGAAAAATCCCCAAAACAGCATACATTACAATTGCTGTGATATTTCAAACTAGACAAAGAAGAAAAGTGAGAAAGCTCCCCCCCCCCTCCCAAATGCTCAACATAGTGGTTATTCACAGCTAAAGTTTGAAAAGGGATTTTACGATGCCTTGTAAAGACAAATGTTTATAGTGTAGCAGAAGTGTACAAACAATGTAATTACAGTAAGAGCAACAGCCCAAATCAGATTCTGTAGTACCAATGGCCAAAATGTCTCAGAATCACCAGGTAAACATATTTTCGTCAGAGTAACATAATTTTTCTGTTAAGATCCCTAGTTGTAACAACAATATGAGATGCTGCTTGTGTAAATAATTAATGCCATGGATTAATTTGTAATTTTTGTGTTGTATTTCTATTAAACGTTTAGTGGACTTGCAACACTGTTTTATAGGTTAATTTGCTGTTCTGGTTAAAGGATCATAATTGATACACATGCAATAAACGAATCACCAAAACTTTTCTCTAGAAGAAATTTCTCCCATAACTGACAGTGTTTTCTCACCCAAAATGCAAGTTTTTTTTTCTCACATTTGAGCTACAAAACACATCACAGGAGATAAAGCTGTAATTTAAATACTGTGCATTGACTTCTCCTAGCAACCATAAATGTGAAACCACATGAAAACTGAATCAATGCGTGTCATTTTTGTTTGTATGAGCACTAACAAGTTCCACACTCTAAGGTTAAATGGGTGAATAAAACTCAGGACTTTGAATTTGTAGACTTAGAAAAGTGTCCTCTGTGAATTCAAAACCCATCTGTGACTTATTATTCCCTTTTAAGTTTCTGGTTCATAATGTGTAAGCTCCAAAACTAAGTCAGTGTGTTTAAAAAGATTCCTGATGATCAGGTTAGTGACCTTCAAGTTGGACAACCATGAAGGAGGTATTGAAAATGGGTGGGTGCCTTTCACAACAAAAGTCACTTAAGGACATTTTACAGAGGCAGTTTGTTCTCCATTTTCTGTGTTACCACTTATGGTAATAATGAAATGTTCAGTTACAGACTATTTTCCTCTGAATGGTTGGCTCACTCATGAGTTGTTTTGTTTTAAACCACGATCAGATCTTAGAATTTAATTCTCGATGTTTTTATAACTGAAAATATACCCTTTATAACTTAGAAATGTATTCCACTCAACTCAATTCTCTGCTTAATCATTTTTTGCATAGTTACTCATGTTTGCATTTCAGCAAAATATTAATTTCTTCTATCTTCAGGAAAGAAGCATAATGTTTTAATAACAGCAATGTTCAACAAAGATGTTTTTTTTTTACTGGCTCTCTTAATATTCGGTCCGTGCTCTGGAATCAATGTCATTGTACACAGTACAAAATATGTTGATTTTAAAATGTAGTGCACATGGCTTTGCTCTGCTGCCACAGCAGCCACAAGATGCGCAACCTGCCAAAGATGTTGTGGTGCTGTTAGACTTGAGATCAGCATTAAACCAAAACAAAATAAAATAACTGTGACCGTATGTATTTCTGTTGAAAAGGTATTTTGCTCACAGAAAACATCCTGCTGAAATTACTATCAAAGAATGCACCAAAATATCCACCATATGACCATGCGTCGTAATAACCTCAGGTATGGTTTGACTCAAGAAACAGCTCTTCGAACATCTGGAGGAAACTGTCGGGGGCCATGAATGGTCTGCTCTCAAAGGCTTTCTTTTTCTGTGCAATTTACTGTTTCTTTTTTTTTCGTGGCTTGCTCTTAATGAGTTTGTGGGCAGCACATTATATGAAACCACTTTAGTTACTATAATTAATAAATAGGGAACCATAAGAAATCAAAGTTGTGGCATCAGCTACAATGAGCTAGCTTAACTTAAGATCTTTTTAGTTGACAGGCATCTGACCTCAGTATAATGTCCAGTGACCTGCAAGCCACTGAAAATGTCCTGCTGCAATTACATGTTCACCACAATTTCCTGGAATTCCCTAGAGATCATAAATCACAACTTGGCCAACTGAAACACTTCTGTTAATACAACATCAAGATCAAATGACTCTTCAAATCAACATCTGTGTGCCATATTGGGTAGACTTTCTATTAACTCAGTGCTGGAGGCCACATGGGGAAGGTGATAGTTTCATAATTGACTTAAAAAAGGACAGGTGTATCGTTTGCTGCCTCTTTTCCTATTAGATGCAGAAGTTAATGCAGCGACCTTTTGCTCAGTCTAAATTATTCCTCCTCCCAGCTACTGCTACAACAGTTTAGTCAGTCAGGCCATGTAAAATTATTTATTATGTTCGAGAGATGATATTTGATGGCTGATGGTTTGCCCTAACCCCTCTATTTTCTTTCAGAACACAAGTGAGTCTTCATAGCAACATTATAATAGTGTAGGAGTTTAAGCATCTCAGGGTCTTGTTCACGAGTGATGGGAGAAAGGAACGAGAGATCGACAGACGGATTGGTACAGCGTCTGCTGTGGTGCGGACTCTGTACCGGTCCGTTGTGGTGAAGAGAGAGCTGAGCCAAAAGGCAAGGCTCTCTGTTTACCGGTCGATCTTTGTTCCAACCCTCACCTATGGTCATGAACTGTGGGTAGTGACCGAAAGAATGAGATCGCGGATACAAGCGGCGGAAATGAGTTTTCTCCGCAGAGTAGCTGGACTCTCCCTTAGAGATAGGGTGATAAGTTCAGTTATTCAGGAGAGACTCAGAGTAGAGCCGCCGCTCCTTCACATCGAGAGGAGCCAGTTGAGGTGGTTCGGGCATCTGGCTAGGATGCCCCCCAGACGCCACCCTGGAGAGGTGTTTCGGGCATGTCCAACTGGGAGGAGACCACGGGGCAGGCCCAGGACCCACTGGAGAGATTTTATCCCTCAACTGGCCTGGGAACACCTCGGGATTCTCCCAGAGGAGCTGGTGGAAAGAGCCAAGGGAAGGGAGGTCTGGGCCTCTCTGCTGAAGCTGCTGCCCCCCGCGACCCGACTCCAGACCAAGCAGGAGCTACTGGATGGATGGATGGATGGATAGCCTTTAAACTGTACGACTTGGGTCAGACATTTTTGGGGTTTCCCTCCGTCAGCTTCTTGCAACTAGTTTGCTGGAATTTTGGTCCATTCCTCCTGACAGAACTGATGTAACTGAGTCAGATTAGTAGACTGCCTTAGTAGACGCCTTATCAGGACTCTGCCCACAAATTTTCTGTTGGATTGAGATCAGGGCTTTGTGATCATAACTTCAAAACTTTGTTGTCCTTAAATCACTTTGCAACTAATTAGGTGGTATGTTTATCTATTATGGTATGTTGTCCATTTGGAAGACCCATTTTCACCCAAGCTTTAACTTCCTGACTGATGTCTTAAGATGTTGCTTCTATATTTCTCCATATTTTTTTTTTCCTCATGATGCCATCTATTTTTTGATGTCCACCAGTCCCTTCTGAAACAAAAAAGAACCCACAACATGATGCTGCCACCCTGGTAAGTCACAGTTGGGATTGTGTTCTCAGGCTTGTGTTCTCATTATGACCAAATAGTTCAGTTTTAGTTACATCAGACCACAGGACATATCTTCCAAAATTAAATTCTCTTTCCTTGTGTGCATTTGCAAATTTATATCTGGCTTTTTTATATATTGCTTTCGGAATAATGACTTCTTCCTGGCTGAGGCGTCTTTCATCCCATGCCAGTACAGGATTTGTTTCACCGTGGATAATAAAACTCTTACCATCTTCAGCCAGAATCTTTACAAGGTGCTTTGCTTTTGTTTGGGGGTTGTATGCACATTTTGCATCAAACCACCTTCTTCTCTTCAGTATTGATGTTTCTTTTCAAGGTATACAAGATGTTCATACCATAGGCACTAATGCACCCTTACAGGCAGAGATATAAGCTTTTAAATTGAGGACTGATAACAGATCCAATGGACCCTCTCCTCTTTAGTTTGGAAAATGTGGTGCCCATGGTTTCCAAAAAGGATTTCTAATTTCAATTCATCTGACCACAGGACAGTCTTACACTTTGTCTCAGTCAATTTGTGAATTGCATTTTGAACTGTTCAGTCCATGCAGTGATTTCCATGACAGGATCACATCTGTTTTTAATGATGTGCTCCTGGAGAGCCCAAAGAGTATCCAAAGCTATCCAATATTGATTTTTGGACTTTCTCCACTCTCACAGAATCTATTGTTGGTATATGCAATGGATGATGAGATATACATCTTACACCGAGGAACATTATTCTGAAATTGTTGCACAATTTGTAAGCACAGTTTTTTGCAGACTAGCAACCCTCCATTCACCTTTACTCTGAGATTTTTCCTCTTCAAGACACTCTTTTTATACCTAGTCATGCCACTGACCTGTTGTCAATTAACCTATCAAGTTCCGAAGATATTTTTTAGGTGTTTCTTTTTTTAGTACCACTTTCTTTTCCAAGTTTTTGTTAACCATGTCCAAACTTTTTTTAAGACCTGCTGCTTCAATGAAATTCAGAAAGTGCTAATATTTTTTCATTAAATGTCAAAATGTCTCATTTTCTACATTTGCTATGTTATCCTTAATTCTTCTGGGAATACAATATGAGGTTTTGAATTTTGGAAATAATTGCATGATATTTTGATTTACATTTTGTACACTATTCATTTTAGGAAATGGAGTTATAATTGCAGCAATGACAAATTGAATTATGTGGCAGTAGCAGTGGCTGGGGCTTGCAGACTCCTCACCAGACTGGCAGAGGCTGGTGCACAGCAAAGGTGCTGGCGCCGTTGAATCAGAGGAGTCACTAAAGCTTTCCCAAGCTCCGCCAGGAAGAGTCTCCTCTTGAAACACAATGTTCCCATAGCTAACACCTAATTGTTTACTTTGAAAGGTGAAACAAGTGTTATAGATTTAGTTTGGAAGGTGTAGTTTATGTGGGGGGATGGGAACATAAGCACAAGAATGAGGTGGGAAGAGGAGACACCTATTTGTTCAGTCTGAAAGGGTTCATGTGGGGTGGTTTGTGTGTGTGTGTGGTGTACGATCTAATGGATGAACACAATCTAGGGTCACCCATTAATTTCCTATGGTGGTCATTTTTGACCGGGAAAACACCACATGTGTTACAAAGTTGAATAAACTACTCAAAATTCAATGAAAGTGGTGATCAGCAATTATATATGTTCAAATGTCTAGTGTGGAAGATATCATGAGGCCCTGAGACAATCAAATGTAAAACACAATACTTATGATTGATGAAAGTAGGAAATCGGTCAGATTTGACCCGAACACGACAGAAAGTGTTTTTGAGATTTTGTTTGTAGAATTCTTGGATCAGTATGCAAAAAAGCACAAAAACAAAATGTCCCTTTCGTATTGCATATTTACACGTGCCTGATCATAATACAGGAAATCCCTGGGGCAAGCTATTTCAGTATCATTAGTTAGAGTGATCGTAACAGATACTTGCTGAATCTCACCCCTTTTTTTTCTGTATCCTCGCTGCTCCCAGATTATGAGTTACAACATAGATCCCTTCACGCGAATCAAGTTTATTAATTTTACCAGTGAGTGCATGCCTCATGTACCAGACATCCTTGTCTACACTCTCCTAACTGGCATCACGGAGAATTTGACACCTCACCATCTGTGTTTTATCATAAGCATCTTCTCTCTGGATAACTGCTTTCACTGCTTTTTTTTTTTTTCAAACAATCCCAAAGGTCAAGATGGGGAAAAAACAGGAACGCGCAAAAAGGTTCTGCTTTAGTAATCAGCTTTAACAGATGTCCAGGAAAGAATAGCATTTGGGAAATAAATGCAACATCACTTAGAAGGCTCCCAGTGGGAAAGATGCTCCATTTGTTAAAAACATGAAATGGAGAAGCTGATTTTCATTGCAGGGAAGTGACCATCCATCATGCCATGGTATGACAGTGGAAAAAGCAGCTGGACCGTACCCTATATGCTAATCTGAAAGATCTCCCTTTTTCATAACAGTGGTATTTGTCAGGGTTTGGCCTTCTGTGAATGTTAAGTGTAATAATGTGAGGATCTGTGTCTGCAGCAATATCAGCCTTGCAGGAGACCAAAATCTCTAAATCACACTGATCAAATGTGGAATTCCTGCTAATATTCTAAATATAATACACAGTACGTGCATTAAGAATTTTCCAGTGATATACACTGATATATGACTACATATACAATGCTGTATTATGTAGTGGAGGCAACTTACCTTTCAATGTCAAAGTTGCCAAGGTGACAGGTCAAACCAAATAAAGTCTGAAATTTTACATGAATTTAATTCAGAGGAAATTTGGCTTTCTTGCCTTTTTATTTTTATTTTTCATAAGAACAGTAGCTCCTAATTATTCTCCTCTTTGTTACAAAGACTTGGTCTTTTTTGATATGCGAAGAATGTGATTATCAACAACAGAAATCCACAATGGTGGATGTTAGTGTTAGAAGCAATTCTGCAGTGATCTTGGTTATTTTGAAAAGGGGCTTTTGGATGCTCTCATCTATCTTAAAGCCAAACTCTGCTCCACTGTGATTGGTTTGGTACTTTGTATATCATTGTATCTTCAAGTTAATTATTCTGTGAACGCAAGAAAAACCAAACCATATCCTTTGCTAAAACTAATTCTTACCTAAAACTCATCAGAGGCTGAAAGTGAAAATCATATCAACTTTGTAAAGCCCAAACTCACTTTAAAAAAGGTAATTCATGATAAGCTAATAAACAGCTCAAAGTTATGCAACAGAAAAATGTTGGCACTGAAATATCATGTGTAGGGCCCGATCTTCCACCAGATCAATCAATCAATCAATTAATCAATCTTTATTTGTAGAGCGGTTTTCATGCAAGGACACAAAGTGCTTTACAGAATTAAAAACAATTATCACAAAAAAAAAAAAAAAACGTTATGAAGAAAGCACCTCCCTCCCACCCTCCATACTAGACATGCACACACACCCAATAGGGAGACATGGCATGGTACAGATGGGAAGATGAACGGGGCCATGTACCGCAGAATCTTGGGTGACAACCTCCTTGCCTCCACAAGGACATTGAAAATGGGTCGTGGATGGGTCTTTATGCACGACAACGACCCAAAACATACAGCCAAGGAAACAAAGGAGTGGCTCCATAAGAAGCACATCAAGGTCATGGAATGGCCTAGCCAGTCTCCTGACCTTAATCCTAATAAAAATCTATGGAGAGAGCTGAAGCTGCGAGTTTCCAAGCGCAAGCCTCAAAACCTTCAGGATTTGGAGATGATCTGCAGAGAGGAGTGGATGAAAATTACTCCTGATGTGTTTGCAAACCTAGTAAGCAACTACAAGAAACGTCTGACAGCTGTGCTTGCCAACAAGGGTTTTGCCACCAAGTCTTAGATCATGTTTTGCTAGGTGATCATATACTTATTTCCCTCAATGACTTGCAAATTAATTCTTATTTTTCATTTCATGTTATTTTCTCAAACTTTTTTTCAATATTCTTTTCTATAACTGTTAAAATAAAGCTGCCATAAAAATCTGAGACTGTTCATTTATTTCTTAGTATGACAACTGCCAAAATCAGTGGGGGATCAAATACTTATCTCCTCCACTACATATGTATATATATGTCCCTCTGCATTCTTAAACAAAAAAACAAAAAACAGAATAATATGCCCAGAGCTTGGATTTTGTCATTTTAGTGGGTTTCCGCCATGCGCACATTACGATATCTATGTTACAACCTACATATTCACGTGAGACACAGTTGCAAGTTGCTCGCAGACTTGAATGAGGCTGATATTACATATCCCAGTTATTTACCGCGATAATGAGATGAAGTCAAACATAAACGGTAATCTTTATCGTGTAAAATTTTACCGTGCTTTACCGTAATACCAGTAACCGTTCCATCCCTATATATATATATATATATATATATTATATATATATATATATATATATATATATATATATATATATATATATATATACATACATACATACATACATACATACATACATACACAAATCTTAAATGTGAAGGGCTCATTATAACAACTGTGTACTATAAGCAAAACATTAAGACAAAGTAAGGCAAAAATAAATGCAAACATGTACTGTAAATGTTAACTGTTAACAAGGTCATTGTTAGATACACAGCTAGATGGTATGATTGGCTAGGTCAAGGCTAACCCGTTAAAGAAGGCTAATTCATGATGCACTGTATTTGCAGGTTCAGTAAAAGCAAGGTCTGCAAGGATGAATTCCTACCCATTTTCACCTTTATTTTCAGAATGCTTTGGACACTATATACAACACATAAAAGCAAACCAGACTACACAAATTAAAGATTTGACCTTCACACTTTTATTGAAACAAAGAATGACTTGGTTACAAAATGGCAAAAATAAAATAAAATAAATTACTTTACTGGCATTTATCACAAACATCACCAAACAACAGAGGCAAAGCAAAATATTTTAGTATCTTTGGTTTGAACTTCAGACCGCAATCCCATGTAGACATTGTTTACATGGGACTCTGTATTCCAAACCTAAACCAGAAATCATTTGTCTTTTCTTTGTGCTTTATATATTTCAGAAGGCCATTTAACTTCCACATCAGTGCTCAAAAACAGAAAACTGTTTCTTGTATTTATACTAGGGCTGTCAAAGTTAACGCGTTAACGCGTGATTAACGCAAAATAATTTTAACGCAACTAATTTTTTTAACGCGCGTTAACGCGACACAGCCTGGCCGTTTATGTATTATTTAGATACGTTTATTTAGAGAGGAGAGTAGGTTTAATGAGCCTCGGGCCCCGCCGCCGTAGTTGTAGTCCTGTAGTCCTGCGTAGTCCTGTCAAAACAGGAAGTCATGCACTGACGTCGACGGCCATGCCGCAGTCAGACAGACGTAAACAAACCGTGGATACAAAAAGATATTATTTTGAATGGTAAGTTCAGCTTCAAAACCTTGCCTGATGGCTAACTCCACAAGATAAATGTTGTTTGTGTTTGCTGTCGATGTGAATTTAGTTACCACCGGAGTCCGACTACTGGAGTATCACTTGTCGGCTAATTAGAGCGCTGATGCAGAGAGCCCCCCCCCCCCCCCCCCCCCCCCCCCCCTCGTTTGAAGCAAACCGCGAAAATATTTTGTATGAAGAACATAAGAGAAAATATTGAGTATATATATATAATATATAATGGATTTGGCATTGTAGCAATAAATAAACATGCATTTGTTTTGCATAAGGCAAGCATTTTGGTACTCTCATATTAGGCAAGGCAACTTTATTTTGCAACTTTATTTGCAATTCAATTCAAAGTGCTTTACAGATGCAGTCACAAGAAGGCAAATAGAATCATTCCATACAAGCATAAAATAATCAATAATAAATAAAATTAATTAATAAAAATTAAAAATGAAGAGTGCAGATAAAATCCTTCCAGTCATCATCTTCACATCTAAACAGAACTGTTTCCAGTCTGGATCTGAACATTGTCAGAGTTCAGGTCTGTCTCACATCTTCTGGAAGACTGGTCCAGATTTTAGGAGCATAAAACTGAAATGCAGCTTCACCTTGTTTAGTCCTGACTCTGGACACCAGCAGGGACCACTACCTGAGGTTCTCAGAGTCCAGGTTGGTTTATATGGTTCTAACATGTCAGAGATGGACTTTGGGGCCATGAAGAGACTTGAACACAAGTAGAGCTGTTTTAAAGTCTATTCTCTGAGTGACAGGAAGCCAGAGACCTCAGGACTGGACTAATATGGTCATATTTCCTGGTTCTAGTCAGGACTCGTATTAATAAGAGTAATACAACTTGAAAAGATCTGTATAAGGTAGATTTAGAACAGATAAAAAATATGCGATTAATTTGCGATTAATCGTGATTAACTATTGACAGTCATGCGATTAATCTGATTAATTATTTTGAGAAATTGACAGCCCTAATTTATACTGTACCGTGGAAAATCATCTAAACGGCTCTTGTACATCAGAAATCATTGTGACTCTTGTTGCACTATTTATCATTTTTGAATGACCTAAGCATCACAGGTAGAGTAATCCCGTGAGACAAGATGTCAGAGAAATCATGTATCTATGTATAGATGATTTTTAGTAAAATTTAGGAATCACCTTCACTAAAATTTAGAAATGATTTCAATATTTACTTCTTTTACATCTCTCTTGATGAAAAATATTTCAATTAACCATTTTCTAACATGACTGGAGAATAACAATTCAGCCATGAAGGCTTAGAAAATGTGCCTCATAACTGCTTTTGAAAGAAACCATTAACGCTGGCATGAAAGAACCAGATGTCAACCAAGTTACATTAATACGGTTAGCTTGCTTTCATCTAGAAGTCACAACTTTTATAGCTCAACTAAGTCATTTCATTTGACGTATGTCTTTGTGCATGTTTGTGTAACACTGAGACTGTACAAGAACTTTTATTTTGAAATCAATGCCTACACTGGCTTTTATGTTGAAATGGAAGAGGAAGTAGTGAGCAGAAATAAGTATGTGAGATTGTGAGTGTTTTGAAAACGAGAGATGAGAGCTCAAGTTAAATGTCGGGTGTAGTACGTTACAGCAGCCTGCAGAGCACGTTGGTTGTCCTGAAGTATCGAATAAACTTCCCAGGATTATACAACTGGAGTCCATGTCAGGTGATCCTTAAGAGCCCCCTCTGAATAACTTATTACATTTGCAAGGGGAATCAATTTACTGATAAATATCAGATTCAGCCATGATAGGCAGTTTGTTTGCTCTGAGCTTTTCTAGTCAACCTATTATTCCACTTGGACCAGCTTCTTCCAGTACTTCTGTGAGGCATGTCCTAAATGTCCAGCTTTGATCGGCAGTATACTCACATCCTGTTTTCTTTTCACATTCTTTCAGCTTTATAATTCAAGTGTAAGGGATTAAGAAATCCATACGTTTAAAATGAAAACATGAAAAAATAATTTATTTACTTATTTATGGTGTGCAGTTACACCTGTTGGTCAAAAGATGGCAATTGAGTCCAATGTGGATCAGACAGAACAGTGTCAAGTGGAATCCAGCGCAAGTTTGAGATAAAATGGCACTTGCTCGACAAGACGATAATCAAATGCTTCTCTCTCGCTACTGATTCACAGTTATTGCGGATCAACAGTGCTTTCTAGCCCGTGTATCACATGTGGCCGCTCAGATTCCCCTGGGTCTGAAGCTGCTTACACAAGCTCAGTCAATTTCACCTGTGCTTCTCCCTTAGTGCTTACAATCTGGCCTCCATCTTCTCACAAGCTCCCAGGTGATCTGCTGACTCTTGATGGCCATCCAGCCATTCTACTACCTTGATTCAAACTTTGTCCATGCCGAAATGTCGATCCAATTGACAGTCCTCCACGTAGCATTTGTAAGTTCATTCATGTCATGTATTTTTAGCCACACACCAAATTGCTGTTTTCGTGACTATATGCTTAGTGAACCGGGAATCGTGCCGTGTGCCAAGTGAAATGTCTATTTATTGTTAAGGCCCCTTTTTACTCTACATTTAAAATCAGGACAGACTGAGCCTTCTGTCAATCCCCTGTGTTGATTTCATCCGTGTTTTAATACATAGCCTCAATGCTTAATATCCCTTAAAATGGAGCAATGAAACCAGAAGTCATGGGGGCAGTAATGAACTCAGTGAGCCAATTGTTAACCAAATACAAGAAAAAATAAGACATTTTGAACAAAAAATGGCAGAAAACTTTGTGGAGGGACTGTGTGCGCTTTCTGAATTCATATACATTTAAATGAGGATACAGCTCCAAGGCACTGTGATATAAAGGGGACTGTCAAATGTTCTCACTGATATTCAAAAATATTGAAAATGATGTTTGTTGTCAATTTCACCCATGGGTAAAATTGGAGAAAAGAACACCCCATTAATGGAGCAACTTTTGTTTTGTGGTCTTAGACACCACCAAGGGTTTGCACTGCTGTTTTCGCTTTCTTTAATTCCAGAATAGGGCAAATATTGCAACTTCCTCAACAATTGTCATGTTTGTTGATGGCAATAACTTGACTGGCTAGGTTGTGTTGTGCATATAATGCTTGTTTAGTTATGAAGGGGTTATTACTAACTGTCTTAAGAGATAGTTGTTAATAACAAGAAATGTATTAACAAAGTTAATAAATTGAAATGGGGCACCACCTCAAGAAACAAAGACTAAACAGCACAATCAGTCTCAAAATGTCTGTTGTTCTATGCCTGTGACCAAGTGTGGCTCTACAGAGCAACAGAGAAGGAGTGAGTATGTGTGTGTATGTATATGTATGTGTGTGGGTGTGTGTGTGTGTGTGTGTGTGTGCACGCTAATGTGAGAAGGATGTCCAAGATGGCCGCCGGCTCACACAATAGGGCGCCACAAGATGGCTGACGGGGCCACGCGATACTCCCGCCGGATCAAAAATGGCTGATGGAGTCACGTGGTGGTCCCGCCCTAACCAAGATGGCCACCGACTCGCACGATAGGGCTTCACAAGATGGCTGACGAAGTCACATGGTGACGTCCTCACAGAGGTGGTTAGTACAAAAGAAAATAAGAGTAGAGAAAAGACAGGGTAAAATCAACAAAGCGAAGGTGATTCCTAACCACAGATGCCATGATCGCTCCTAGGATTTTCACACAGGTTGGAGAGTTTGGAGCAGACTCCCGCACTCTCCTCCTGACTGTTTATCTGAAATCACGGCGTGATCAGCCAGTGGTGAGGAAACACTGCAATCACGTGGGTAAATACGCACCAGCGGATTACCGGTGGGCTTAATCAACAGTGTCACAGTAAGCACATTTTTAACTAAGCTAAGTAACTCTGCTGAGTAACTCTGCTAAGTAACTCTGCAGGAGTGGCTCTGTCCTTGTCCTGGCTCTCTCGGCTTCCGTGGGGTACAGGTTGCGGCGTCTCAGCAGAACCGGGTCCTAGAGAGCGCGCGTGGAGCTGTTGCGTCTTCCCGTGGCGGCACCGTGCCTCATTCGCACCGATGTGCGCTGGTCACTCATGGTGCTGGCTGGACAAGGCGCGTGTAAACCAGTCTTCCTTACCGGTGGCTGACTAGCGTGCCGTTGGATGGCCTCGTGGTTGCTGGCTGGAAGCAGTGATGGGCCGGGGTATGCCCGAGAAAGGATGCTTTGGGTCATATGGAGTAGATCCGAACAGGAGAGCCGATGCGCAGGAGAAGAGAGGGAGCAAGAGCTTATCTTGAGTCACGTGGAGACTCTCCAGCAGGAGAGCCGAGGAGCAGGGAAAGAGGCAAAAGCGCGAGTTTATTGCGCTCACGGTATTTAAATGGCGGGTCCGCGATCCGCCTTCGTTTGGGGTCCCGCTGTGAGAGTAGGGGTCCCCGGCCAGTGAGAGGGGGTGACATCACGTTTCACACCTAGGTGTGAAACTGAAACTGCCAGGCATGCTGGGGATTTGAATTTTATGATTTCTTTTGTCTTCCTAAAACCATGCCGTTTTCTGTAACACATGGTGTGGCCCAAGAGTAGCCATTTCATTCAGTCATTTGCATTGAATTGAACTGAATTGAAACAAGGTTCCTTGCGCACATGGAATTGCGTGGTCTCAGAGATGTTATCCTGGAGAGTCCGGAGATTAGTTCAGAAGATGAAGGAGCTCTTGTGGAAGATGAGGTAAAGAACAGAGAGCCATATGCGGAGCTAGTGCAATGTCTGGACAACAAGAGTTTGTCGTTGGTAATTCAGAGACGCGAAATGTGATGAAAGAAAAGCACTCAAGATACTTTGCCAGTACTACACAAAAAAGGACAAACCCAGAGTTGTGAGTTTATACTGTGAACTTTCTTCACTCTATAAAACTAGCAATGAAACAGTCACAGACTATATGATTCGAGCAGAGACTATATTCACGCCAATTAGAAGAGCAGACAAACAAATTACTGATGGACTTCAGATAGCAATGGTAGTGAAAGAGCTACCTGATTCATACAAACCATTCGTCGTGCATATCACACAGACAAATGTTGTCACGTTCATTGAATTTAAAGTTAAACTGCGCAGTTATGAGAGTACAGAGAAATATGGGAGAGGCGAAGGCAATGTTAAAGACAATGTAATGAAGACAAGCAAAGCAATGAGAGCACGTGGGAGAGGACATGGAAAGAAAATGTACCTGGCTGATGTCAAGTGTTACACCTGGGGTAAAAAGGGGCACATGGCTAGGGCATGACCTGACGACACCCAACAGAGAAGAGATGATCGAAAGTGGGACACACCACAGCGAGGGAGACGCCTTGAGGGTTTCAAGGGCGAGGCTGTGACCATGTGAAGAAAGCAGATGGAGAGACCAAGGAAGCATCTACAACTTTCTGTTTCTTCCAGATAAGTGACTGTCCTACACTCCAAGGAAACAAGAAGGGTCTTATGGTTGACTGCAGGGCCACGTCACATAAAATCAACAATGCCACAAAATTCATAATAACTGGATAAGAGCTTCAGACCCGAGGACCACGGGATCAAGCTCACCGACAGAACTAAGGTGAGCGGGATGGCGAAAATGAGAGGAGATGCGGAAATCTACTTACTGAACAGTGAGGGGCGACGAATGAGAACAATTCTCAAGCAAGCTCTCTACATCTCATCGTTTCTACAAAACATCTTTTCCGTCAAAGCAGTGACAGCAAATGGAGCAGAGATATACTTCAAGGACGGTGATGACTGGCTGGTCAACAGGGATGGTACAAAATTCAAAATAGATGTGTATTAGGTAGGTTATACTACCTTAGCACAGTAGAGGATGAAAATGTTGATGAAGTGTATCGTTGTCATGACATTCAAACCTGGCATAAGATACTTGGTCATTGCAATTTTGATCATATTGCAAAATTAGAAAAGGTGGTTGAAGGAATGTCGATAAAAGGAAAAAATGACATGTTCAATCAAAATTGTAAAATATGCACACAGGACAAGTTTATGCAAAGCAGAAAGAGACAGCCAGATGCAAACGCTACAGCTGTTCTAGAGTTAGTACCCACAGACTTATGCGGCCCTATAGAACGGGCAGATAAGGATGGATACAGATATGCCATAGCATTTACTGATGATTACAGTGGGATGATTTTTTTCCATACTTTATCAGAGCAAAGAGTGACACATTTAAAGCTACAGAGAAATTCATAGCATATATAGCTCCTTATGGAACGATAAAGTGCATATCAGATAACGGTATGGAGTTTACCGTGCAGGAGTTCCTGTTACTTAGGAGTAAAGGGATAAGGCACGAGACAAGTGCACCCTACTCAACTCATCAGAACGGATCTGCCAAAAGATGGAGAACCTTATTTGAGATGTCACGATGCATGCTATTGGAGAGTAACCTCCCAAAGCAATTATGGGTCTACGCTGTACAGACAGCGGCTCAAATCCATAACAGGTGTTACAGTAAATGCAGACACCTTACCGTGTTTTTCATAGGAAAAACATCTAACCTATCTCACATGAAGGTATTTGGCTCTGAACGTTTTGTGTATAAGAAGATAATGGATTCTTGATGTGACAAAGGGATCTTTGTCGGCTATGATAAATATAGCCTAGCATACAATGTGTATTATCCAGAGACAGGAAATGTCCTAAAACGTAGACTAGTGAAATCAATCACAAAAGGCAGTTTTTGTTTTGTTTTGTTTTGTTTTGTTTAACACTTATACTGAGCATCCCTTTAAGACCGCCCACAAGGCAGAAACAGTGTCTCATTGCTCCATACTACGAAGTGACACTTGGCTGGCACAATCATGTCATCTGTCTGTTTGTTTGTGCCACAAAGGCAGCAGTTCATCCATGCAGTAGAACCGTGCTGCCAGCAGTGCACATCGGCAAAATGCCACTCAAGAAGAAAGTGAAATACGAAGGAAAACTGAAAAAAACCTGCAGTGGATGCCAACTTTAGAAAAATCACAGAGTTTGTGTCCTTGCAGCAGCCAGGCCTTGACAGAGGACAGAAGTGACAGAGAGAGTGTGCAGAGTGTGGTAGGTGGAGAAATGGTCAGAAACTGAGCAGGGAGTCCATGAGCAGGTCAGAAACTCAGATCAGGAAGGGAGTAGCATAAATTAGGTGATCTGGCTATATTTTTTGTCTCATATTCCTATACTGATCCTTTTCTTGGAAATTCAGGTCAGAAGGACAACATATTACTAAAACAGAAGAAAAATAATCTAAGAGGTAAATAAAAATATAAAATGAGCCTACACAGAATCTGGTCGCAGTGACATTTTTTTCCATTACTGTAATTAATTAAATTATAAATGGCTCACAGGCTTCTGCTGGATTTCCACCTTTTGTAACAACATGTATATGAACACATGAAATAAAGTAATAAAGTACATTCGCAGGCACATATCATCAGTTATTTGGCAATAGCTTTTAATCATCTATGTCTGAATGTTTTATCAGCATCATGTTGGTTAAGCATTACTGAGTGACCTAAGTCCTTATCTATTTCATCATGATAATAATTAAAATAATTGATTGTCTGTGACCTCGCAGCCACAATCAGTCCCCTGTAACATCTCCTGCAACCTGATGCTGAACAGCAAGTGGAGGAGCAGACAGGGACAACGGTTGCGTACAGTGACAGAGAGAGTCTGCAGGGTGGAGCTGAAGAAATAGTAAGAAATAATAAGCACTGACTTCATGAACTGGGTTAGGAATTCACATCAAAGAGGAAGTGAAATAAGTTGAAAGCTGAAAGGAGTTTCAACGCACTGAGAAGGTTAAAGACCTTTCTCCGCAACAGCATGAAGCAGAAACGCCTGAACAATGTGGTAGTTTGTCACATACACCAAAAAACGATTGATGGCTTGGACACAAAACTCTGTCATGAATTTATCTGCCAATGATCATAGAAAACATGTTAGGAAGCTTTGGATGAGTGCTATGGATGAAAAAATAGAAGGAGCACCATGAAGTGAAAAGTAACAATAGAGAACTACCAGAAAACAGTAAATTTGAGTTTGATTTCAATTGATTAATTTATTTTTGTTACATTTTAAATTAAGGTTGTAATTTACAGAAACATTTAAGTTTGAATTTTATAGTAAATATTTTTTTGTTACAATATAACTTAAGTACAGGGGAATAAAATGGTTTCGTAACATTTATATCTTTATTAATTACAAAAATACTTACATTTGTAGCTAGCTTTTTTCAGCGCCATTCTTTTCGAAGATGTCTTGGTGAAAATACGCAATGCCTTCTGGGTAGCCCTTACTTCCAAGGGTGGTGCCGGAGAATTTCAATATTGAGGGCAATACATCCCTCAAACTTGTCCCTCAACTGGGCGTTCTGAGAATCGGGATTTCTCTTGCATTTCACGGGAGCCTGCATTTTTGAGATTGAGGGTTGAGGGAGGAATTCGAATTCACCCTTTGTATCTTGTACAGCTACCCAGAGGAATCGATGGTAGTAACCAGCATGCACCAGTCAAGATATACGAGGACAATCAGGGGGGAATAGTTTTGTCTAAGAACCCAGTATGCAGGCAGAGAACCAAACATGTTGATATTAAGTATCCCTTTGTCCAATCTGCACATAGAGAAGGGGAAATATCCGTAGAATACTGCCCTACTGAAAACATGGTAGCTGTTGTTTTATACAAATCCATTGAGAAAGGCTATATTTAAAAAGTTCAAGGGATATTTCTTTGGAGAGTAATGAGACCTGGCAGTTATAAATGTTTTCTGGGAAGAAATGTGAACTGCAACAATTTTTACATATTTTTTCCAGGCTCTTGTAACCTCCACGCATCTCTCTGTATCCCCCCCCCCCCCCCCCGCCACACAACAAAAACAACCTAATACCTATTGTTTTATTTGTATCCCTACAGTTTATATCTTTAAGTAACTTGCCCTTTCAGGGGCATCTACTGTATGTACTGGACTAGCTATACTGTTAGTTCAATTGACAGAAAAAACAAATCAAAGCAACATTGGTAAATTGCAAAATCTTTTTTGCTAAAGTGTGAGTTGACATTTGGAATTTTGAGTGTGTGTGGTTGTTTGTCTATATGTGCCCTTGGTGGTCCAGGTCACCCTGGTAAAAAAAGATCTGGATCTCAATGAGGCTAAGCTGGTAAAATAAAAGCTAATAATTCTTAACACTACCTGCTGTAAATCATATTCCACCCACCCACTAAGTTTTCTCACTGCATTAAAATAGAGAGATGGTTTTCACTCCTGTCAGTCCTTTGCTAATTCAAGATCAGCCTTCTAATTACTCACTCATTCATCCTCTTCACACAGTCTTTCTTCCTTTCTTTTTAATTGCAGAGGCAGCCAGGAATGCTGAGTGTCCTCATTATAGCAGAAACATCAGTTTGGGAATACTTCTTTATACACAAGTTTGGTAGCTGCTTTTCTTTTGGAGAGATACAATTGACCTTGGAGTGTCCATATACGGGAAACACTAAAGTTAAGTTATGCGACTGAGTGTGGGAAGAAAAGTGTAATAACTTTCACCTGAATGCCTCCACTCACACCCTGGGTTTGTCATTCACAGTCATCAACCACCCCCACCCTTCACCCACTCCCCACCCCCACATTCAATGAAAGAGGCCTGCAGGGATCTAGCACTAATGAGGCAGCAGGCATTTCTTTGGCTCGTTACAAACTACTGTGTGTGGATCTTTTCTCTTGAGTGGAAGCTACACCCGCTACCAGCTACTTTTTTTCTCCAAGTGAAAAGGATTTACAATTAATGATGCAATTATGCTAATGGTGTTGCTGGGCTATTTGTTTGCATCCCCTCCTTAGTATCAACCCTGTTTAAGAAATGGCAGTAAACGAATCAAAGCTCAGAGAAAAGCATACACATGCCTAGGCGTACAAAGTTTGCAGAGAAATGGTCTGCGGTCACTGAGCTTTTCATACTCATGTGAACTGTAGGAAAAGGAAATCTCTAAATTTACTTTCAACCATACTTTAACTGAACATTGGTGCATTTTCAAATACTGATATTAAGATTACACTCGTATAGAAAAAAGTCTGAATGAAAATGTTTTGTTTGTGACCTATAGTTACCTCTGTTACCTATGCAGTTTTATTCTATATAAAATTTCTCAAAAACAATGATTTTGCATAAAATCTTAACCAAAGATCGGTCCCAACTTGGTGACAAGATGCAGTATTATATTCACTACGTTTTTGGTAGGTTTGAAAGACATTAAGACCTCAATGTAGGAGACCAGGAGGCAGGAGTAATCAAATTCAGCCTGCATAGTCCTTTATTAGAAAAAATGTTGCTAAAACAGAATATTAGCCAAGGCAAGTTTATTTGTAATGCATATATCCAACACAAAGGCAACTAAAAAAGCTTTAGAAAAGCATGAAAATGGGGGGGGGAAAAAAACTACAAACCCAAACCAACAGGCAACCAGAGGAGAAACAGAACATAGAGCTGAACAGAAAGAGATGAGCAGGCAAACAATGGTGTCACAGACAGTTTGTTCCTCATCTGTAGCACCTTAACTCCACACAGTGCTATGTGAATGGTTTGAAAGCACAATGGTGTAACATTTCATTCCTCAGCTATTATGTCTCTGTTCCACATTGGGGAAAACGTAACAGAGCAATAGATAGTACTCACTGACATCACACATCTGGACACTTTGATCCAACATCACCATTTTGTAGGTCAGGCTTCCCAGTACTGGCCAGTTCTTCATTAATTCTAGTGCAGCTATGTGTTCAAAAGTTACCGACATTCATAGTCAGAAATAGATTAAAATCACCAGAGAACAACATCCAAACTGCAACAGAAGGAAAAAAACAGCAGTATGTGGAGACACTCAGTGCTCAATCTAAGGGCCAATTCCAATTCCTCCCTTAACCCTCAATCTCAACCCTCGCCCTTAACCCTCAATTTTAGGCCTCAATCTTAAACCTCAAAAGTAAGTGTAAGGGCTATCTTACTGTGGCTTAGAAATGGGACACCCCTTGAGTGCAGTTACGTCTTCAGACTGAAATGTATCAGAGCCCGTGTTGTCTCTGTATTTCCTGAAATGACACAGGGATAATATTGAAACGAGCGCTGTATATTCTCTAAATGAAATTAGCAAATAACACAATAGAGGATACATTATTCAGTCCCCTGTCACTACACAACAAGGTATACAAGTAACGTGAAGCCCGCCGGGGACCGCCGGCCCACCGGCCGGGGCCTGCTGGTCCGGCAGCAAACATGGTAAAGTAAAAAAAAATAATATTACACACCAACGATGTTAATCCATCAAAAAAGTCTCAAACAAAGACAATAAGATGGTTTCGTAACATTTATATCTTTAAGAACTATGAAGATACTTACATTTGTAGTTAGCTTTTTTTTGTCGCCATCCTTTTCGAAGATGTCTTGACTAAATTACCCAATGCCTTCTGGGTAGCCCTTACTTCCAAGGGTGGTGCCGGAGAATCTCAGTTTTGAGGGCGATACAGCCCTCAAACTTGTCCCTCAACTTGACGTTCTTAGAATTGGGACAGCACTTACACTTAACGGGAGTGCGCATTTTTGAGATTGAGGGTTGAGATTGAGGGTTAAGGGAGGAATTGGAATTCGTATGTGAGAAAATAGCAGTAATCAGTGGAATCAACCCATACAGATGGCTAAAAAGGATAGTACACACGATCCAAAGGATTAACTGAATGTGTCATACCATCTACAATTATATTTTTCATGACAAAAGTGCCTAAACTTTGGAGGAACTGAAGACCTAAATGTCATGGTTTGCAGAAGTTTTGAGGGAGGACCCAGGAGCAGGAGTTCCAAAAGCAAAAACACAAAAGTCCAAAAATACAAAAATACAAAAATGAAAACTACAAACTTAACTTGACTGCCAGGACAACGAGAGGGGAAACCGGCAGGACTACCTGTGTATTCAGAGGATCACTGTGAATATGCAGCGTTTGCATGATCTCTGTGTGAAAGTGGCTTTAGTGTACCAGTCACAAGTCACAAGCCACAAGCCAAAGCCTGAAGCATCAGTATATAGTTGAATTTTACTCTGAATAGGACCATCATGTTTAGAAGTGACATCATTAATAAATCAATTAAAAAAATTTAACTCCCAATTGAAACCAGATACTTAACGGGAAAATGTATACTGTGGTGACAGATCAAAAGAATAATAATTTTTCCAATTACTTCCATAAAATCTGACCTCTTTTTGTAGCCACAAAACTTCCATCTGACAGATTTTATGTCCATCTTTTTAATACAGTTCATAGATGTAATTATTTGTTACAAGTATAATAAGACTCAGAAGTCTTAACTGTCATTGTATAAATGCATTGTAAAGTAGCAGGTGCTCAAGGGATATATATTATTTCTCCATAAATTCTCAGCACAAGACATTCACTTGTGTTTATTGTGAGGATGTCAAATACAGATATTTTGTCAAAATCTGTGGAAACTCTATATGCATAGATGGTGTCCTCAGGTGAAGATAGCTTTCCTGCTGCAGCAATAGTTAATAATGGGAGTATTATAAAAAACACTCAAAACTACATAAGGATGAAGGAGGGGTGGAGGTGAAACATGTCTTAAGAATGATATGTTGAAGACTTTTGTATTGATTCCCCTGTGAAACTCTTGTGACTTTTTTTTTTTTTTTTTACTTTGCTTCACCTTTCTTTAAAATATATGCATTTAGAACTCGAGAGTGACACAGGTCTTGTATAGTCAGTGGGAAACTTGCGTTAAAACCGTCAGACATTAGGAGTGCAGTGCTAAATCAGTGAAAAGTTGATGAAGTTATAACTGCAAAGCAATGCAATGCTCCACTGCTTTGCACAGCAACAAGGAAGGCCAGACATGTTAATATGTTTCATAGTATAAATATCACAGTATTTCACAATGTGAAATTGATTGAAAGTGTTTTTGGTTTTTTTTTTTTATTTATACATTTTTTGTCCAAAATCTGCAGTCCTTTTCCATTTTTGTTTTTTGTTCCTTTACTGTTTTGACTCTGGAAACATCTAAAATATTTGATGGCCAAAACAGTCACAGCGTGACAAAAATAACTCTCTACCAAGCTGTTAATCACATCTACTAAACACACCACTGAAATCAACACATTATGACGCACATAAACAGCTCCTTTTTTTAAAGGAAAAAAAGAAAAGAAAAGAAAGACTGGATGATCAGTGTATGACTATTTTGATGTAAATGTATCACAGGGAATTATTATTCAAGCATTTTTAAAAGTGTACTATGCAGAGTTAAAAAAAAAAAAAAACACTACACACTGTGCAGCTAACCCTCTAAACTGTTATGAAAAACATGTAAATGATCATGCTCTGGGGTGGTTGTGTTTTGATTAAATTGAGAACAGCAGTAATTGGAAACGTTACACCTGTGAATTTCAGCATAATTGTATTACTTTTCATCCTGAGCTCTTTCTCCTCCTTTTTATTTCATCAGAGACAAACTGTACTAATGGTCATGAAGACACTCCTGTGATTGTTTTGCTCCTTTTACCTTCAACTCACTTTGATGAGTAAAAGTTAATTATATAAGTTATTCAAAAAAGAGACTTATGTTTCAGCCATAATTCAAAAACTTGAATTAAATGCCCATGAATTTAAATGACAATTAGCCATATGGCAGTATTTAGATTTTGTACTGAAATTCTTACAATTTTATTACTATTTCAGACATGTTCATTTCTTTTTTCCTTCTGCCAATTTCCAGTCTGCTTCCTTAACAATAAAAGTCACAATACACAACACCTAAAACCACACTACACAAACTAAACAATAGCTTTCTACAACCAAACAATCATTTAGTTGAAGAAATGAATACTAAGTAATAGAGGACAATCCTGTCTACGTTTGTAAGGACTTGTTGGGGGATGTCTGCCAGGGGGTTCCCAGGAGATTTTACCCTTAGTGAACAATACTATGGCTGGCAGACTGTTTGCTCATGTCAGTCACCTGTCAGACGACAACGGAGAACAACCAGCCAGCCAGCAGCTTGTGTCAACTCCAGATGATGAAGGGAAAAGATTAATACATCCGATACTCCTTGCTTTACTCCCCACCTTAAAACTGCATCTGCAGAGGAAGACATTTTCATGAGTTTTAAACCCAGTACAACAGCCAAAACAAAACCTCAAAACATTTTTTTCTTTTTTTTAATACTGCAATTTATTGCAGAGGCTGTAAAATTCAAAGTACTTTTGAAACACATGGCAATCATTAGATGCAGACTTCAGTGTGTATAATTAATCCTGTAGCATGTTGTTTATTCATGTCAAAAGCAATAGTTAAATTGAAATAAGACAACTCTGAAATAACTAATATTTTTTATATAAAACACTTCTCAAAGTGTTGTTGACAATCAAGTTCTCTGCATTTCCTCACAGCATGACATTTCATATATGTAATGTACTGAAAGTGGAAAGCATAACAGCACTTCAACAGACAGTTAATGGTCTAACTGAAATGCTGAATATTTACTAATACATTGCAGATGGAAGATTACTCAATTCAATTCAATTCAATTTTATTTGTATAGCGTCTGTTACAATGTCAATTGTCTCTAGGCACTTTACAGAGACCCAGAGCATGACCCCCGAGCAAATATCATTAACTAAAATTATAATATTAAATCCAAATCAAGGATAATGACACGTAAAAAAAAACTCCCACAGAGGGAGAAAAAAACCTGTAAGCCAAACAGTGGCAAGGAAAAACTCCACTTTAAGAGGAAGAAACCTTGAGCAGGACTTGGCTCATATGAGGGGACCTTCCTGCCGAAGGCCAGCTGGTTAAAGAAAGAAAAAAAGAGAGAGAGGAGACAGGACAGAGAGAGGGTGTAGGACAGAGAGAGGAGAGCACACAAATGACTAAATATAATGACCATATAAACATAAGCATAAACAGATGGAGGCAGCAGTACTGGCCAGAGGACCAGGTCGCTGATCAACACGCCAGTCGGTACCCCAAACACAAGTCGAGGAGAACCCCGGGATGGCCAAAGGATGGAACTGCAAGTCAGCATGCAACCCAGGAAACTCTGCCCTGCAAATACAGAAAAAAAAGGGTGCAAAACAGCACAGCAAACCACAGGAAAGTAAAGAATATGGAGCACAGTTACAGTAACAAGGTGCTCCCAATTAATTATGAATGAGCTGGAGGAGGAGAAAGGGAGGAGGAAAGGGAAGGAAAGGGGGAAGAGCAGTAAAGACACCACTCAGCAGATGCTGTTGGCGTCCCCCTGCAGCGTAGGCCTATAGCAGCATAACTATGACGAAGCTGTGATTAAGACAAGCCTACTCTAGTCTTAGCTCCTACAACTATGGCTATAACTATTAGCCCCTACACACTATAGTTTAGACCAGCGGTTCCCAAACTTTTTTAGCCGCGCACCCCCTTCTATGTCTCAACCGGGTTGACGCACCCCCGATCCCCCACCCCTTAAAAAAAACGCAACAAGCTTTATTATAGCCATATTAAAGTCGCCATGTTTATTCATGCTAAAATGACGAGAACACACATATAACATAATAATCACAATCACAACAATGCGCTCTTGCATTTAAATTAAACTGAAACACTGTAACACAGTTCCAATATAATGAAACAAAGTTATGCGCAGGCTTCCACTTTTAAGAGCAAAGAGGATGGATGACATGCTCAGACTCAGTGGCAGAAAGCAGATAAGTTGAGAAAAATGTTAGAATACTTTGAACATTGAACAAAAATTGCAGCAAGTTTAAATAACCGTGGAACTAACACAACCCGTCATCATAACACAGCATTTAGCATATTTGCGAGAATGAATAAAGTAGAGGCCACAAGTTAGGTGCAAATGCAGTGGTAGAAAAATATAACTTCTTCTTCTATGCTTCACTTTAAGATGACGTGCATTTTGAATAGCCTGCATTTATTTATTCATTAAAATTACAGTTTTGATTTAAAATTTTACAAAGGAAATGTTTATTTACACATCTTTATTGTGTGAAAAAAAAAAAAAAAAAAAAAAGATCAGACCGCCATTACATTTTTCATCTCGCGCACCCCCTAGAGGCAGCTTGCGCACCCCTGGGGGTGCGCGCACCCCACTTTGGGAATCCCTGGTTTAGACTAACTGTAGGCTTTACTAAACAGAAATGTTTTCAATTTAGTTTTAAAGATGGAGATGGTGGCGCCTCCTTATGATACTTTAACATGAAGGTATTTGTTTTTTATTTATTTGTTTTTCTTTTTACAAATTGTCTTTTATTTTCTTATTGGTCAACCATGTATATGCTTGGGTGAGAAGAAGGCAAATGTAATACAGTCATGGAAAAAATTATTAGACCACCATTTTTTCTTCACTTTCTTGTTCATTTTAATACCTGGTACCATCATGTGACTAAAACAGACAGAAAAGAAAACACTGAATGCATAAAAGCAGTGTTTTTGGCAGTACAACACAACCGCCATAGCTATTGATGTAAAAACTTAAGTGATTAGGTTATAATCAAGAAAACCATGGAAAATGGTAAGATATCAGCTCTTAAATAAAACTCTTATGAGCAATCTTTGTGGTTATCGTTATGTTTGTCCAAACAAATGTACCTTTAGTTGTACCAGGCATTAAAATGAACAAGAAACTGAAGAAAACAAGGGTGGTCTAATAATTTTTTCCATGACTGTATTTACATGCCCGTTTAAGTTTACTTACCTGTGGGGATCTAATCCCAATGACTGTGGGCTGAGCGAGACGAAAGAGAGAACGGAGATGATCGAGGAGAGAGGAAGGCGGATGATGGTGCAGAAACAAGGAGGACAGAAACGAGGACTGGGGAACGAAAAAATGATGAAAATGGTACACAAGACAAACGGACATTGAGTCTTTGGGACCCATTCCA
This sequence comes from Hirundichthys speculiger, assembly GCA_018398805.1. NCBI lineage: Eukaryota > Metazoa > Chordata > Actinopteri > Beloniformes > Exocoetidae > Hirundichthys > Hirundichthys speculiger. Next base: position 652,380 of record JAGFBZ010001543.1, on the reverse strand, counting down.
CATCGGATCCAGCAAGGGCTCTGGAAAAGTGTCCAAACAAGAAGTGCGGCTCGAAGCTAGTGCAGCTCACTCTAGTTACCTGACGGCCATCACCACGAGTAGCCTACACTGACGCTGCGTTAGGTGAAGTATGTCAACCAGCTGTACATCCAAACTGCCTCTGAGGACCGGGGTGAGTGTCTGCCACGAGTGCTACCGGGACCGGGAGGACGCGATTACGGCCTGCGGCTCCACGTCTCCACCGCACATGGGAGGGACTGGGATGAAGCCATTTCAGGTTATGTGTTTTTTTTTCAGCTGAGACGCCAGCACCATCTCAGACTTCCAACTGTTATCTCAAGTAATGATTGATACAGGCCTGGAACGTTGCGCAATTGGGTACCCAATAGTTTTGACTTTGGTTTTATTTATTTGTTTATTTCATTTTTAGAAATTAGAGTGCCAGCTTTAGGTTGAGAACATTTACTAAGGGGTAATTCTGTGATATGCAATGTGTATTTCCAAGGTGTATTTCCAATTATTTGAGTGTCAAGTTTATACAAACTGATAGGGAAGCTTAATATAAAAAAGAGTTATTATTAGCAAAAGGAAGTTAAGACAGCCTTGTGTGGATTAAGATATTATTGTGGGTTTATTGTTTTATTCATGTGTTGGTATGTCTAATAAATCTTTGTTAAAAGAACAGTTAAAAGTAATATTTCCCTATCTTCCAGTACACTATTATCACCTTCCATTTTCAAATTCAAAAAAGAAGTATAGTTTACAGGAGGTAATGAACCTGGGAAAGGCACCTTAAAATAGACATTTGTCAAGAGGGCGCTACATAAAATGGGGGCTCGTCCGGGATGGTTTTTTTTTTTTTTTTTTGGTTAGATCAATGCTTTAATAGGTGAATAGTGACTAACATATAAAACAACAACAAGCTCATACAGAACATTTACTAAAGGGTAATTTTGTGATATGCAATGTGTATTTCCAAGGTGTATTTCCAATTATTTGAATGAGTGTCAAGTTTATACAAACTGATAGGGAAGCTTAATATCAAAAAGGGCTATTATTAGCAAAAGGAAGTTAAGCCAGCCTTTTATGGATTAAGAAATTATTGTGGGTTTATTGTTTTATTTATGTGTTATGTATAATAAATCTTTGTAAAAAGAACAGTTAGAAGTAATATTTTCATATCTTTAGTACACTATTACCACCTTTCATTTCTAATTCAAAAAGAAGTATAGTTTACAGGGGTTAATGAACCTGGGGAGTGCACCTAAAAATTGACAGTTGTCAAGAGGGCGCTACAAATGGAAGGTTGGATATTGGTCTATAGTTTGCCAAGATGTCTGGATCAAGAGATGGTTTCTTGAGCAAAGGTTTTATAACTGCAACTTTAAAAACCTGTGGTAGATATCCTGATTGTAGAGAAAGGTTAATCTGATGCAAAATTGAAAAATTGAAAAAAGGACATAACATCTTTGAGCAGGCGAGTCGGGAGTCCAACAGACATGTAGATGGTTTAGCTTTACTGATAGTTGAGGTCAACTCAGAGAGGCCCACAGGAGAAAAACAGTCCAGAGTCAAATCAGAAACAGAAGAAATCAGCGAAGCTGCAGGGACGTCCACACCCGCCAACAGTTGGGCCTGGTCAATCTCATCTCTAATTTTGATTATTTTCCCGCTAAAAAAGCTCATAAAGTCTTCACTACTGAGAGTAGCAGGAATGCATGGACCAACAGAGTTGTGACTCTTTGTCAGCCTGGCCACAGTGCTGAACAGAAAACGTGGGTTATGTTTGTTCTCTTCTGTTAATGAAGAATAATAAGATGTTCTAGCTCTGCATAGGGCTCTGCGTAAACTTCAAAAAAACAAAAAATGCAAAATACAAAAATACAAACTTAACTTAACTTGACTTCAGGGTACAAGGTGAAACGCAGACCGACATGCAGGGGTAAGGACGACAATGGACAGCCAACAGAAAGGGAGTGACAGGACACCACGAAGACAAGACAGACCTTCAAAGTAAAACAGGAAGCACTACAGACATGGAGAGATGCCAACTTGACAAAACAGACAGAAAATACAAAAACTCAGTCATGGCTGACCTGGGCCATGACAGTAACAATCTTTTTTTTCTTCACGCGCTGTCACTCATCAGATGTCACACAGTAACCTCGCGACATCTACCACCTACAGTACCTGTAGTAGGTACTATGGTTTTTTTGTTTTGTTTTCTTTTTTTTATTCGACGCGGTATTATTTTTTTAATAACGCAGGTTAAAATACGTAAGATTTACGGGAAAATACTAATACGGGAGGACAGCGGGAGAGAAGAGTAAAATATGGGACTTCCCTGGCCAAAACGGGATACTTGACAGGTATGATTTGGACCCGGAACTGACCTGACCCGACCCGAGTCTTTAGTGTCCGACCACGAACTGAACCGAGATACTCGAATAGAACAGAGACAATACAGCCCATAGTTGCTCATGTTAAAAGTTGTCTAGCATTGAATAAAACTTGATTTTCTTACCTAAATGTTGTCTTCTTCTACCCAGTTCAGTTGTGGCATAGACTACGTGATGTAAACAACAATAAATCCACGTTGTTATTCTCTTTGTGGATACATATGCTGTTTGTAGCAACTGCTAACGCCAACAGCCTACACCGGTCAGGACGTGTGGTGAATATGTTCTCTCATCCAGCGTTGTCATGTTGGCGATCCGTTGTGCTTTACAGCTGCCGGGCAAACCGCTAATAACACGCTACGGCAACACGATTGATTCATGACAAACACGCCACGTTAACAGGGGTGGTCTAATAATTTTTTCCATGACTGTATACATACATACATACATACACATACATACATACATACATACATACATACATACATACATACATACATACATACATACATACATACATACATACATACATACATACACATATATGTGTGTATGTATATTGCCACTAATGCTTAAAACATCTGCAGCCATCACACCTGCTGCTTTGTCTCATCTTCAGAGAAGCGCTGTGCCCTTCCTCCCTCAATGATGGGTTTGGGAAAATGGATTGCAGATTAGCGCAACCTGCTCTTAAAGGCAATGGCCGCTGACGCACTGATTGGTTTAACAAGTGACACATCCTAACCACTACTATGCATAACGTAGCAGGTACAGCAAGTCAGAAAGAGGATATAGCAAGTGTGGAAGATTGCATTATTTTCGGGGAACGCCTCTCCCGCCACACGTTATCCCTAAATAGCGGCTATAGCAGATCTGGTGAAAGATCAGGCCCATATGTTTTACAATTTGATAGCAACTCAGTCATCCAGCTGGTCTCTAAACAAACAGAGAAAATGACGAACAACCATACACAAACCAAGAGTTGTTTATTTGAAAATGGACCAAGGGAAGAAACAAGTGGGTCAAGTTGTTTAGGCAATGATTTCTTCAGAAAAGAGAATGAGCGCGTGTGAAGGAATGAAATTCTCACATGAGGAAAGGAACTGTCTGTGCCACAGAAAGAGTATTGAGGTGTGTAGAACATCTTTTAAAAATGAAAAAGTAACTGCCTACTTGTGCTGTGGTGTGGTACATTACCCCCAGTGAATGTTTGCAGTGTCTTCCAACTTTTTTGTGGCTCTCTTTGGGTTTCCCTTCCTCACAGTGACATCATTCCACAGCATGCACTTTCTTTGTCTGTAGCTAGAATGTGTAGTGGTCCTACCGCCCCAGATTTTTAACATGCTACACCCATCACCTGTTGGCAATAGCTCAGCAGTTCATCAGTGAGTGTCTTTGAGTGTGTCACACAAAACAAATGAACACCAACTGGCAGTTGCTGACTGCTCACTAATTTGCCTCCAACCAGTCAGTGAGACTGGTGACTGGCACATCAAAATTAAAATCTTGTAGTGTGAAAGCGACTTAAGTGTAGTTTATCACCACGTGTCCATTATAAATGAGGGTCCCCTGTCTATCATTTCACACTGTGACATTTCAGCCATGTCCCCAATAACCAAATGTCAACCTGGGTGTTGTATCCTGGGCCATAAATCCCCCTAATTGAATAAAGATGAAGAGAAACTACTGTGATGAGAAAGGACAGAAGAGTTTCTGGGGTGTGATTTAATGAGTTGTGTGATTTATGGCAGTGGATAACACCTCACTTACAACTGTGTGGGTGGTGTGCCAGAGGACTGTTTGCAAAAGTGCCATTTCCACCATTTTCCCTTAGGAACACAGGGGGATCACCCCTTCTGCACCTCAGCATCATAAATTTCAAGCCAAGCGAGGAGGCTGGTCTGTTTTGAGAAGTAAAGTTTTGTTTATATGAGGAATACATAATTGGGAAAGGAAAGGAAAGGAAAGGAAAGGAGAGGAACTGTTGCTTGATCGGTCAATCCTTGAGGGGCCTGTTATTCTGAATGCAGCATTAACTTGATAAATTAAAATCAAACCTCTGTGGGATTTGGATGAATATCTTTTCCAAGGCTCATTAGTGTAGAATTACCGTTTATTTCATATTCTGTAAGATATATGACTTCTTCAGTAGACTGTTGTGAATTTTCTTTGATTAAGACCTGAGCAAAGGATTTATGAATGAAAAACACAACTATACTGGCAATCTGGCATGCTTGATTGAGTTCATGTGCCTTTGGTTTAAAAGGCAAAAGGGGGTTAAGCCTCTTCATGAGGAACCAAATGAACACGCACCTGTTTTTAAAAGGTAGGGCCTGCTTTCTCATGCTTTACATATTTCAAAGGAATCTAATGACATTCACAGCCACAGTGTGATTACATGGCATGTTAACGCTCCTGAGCACAGTTGTGTCTCAGACCTAGAAGGGAAATTTATTCCACAGCAGGAGCAGCCTGACACAGATGTTAACATAATCACCATCTGGCATAAGGTGGCCACCACTACATGCCCATCCTGGTAAGGCATGCCATGCATGTGCAAAGTCACACTGTGTTGTAAGGTCATCTGTGATGAGCCAAAGGGTAAAGCCTGAACATTAACAGTCATACCCAGCGTGGCAGATACTCTCCTATTATAACACACATAGTGCCTGAAGATTTTACAAAAGACAAAGGATTCTGTCTCTCAGATATATTTAAATCAAGGGTTATAAGACTTTCTTTGCAGACAGTATGGAACCAAGATATCTCAAGTTTTGTTTTCTCAATCTAATTTTGTGTGTTAGTATTCTTTTTTTTTTTTTTTTTTTTTTTTTTTTTTTTTTTTTTTTTTTACATTTCAGGCCTGCAACATATCCCCAAAACAGCTCACAACACCAACAAAAGGCTTTCTGGCATTGAGTATATCTATCAATTATATTCTTTCGTTGTTATTTTTTTCCTATTGTTTCTCAAAGCTGTGCTTTCCTGTCACATTATTTTTTTTTATTCAAACCTCTACACACGTTCTCTGTTGGGTACACATATCAGTTCTGTAGGCAGGCCCAGTCCAGTAAACATGTCTTTTTCTTCCTCTGACATTCCTTTGTGCAGAATGTAGTTTTCCATTGCGTTGTTGAAAAATGTTCTGGAAAAGAAATGTCACCTTGAAGGCATCATATGATGCCTTAAAATCTAGATGTACTTTTCTGCAATAATGCTGCCATCAAAGAAGTGTAAATGACCTTTGCCAAGGGCACTGATAAAACTCCATATCATCACAGAGCCAGGATTTTGGACTTTGTTACTAATAGTCTGGATGCTCCTTTTCATCATCGATTTGAAGCACACGGTGCTCCAACAGATCAGGATTACTGACTTGCCTGAAATACACCTTTCCAATGCGAGAAGATTCATAATAAATGCCTCTGTGTCTGGAAATATCCATGCCAACTCTGGACAAGGTTCAAAAAAGCATAGATTTTTCAACAGTAAAGTTTAAGTGGCGTTTGTGAATGTAGCTGTGTATTGTAGCGCTTTATAATGGTTTTTCTTACAGTGAATTCACACAGATGGGTTGCAGCAACACGCAGGGGGTGGTGTTTCTGAAGTTTCCTTGTCATACCAAAAACAACCAATCAAATTTCTTCCTATTGGCTTCACAAATAAGCAGCATATTTTGAATTAGTCCTGCCTTTGTGTACAATTTCATTGGCTAACTCGAGCTGTGAACCAGAAACTCAGTTGATTGATGCATGCGTTTAAGTGGCTAAAGTTGAAAATCCCCGCTTTTAGATAAAGGTGTTCGCATGTGTTCGCATCAATAGTGTATTGATGCGACACATTTAACACCGCTTGGTATTGGATGGTGTCACTTCATTCAAAGTCTATGGAGACAGATGCAAACGATGCTTGAAACACGTTTCGTGTGAATGTAACGGCCATGTGATTATATCAGCTACTGATGAATGATGGTTTTTGATCTCCTGCTGTCTGAGGGATCTGAGATAATGAGATCACATGTCCAGCTTATGCTTACTTGTTCCCTTGCCTTTCATGCACTTATTTTCCTTTAGATGACTTGGTTTATTGATATTAAGCCCTCTTTAAGGAAAAATAACCAATTCTGAAATAACAATTTTTTTTTCACTTCCCTTTTGCTTTTTTTGGAACGTGTTCTTGGTCTGGAATTTAATGATGGATGCTATTAACAAATGAAACCAAGCTGACAAGGAAATAAAACATTAAACATATTTGGTTCACAATCTCTGAAAAGAAATCTAAGTCAAAGTAAATGCAAGAATCACTTTTTTTCTCTCAACTGTTCTGATGTATCATGTCTCTTAATGACCTGATTACTAGTATTTAAAATGAAACCTTTGCACAGAACAATTAATAGCCTGAAGCAGATTCATTTTCACTGATAGTGTTTGAAATGTCACAACATATAAATTATATATAGGAGCTCTATATTATGCAGATCTAGATTTCCTGTATTATAATTGACACATAGACTTCTCTTTATTATCGGTCTTCATAGTGCAGTCGATCACACAAAATGCAATTAATTGTAAGTTGTTGATTATTGAAAGTTTCTTGACATGTCTGAGCCTCAGGGTGCCATCCCATATTGTGTGTGAATATAGTATTATGTTCTCAAATACAGCAACACTGCCATGAGTCTTTTGCTGGAGTATTTTTTATCCAAGTCCCTGGATGCCTGGAGGCTTGTTTCAATATCTGTGAATTTGCCTCTAATACATTTATTTAATACATTATTCCAACCTCAATACATCTCGGGATCAGCCAGGGAAGCTAATGTTGAAATAGAATATTGAATATCTTCTTCATCTTTAAACTTATCTAACAGGCATCAAACCCATTTTTAAAGTAGTCTCGGTGCCAAGGGAGGATCTTAGGACCAGCAGTTCTTGAGATTAAGTTAGCAGAGACCTGAAAAATCAGCAACAGCTGTGACATTAAGCAAATAGCAGGGTACTGTTCTTGGATGACTGGAACTGAAAGCATTGTCAGCATGTGTTCAAAGTTAAAAAGAAGAAAAGAGAGCAGTGATTTCAGTAAAAGCAAATGTAATGGATGCAAAACAAGATGGCCAGATGAAAACAAATGAACCCAACCACTGGTGGAGTCATGTCTGCATCATTATATCCTTCTTTTCTTTCATAGTAAGAAAAGAGAAGAGAAGTCAAATACAGCGAATTTTCACATTCACAAAGGTTCAAATGGAACTTGTTTGATGTTTTGTCATACATCTCAAGGATTGTGTGAAGTCAGGGTCCTGAAGCTCTCCAGCAGAGTATAATTGCACCTTAGTGGCAGTTATTCCCCACACCTGTAGGGTCCCATTCAGCAGCTTCTCATACTGAAGTACTTTATGCCACATTTACATTAGCTGAACCTTAGAAGGTAGAACTGCAAGTGAGGAGGAACAGGTTGAGCACGTCAGTGGGACTCCAGAGAATGAATTGGATTTTCTGAAGGAGCTTGTTGTAGAATGAACAAATATTTTGCATCATTTTTACATGACTTGTTGAAAGCTATTTATGTTTATATAGGGTGCATAGATATTAAGACATACTTGCTCTCTGAGAGTGATATATTCTCACTATAGTTCCAGGATGTATGGAAATGTTTTTGAGAAAGAGATAGAGAGAGATAACTGGTAATAGTGAGCAGGGGAATCAATATACAGCAGTGAGACTGTCAGTGCATTTTATTTATGTATAAGTCACAAATGAAAACTTGTGCGATCAAAGTATTTACTTGCTAAAGAGAAAAAAAATTCAACCTGATCATGCAAAGACTACCACCTTTAATTAATGACTGAAAGCATTTATGCCAGTTCTAAAAAGAAAAATGTGTACCACAGGATATTTTTCTTTATATTTTACAGCCACTGTGAAATCTAAACTCTACTGCTACCACAACAGCCTTGATCTCATCTGGCTTTACCCATAAATAGTTCAAAGCAGAACCTTTTAGACTGGAAGTCCACATTTACTCCTGATGTTGCAGCTCTAGAGCAGCATCACACATAAAAAGTAAACATGTATATGGCAGCCATTACTCTACTAAATGAAAGATATGTCTGCACATAAATTTGTGTGTTTGTGTTTGGTATAAAAAATTATTCAGAGAACAGGCCTCCCTTGATGATTTGCCTGTGGATTTCCTTAGACTACGAGTTTATGAATAAGCTTTTTGGACCATTAGGCATTAAATTAATTAGATACTCTTCTTTAGTTGTGATGGTCTTTGAATAACATTGCATTTCATATCCCTCATCAAATCCTTATTTCTCTGGGTTGCTTCAATTTTTCCAGTTTTAGAAAGGGAGTGAAATGCAATCTTTATTAAAAACTGCACTCTGGCAATGCTGACATTGTCCCAGTGAGATGTTTGTGAGAGATTAGGAGTGTACCTCCTAAACTAAGCTCATATAAAAGGTCAAGTAATTCACCACAACTTGGCTGTTGGCTCAAGTAGCAGAGAAGCAATAAGAATTTTAATGGAAACATTTGAAGTATAATCTATTCAAATATTTTAAGCAGCTGTACCCATCCCATGATGAAACAATAAAATAAAACAAATGATGTAGTTTTGTGTAAAAAAGGAAGTCCACCCTCTTTAGCTCTAAGATTTTATGTTTCAGAACATGAAACGGGAAAAAAAAAAAAAAACATCTGGTCCTTATATGGTCTTATATGGTCCCCCTTGTGCTCAGGCGGCTTCAAGCCCACACTTTCCACTGTTATGTGCATCAAGGCCGTCCTCACAGGCTTTAAAGTCTGACCTTAGTGTTTCTCTTAAGTCTGCATCTGTTCCACACCTGACCCTTACTCCTTCAGATATTAAGAATAGGAGAGGGCTGGGTTTAATTCACTTAAATATCAGGAGCATCACTCAGCATGAGAAGCTGGATTGGGTGAAAACTTTAATAACTCATTCAGATCCTGATATTGTGGTTATATCTGAGAATTGGTTAAGAAGCACTGTAAGTGATTCTGAGGTGGCCTTGGATGGTTCCAACCTGTTCAGAATGGACAGAAACTCTAGAGGGGGAGGTGTTTCCATTTATTCAAGAGCTTGCCTTAATTGTACTGTTCTTAAAGCAGTGTCTGTGGACAAATCTTTTGAGTTCTTGGCACTGAAAGTGTCCATAGCAAAAAATTATTCTATTATTGTGGTTGGAATTTATAGACTGCCCGCTGCGCCCTCTTCTGCTATTAATGAGATAGCTGATCTTTTAGCTCCTTTTAAAGATTTGGAAATGATTGTTTTAGGTGATTTTAACCTAAACTGGTTGAGTCCGGCCTCCCTGGTTTTTAAAGGTTTGTGGTAATTTTAATCTTTCTCAAATAATTACTGCCACCACAAGGCCAAACTTAAAAGGACCCCTCCAAGTCATCTCTTCTTGACTTAACCACAAAAAGGGAAAAAAAAAAAAAAAAAAAAAAGTCACTAAACAACGAAAGTGATCATTCCTCTCACTTGGAATTTCTTTCACTGGCAATTAACATCCTGCCCAGGGACTACAGTTGCAAATTAGCTAATCAGCTATAAACTGGCACATTTACAGAAATGTTCATCAATGTGCATTGTCCCTGAACAAATAAACTTCCAATAAAATAAAAGCATGCAACTAAGGAAACTCTGGCCTGCAAACATACAGAAAGAAAAGAGAAAAATGGGTGCAAAACAGCACAACAAACTACAGGAAAGAAAATGGAGCACAGTTACAGTAACAAGGTGCTCCTAATTAACTATGGAATGAGCTGGAGGAGGAGAAAGGGAAGAGGGAAGGGAAAGAAAGGAAGAAGAGCAGTGGAGACACCGCTCAGCAGATCATGTTGGTGTCCCCCTGCAGCGTAGGCCTATAGCAGCATAACTATGACGAAGCTGTGAAAGACCACAATTTTTGTTATCCCCCAAAAAACCTTTTTTTTAATTTTTATTTTTTGGTTCAACCACATTAACATACTCATTTGGTCCTATTGTTCAGTCTCAGAATGCTATTGGGTCATACATTTGTATATAAGGCTTGTCCTCAGGTCAAGAAGTCACACACCCTCCAGATTTTTAAGAGAGCATCATCCCCTCGATTTACTGGACTGGAAGTAAAATTCTTAAAATATTTTTTTATGTGTTAATTACAGTGTCTAGAATATGTCAGTATGTAGTCATTGTGGAAAATGTGCCTTACATTTTATTTAGAGCTTGTTTTGTAATTGTTGTAATATTACAAGCGACCAGTAATCCTGCACTCTGAGAGTGGAGAGCTCTATTAGGAGCATATCAGGTCTTGTAAATAATGAGGAGCTAGGCCATTAAGGGCCTTATATGTGAGAAGCAGAATTTTAAACTCAATTCGAAATTTCACGGGAAGCCAGTGGAGGGAGGCTAACACGGGAGAGATGTGATCTCCCTTACGGATTCCTATCAGCACCCTCGCTGCTGCGTTCTGGATCATTTGGAGGCTATTCAGCGAGCTTTTCGGACATCCTGCTAACAACGCATTACAGTAATCCAGTCTAGAACTGACAAATGCGTGGATTAATTTTTCAGCATCACCCTGGGAGAGGATGCTCCTAATCTTGGCAATATTTCGGAGATGAAAAAAGGCTGTCTTGCAAACCTGATTAATATGCTGCTTAAATCAAGGTTAGCCAGCATAAACCCAGTTAATCCATTCCTCAGGTGTTTGGGACCAAATACAATAACCTCTGTTTTATTCAATTTTAGAAGCAAGAAGTTAGAGGACATCCAGGACTTAATGTCATTAAGACACCCTTGATGTTTGGCCAATGGTTTTGTTTCCTCTGGTTTCATAGATAAGCACAGCTGCGTATCATCAGTGTAGGAATGAAAGTTTATGCCATGATTCTGGATAATTTTTCCCAAGGGCAGCATGTATAAAATGAAAAGGATTGGTCCCAGCACTGATCCCCGTGGGACGCCAGAGCAGACCCTAGTCCGTGTAGAAGAAACATCATTAACATGGACGAACTGGAACCTGTCAGATAGGTATGACTTAAACCAGCCTAATGCTGTCTCTTTAATTCCAACAGTGTGCTCTAATCTATGCAGCAAAAGGCCGTGATCAATGGTATCAAAAGCAGCACTGAGGTCCAGCAGAACAAGGACAGAGACTAATCCATTGTCTGAGTCCATAAGGAGGTTGTTGGTGACTCTAATCAGCGCCGTTTCTGTGCTGTGATGAGTTCTAAACCCTGACTGAAAAACTTCAAATAGATCATTTCGATGCAGGTGTTCTCCTAACTGGCTAGCAACTATTTTTTCCTGAATTTTAAAGATAAATGGAAGGTTGGATATTGGTCTATAGTTTGCCAAAATGTCCGGATCAATGCCATCACATGCGTCTCATCACAGCCCACTTTACAGCGAAGATGAAGAGAGCAAAAAGGAGTTCTGTGCAGTGTTGTACCTGAAAGCGTTCATTGAACGAAAGTTCACAAACTAGTTCATATTTTTCGCGAACGTGAACTGAGCGCGTTCACTTTCCCCTTCACGAGCGTGGGGCGTGAACGAGTTCATTTGGGCATTTGTGAACGACGCTCTTTCAAAGTTCACGCACGGTCAAAACCGTGCCAGGTTTACAGCGAACTCCATTTGAAATACACCACAAACGAGCCTGATATGTATCTGAGGAAAGCAATCAAACATGGCAACACGGGCTGGTGCCATGTTTGTCGATTACAAAAAATGAACTATTTAGTTCATTTTTTGGTGGCTATTACAACGGACTGCTGGACCGCGCTCACAACAGAGAGCTACGTGACAATTACATGACACTATATCAATGAGTACTGGGAAAGCTAATTCTGCCGTCCTGTTAACGCAGAGCATGCTGGGTAGACACACAGCTGATAACCTCACAGCTAAACTGGTTGATGCAGTGGAGACGTGGGGACTTAGTGGGAAAGTGTCCGCATGCCTCCACGACAACGCGCACAACATCGTGGCAGCCAACTCTCCCGGGTGGGTCAGGTGGGTCGGAATGGTGGGACGTTTGTGTGTCGGAATAGCGGTATTTTTCGGGATGGTGATGTGTCTGAATGGTGGTATGTCGGAATGGCAGAATGTAGGAATGGCAGCATGGAAGGGCATTTAAATCTTATCGGTTAACGGTTATTAATCGTTAAAGGGCGTCGGTTAACGGTCATAAAAAAAATCCAAAATGTGCATCCCTAATACCCGCTTAATCCTCTGCAGGGTCACGGGGATCTGCTGGAGCCAAGCCCAGCCCTGATTGTAATAAATTATTTATTTTAATCAATTCAGTTTCAAGGCATTCTAAAATAGTCTCAGATAGCAAAGAATGATTGACCCAAATTTGACCAATGTCTGTAATGTTCTTTGGCTTTTTCTTTGGCTTCTTTGGCCTCAAGAAAACTGTGGTTTCCTAAACTTGGCACATATCCACTGGACATGACCCAGTTCTTCATTTTCTTTGGGCCTTTGAGCAACACTTGAATCTCACAATGCATACCGTATCCTATGCCAACATTAGATTATGAAATCTGGGCCTCACCTGGTTCATACAGCACATTACATAACTCAGTTTTGACCCAGTTCATAAAGACTGGGACAGGCCTGGCCCACATAGCATTTGCAGTACCGTAACTGAGAAGTAAGTGCCAAAAGTAGTCCAGAGTAGGCCCCAGTGCATCTGCTGTCTGGGATTAATCCAGTGAAGTTGCGGGCTACTGCCAGGACAGTCGAAAGGAGCTGCATAGTAGCATAATGGTCAGTACTGCCACCTTACACCGTGAAGGTTCCCACTTCAAACGTCTGCTGCAGTCCAAAAACCTTGATTGGTCAGTGATTTGCCTTGTCTGTGTGTGGTCCAGCGATGGACTGGGAACTGGTTGGACTGGGCCTCTCACCTGGCATGGGCTCCAGCCCTTCATGATCCTCATCAGTGTAAAGTAGACTCATAAAATGGACTAATGGACTGACCTTTGCTGAATTGTTGGCAGAAATGTCAGAGATCAACAACTTCAGCTTCTCAAACTAATAATATCTACATGACTAAATACAATACAAAGATGCATATATGGGAAGAATTTCAGTGAGATAAATTTTCCCACATATCTTAATTATGTGCACATGTCATCAATAAGAATCTGATGGCTGTTTCTAAACCCCAACAGCTCCTCAGGGGTATGCAATTACAGTAAATCTAGAGCAGGTTATATGGAAAACCATGTATGGACCAAACACAAAGACTGTCGTACATAGTGTTTTAAAAAAAAAAGAAAGAAAAAACCTGGCATCATATTAATGTCTTGGATATTTTGTACCGACAGCATGTACAAACTGACATCCTAACTGGCCTTACAGGGTGAGCACATAGTGGGAGATGTTAAATCTTATATCTCTACCATAATTTATATATGACACATGGGGCAAAAAAGGGGGAGGGATGGATTTGGTGGTTAACCTCTAAAAAATAAGCCTCTTTTCAGCCACAAGAATGCAAGTGAGCAGTGTGTTTTCAATTATACATAACCAGCTCAAACATAGGTTGCATCATTTAGCTGTCTGTTTCTGAATCTACATAATGTTCCTTTCCAGTGAATCGCACTTTATACAATAAAGCATGTCTTTGTCTTCCTTATGTGAATAAGCCATAGAAAGACTCATCCTTAGTTTTTAATTTTCAGAACAGATCTCCCATGGATTACTGGTTTTTCAAGACGAAAATAGGATCTCTCCTTCAGACAAAACTCTAAGAAAAGAAGAAGGCCCAGTAACAATTATACAATCTCCTTCAGTTTTGTTACACACTTTAGTGGATGACAGGGAGTCATGTCAGTAAGATACTACCTCACTGCACAGATGTCGTCTCAGCAGAATTTGATTGTGTATGATTTTATCAAATAATTCATTAAAGTAAGTCAACTTATTTGTTTTTATCTATATGGATCGTAACAACACAGTCAGCCTACATCCATTATCATGGGATAAAGCTTGGATTGTTCACGGTTTGGTTTATCAATACCCCTAAAAGGTTTGAGACCCAACAATTCTTTCCCAGATTTACTTGGTGCCGACTTGTTTAATTATTTTCCGAATGAAAGGTCCAGTACGCAAAATGTGTGGTATTATTCCTATCCACTGGGTGCTGGTTTTCATGTTGTGCCTACTTGCACTCAGAGTTTTGAGACTCTGTAATTTCCCTTGGGTCTCTTGAACATGGCTGTCAGTTTGACTCTGGCTCACAGTTGGGAAAGTAGCCACCTTCTCCTAGACAGACATCTCATACCCAGTTGCCTTGGCTTGGAGACAGCGGGCTCCCAGTCCAGCTTCCTGCTCTCCACAGAGGGCCCAGCTTGGTGTATAGCCTGGGAATAGAAGTTGAGAGGTTGGAATGGGGACAGAGCAGACGGAGGGGAGGCAGAGGAGAGAAGAAGGGGGCATATTTGAAGGGATATTTCCTTTCATAGCTTCCGCTCCTCTCATTTTCTTCTCATTATCAGGAGGTCTGGTGCCAGAGCTCTATCTTGATCCAGCCTAGGTGAATGATGAGATACAAAGTGCAGACCAAAAACTTAAAGTGCCATTTGTTAGAAGGGGAAAACAGCTCTTATGCTGAGATCTGCCTTTGATTAAGCTTTTCATTGGTCCCTCTAGTGGGAAGGGTTGAAGAAAGAACAGTAACCTTCTTTATTTAGAAAAATACAAAAAATTATGAATTCATCAGCCTGCCTGCTCTGGAATAATCTCCTATTCTTTCGGCAGCAGCCTAGTCCTCTTCACATCTCAGCATGTGTTGCGCCTCTTAGACTTCAGTTGTTGTGCTTTTCACAGAGACTTAGAAAGCCTTGTGCTCCTCCACTCACACAGCCTTGAAGGAAATAGAGGTTTTTCTGATGGTTTTCACAGTGCAACTGCAGTATACATTCACTGGCAGACTACTGCCCTCCTCGGACGAGGCCACAACCTATCTTGGCAGCCTATGATGAGTTGTGCAGCCACAGCAGCAGTATTATATATTGCCAAAAAAAGATTTGGCCCTAGAATAAAACTTTGGTGTGGGCAAAAGCAACTCTGCAGGGTCACTGACAGACTGAGTGGTTTCTCAGCTACAGTGATCCACAGAACAGTGGGACACCTCCTCTTGTGCACTCACATTCCAAGCATGCACATGTATTACTATAGAAACATGTCTATGAATCTTCCCTCTGGCACAGTTGAATGAGGTGTGCTTGGGCATAGTAGGCCTACAGCTGCACAAGAAGGTGGAAGAGGACTTGTAAACAACATATGCATTGCCCTATTCATATTAATCAAGCACCACAATAGAATCATGTTACTTTAATCACAACTCAAAAACTCTCTGGGCTTGTAAGATTGTGCAGCCTAAATCCTCGATTTTCTGTATGCTCCTCCCCCCCCCCGCTTCCCACTTGCTTTGCTGTTATTAGTTACCGTCTTGAACCAATCAGACATGTTACTTGAAACGTGCCATGTCGACAGAGACAATTAGATGATGTCTCTTTCTGAAATGAATCACATCTAAGGCAGGCAAATATCACTCCACATGGGTATGGCTGCATGAGCTGGGATGATCTGTCATTGGAGTTTAAAGGATCAATTTGCATTTGCAATAAATGTTTGTGTAAGCAGAAAATTTGGAGAACACAACTTCTGGAAGCTACTGGTATGACGACTCTTTCAAAATGTCTTACAACCTCATTAATAATGCACTTCTTAAAATGACAGGCAGATGGCCTGAAATTTGGGGTATGTGGCACTTCAAGACAGCTTTGACCCTCTGAAAGTCAGGAAAAGCACATATATGGGACCTTTAATAGAAAAGGGAGGAGATTTGGAAATTCAAACATGTGAGGACTATATGCCAGTGTGGACTCAGTCATTCAGGTCATGGTCATTTCCGAAGGTTTCAAGGAAAGTGGACTTCTTGTTCTGGTTTTGTCAGTTCAAAGTGCCTGGTAGAGGAGTTTTGATCTTATAAGATATGAATTCATATGTAAACCAGTGACCCTCCAATCCATTGTAAGTGGTATGGCTCTCCTGTGTTGTGCCATCCGTTTGTGGGGTCGTTCAGTTTCTCTGCTGTAAAGGTCCGTACACGTCTCACTGTACTGGACTGCATTTACGACGCTGCTAAGATTCTACTTGGGTGTCTTCCCTGGTTCATCTTCAACTGGTTCATCCTGAGGATGAACCCCTTTTTGTCTGAGGGTGATATTTAGTTTGAAGTGAACCAGTGTGTTGTGTTAGGAGAAGATCCTTCAGAGTTTCTCAGACACTCCTGCCACAAATAGAATTACATCATTTTTGCACCTCTTTTTCCTTTTCTCTCTGTTTGAAGTAGTAGTATTTTGGATGACATAACAAAGATATTTTAGATATCCACAGATTTGAAGTGCTGTTTTGATATTCTTGTGTTTCCTTTTTTTCCCCCTCTGTTCTAAGTGGCAATATTCTCAGCCTGATGGTGTAATAATAATAGTATAAATGTAAGGGTTAAATATCGATTCTTAATGCAACAAATTCCAATCACAGACTAATTTATTGGTATCTTTAAAACATCTTATAGATCTTTGTGATTGTGGTTTGTGTTCAAATGTAGGGGGAGATGTGGAGGAGTGGCTCAGGGATCAGCACCAAAGAGGGACAGATTGGCACAGCTGCTCTGGATTTCTAATCACTTGTCTCTCTATTTCAAAAGCAGCATGCTGGGATCAAGAGAGAAACACCACAAACCAGTCCCACTGCTGGAATAATAGCATTATTTGCCACAATAAATATCTGCCTGTAGAGGTGTGCTACAATCTTGTCCAGCTATTAATTACATATCATTCATTTGGAAAAATTAATGATATGTCAGCAAAACGCAGGTTGTGGATATAATTTGTGATGGCAGCACAAATTATATCCACAACCTGCGCTTGCTGACATTTTAACTTGAGTCACTGCCTTCTATTTTAAATGGTTTTCTTTCAAATTAGCTTCACTGTGCTGCATTTGCAGCTTTGTATTGTATGATTGATTATAGAGTTAATTAAAACTGGTTTTCAGGGAAACAATACAAAGAACTTACAGCCTACACGTATTTAACTTTATAAATCTGGTCCTGTTGACTTTGGTATTAAAAAGAAATTTCTGCCTGAGGAATGTTATTTAGATTCACCAATAAAATGAGGAGAGAAAACAGAAATCATAATACTGTGCTACCCAAAGGTATTCTGGATCTTCCATACTTCTGAAAAGCTCTCCAATAGCCATTTATTTGAAATTGTTATGACCATACAGGGCAGGATGTAATATGCTGGATGATAGTTTGTAGAGTAAATCACATCCGCCACAGCAAACATTTTACTGTAAAGAACATTGTATTTGCTTGTGAGACACTGGTATTTGGATCTCTTAAAACAGAGCTTTAGTTAAGTGCTGAGGTGTGTGTGTTTGTAGATCATAATCAGTGATATATCTGCAGCTGCTCCTGTTTCTTATTTGCTATAAGTCAGTGTCATATCTGTTTTTGTCCTTGTGTGTACACACAGGTGGAAATACTCACCCTCAAGGGGTCATTTTAAAGCAACATAAGCTGAACTAAACTGAGGCTGTGAGAGTTTGCAAGAGACGCAGTGACATGTAGCACAGAGGAGACAGAGAAATTGGAGAGTGAGCTCATTATACTGCCTTGACCTTGGAGGTCAGGGACAGGAAGGAAGCTGGCAGACACAGCGCCAAACAAGAACGCAGGTTTGTTGCACTTTTAAACAAGCTGCAGACCATGAGTTGTTGTTGTTGTTTTCTTCACATGTGAAAAAGAAAATATAAATTATCTATGAGCTGTATAAATCAGTGTGTATACTACACTAGATTTTACATTTTTATTTAAATCATATTTAACATATTTTGTTTTTCTTAATGTATTTTTCATCTGTTATAAGAACCTAAGAATGAGTAACAAAAAAATGTTTAAGTGCAGTATTTATGAGGAAAGAGACTCTTAACCTACTGCACATAATGTAGCAAATATAGAGGCAGTTTTAAACCTAGGATGATTGTACTTTATAGTAAATAGACTTCTGCAAGTTCTTTGCTGGACCATGGGAGTAAAATGTTTTATGTGATGTTTCATAAAATATTTGTAAATGCCATTGCCTTTCACTTATATCTGTGAACAACTTGAAGGTGCATAAGTGACAAGGGGAACAAATAAAGCAAATATTACGTCGAACTGATGATGTGAACAAATGACTCCTTACTCTGAAACTTCTCAAGAAGTTTAAATGAAATATAAAAGGCAGTGGATATGAAGTTTTTTAATATGGAATAACATTGACAGTTCCTGTTTCATGATCAAAGTGTTTACGTCTGATCAGTGAGGGCTAGAAGCTACAACATTTCATCAGAATTATTCTTCCTATATACATAAGTGGTTTAAATTTGTATTCATAATATGCATGTGTGTAAGGGGGGGTGGGGAAAATCAATGCAAAACACTGAATGTTTGCTGTATTTATGTGCTACATTGACTTATGATGTGATACGAAAGACTTGCAGATCTACACGTGTCTTTCCACACACAAACCACAAGGAATTTACATTAGAGCCACTGCCAGTGCCTTTGAAGCATCCCACTGGTTTCTTAAAAAGAAAAAAAATACTATAATGCCTACAGTTGCAAACAGATAAAATGAATTCCACACCTCCCATGAGATTAGATAACAAAACATTATATGTGACAACTTCTTGCTCGAAGGATGGAGGGAAAAGCTAGTAAGAGACAGAAGAGGGAGGACTGCAGAGAAGAAAGAAAAAAGAACGAGTGGTGAAATTGAAACGAGGATGTAGAGAGATGAGATAAAACGCTTTAGTTTAATTGAGACTAATGTGATCATCATATTTAGAGTGGAGCATTGTGATGAGTTCACAGCAGGCAAACATTACAGCATTTTTCTGTTTCTCTTCTTTTTTGCAACAGATGAAAAATGCTTTGCTGTGAGCAATACCTGCAGAGATCATCATGTTTAGCTGGATACAGCAGAAACAAAGATCAGCTGACTGGAAAGGAGGAAAACTAAATTCTCAAACTACTCAAACGTTTGTTGCTAACTATCACATTCTATGAGAATGATACTTCAAGAGTGAAATGTCAGTCTTATAAAACATATTTACTACATTTTTATAGTGTTATAAAACCATAGTTACCCCATCCATCCATTATCTATACCCACTTAATCCTCTGCAGGGTCACAGAGATCTGCTGGAGTCTATCCCAGCTCTCATTGGGTGAAAGGCAGGGGTTCACACTGGACAGATCGCCAGTCCATCGCAGGGCCACATGTAGACAAACAACCACGCACACTCACAATCACTCTTACGGGCAGTTTAGAACCATCAATTAACCTGACATCCATGTCTTTGGACTGTGGGAGGAAGCTGGAGTACCTGGAGGAAACCCACGCAAGCACGGGGAGAACATGCAAACTCCACACAGAAAGGCCCCTGCCATAGTTACAATCTTAGTAAAATTAAAATTACAACAATAATTTAAAAAAAATTTAACTAAAAAAAAAAAAAAAAAAAGAATGTACTTATCAATCAAAGCTTGTAACTTTATCCCAAATGTCTATGGAGAACAAATAGGATTACCAGATTCAGATTATTCAGATCATATTTTCAACATTCTGAATATCAATAAAAATAAAAAATAAAAAAAAAATACAGCACCACTTTTACTAAAGACATGTTTTTTCACATCTAAATTAGTACAACAGCCTGTGTGTTATCTAAGTTATGTTGGTATCACTTTAAAATATGCAAGTTATAGATAAAAATACCAAGGAGTGAACAGAGCAAAATGTCTTGGCTTATCTGTTCCCAGTAGACTTGAGGCTAATCTTTAAAGATTCTGTTCCAAATAATTTGCTTCCATTTAATTTAAAATGATTCTGTATCTGCAGTTCAAATATGTAGCTCCAAATGGCAATTTTGGTCTGTCCACTTCGTTGGTCGGTTATCAAAAGGACTGCCTTGAAATGTGTGTTTTTAGTCAGAGTGTAACAGTGATTTTGGTAATCTCCTAACCTTTTATAAGAGCAATATGATCAGTGTATGTTTAGGTGAAGTTACTCTACTCTTTCTGGTTGGGTTGTCCTAATATTTTAAAATTTCAAACGCAAAAGAATTTAAAACAAGCTTAAAAGTTGAGTAAAACTTTTTATCTAATGTCATATGCACAACAAAGTAGCTTGATGGTGATTGTTTTTTCTTTTTTTTTTTTTTAAATCAGATGTTTGAGGAATAGTGCTGCTTGTCAATTTACAGAAACTAAAAGTCGAGTCAAGCACCCCCTGCAATCCAGTTTTTTTGTTTTTTTTTTGTTTTGTTTTTTTTTAGTTCAGAGGTCAAGAAAACTGCTTGCTGTTAACAATACATTTTGTTCATGTTCTGCAAGGTTTTTTTTTTTTAAGTAAAATGAAAATAAACTTCACTATGTTTTTTTTCCTCTCTCCAGGTTTTCAATTTAATTTTTCAATTCAATTTTATTTGTATAGTTCTGTTACAATGACAATTGTCTCTAGGTGCTTTACAGAGACCCAGAGCATGACCCCCGAGCAAATATCATCAACTAAGATTATATAATTAAATCCAATCAATGAATTATCACTTCCAATATGGGTTTGTGAGCATTCTTAATAACTTTTGTTACTATGACTCTTGAGACCAATTTCCCGATGTAATAAATGACAGTTTTTTGGTTGCAAATGGTAATTTGTTTTCTTTTTGAGGCTGACTTCCCACCAGCTGTGTATTGTGAGCAGCACTGTGTCCCGTTGCCAAGCCTACTCTTGCAGTACTCCTGCTGAGCAGCTATTGCACATATCAATTTACACGGTCATAACCATGAACATACAATGTTATGCAATCCATGGGCAATGTTACTTCAGAGATTTTTAGGGTTTTCACATTTTTTAAAAATCTTTTTCATTTTTTTTTTCTTTTTTTTTTATCAGTCTACAGAATGAGTCTGAAGTTGTGACTGGAAAGCGGCCCTATAAGGCTACCAGCATGTCAACCTTAGGTCAAAAACAACACATTTTGAAATTGTTGCACAACTTTGAAATCCTGATTTTTATAACTGCAGCATTATCTCACTAAAACACCATCTAAATAAGTTAGAGACAATATCTGAGATTATATCGGTATTTAGCTATATTTAAATTTATGATGATCTCCCAAACACAAGCTAGAAGCATCACAGTGTCTCCAATATTATATTTTATCTCATTTTTTTCTGTACAGCTCACAGCCTCATAAAGCATGTCAAAGACAACAGTCTGCATGTGCAAGCAGCTTGCATGAGTGCTGGCTTTGATGGAGACCAACAGAGCCAAAAAAAAGGTCTCCTACTCAGATGAGAGACCTCTCTTGTATGGGGCAATAATAGGGATATTTGTTCTGAAAGTTACTAGACTTGTCACCAGTTGGTGTTTTGAAAAATAGTAGCTGAGGGTCTCTGAAAATCCCAAATTGTGCATCACTAGTTATGTCGGACTATTCTTTTTACAATGCAACATCATCAAATGTGACTGCTGCTCAGTCCTTGAGAGCCCTGTCTTATATAGCAGCAGGTTTCAGAGAGTAAACTGAGATACTTAAAGGTGGGGTAGGTGTTCTTTGAAAAAACGGTTCCAGCAATCCAACTCAAGTGAGATTTTGAAAATATGCACTCCCTCCCTCCTCCCAAAGGCTCTGCCTCCTCCTCTTCAGGTCACCCCTCGAAACCACACCTTCATACGATTCACGACTACATGAACCGCAGGGAGGGAGGGAGGGGTGGGTGGAAGTGCATTGATATTTGATGGACGTATTAGGCAGCCAATAAATGTAAAGATGATCAGTACATTGATTGGTCAGAGTTTTTCTCTGATTACACTCTCTAGACCGGATCAAAACATTTCGTTTTTTTTTTTTTCAAACATTTTATTTCAGTGGACGCAGTGGGAATGTAAAAAGGTTTTCAGGCAATATTGTAAAAAGTGCTGCAAAAAAAGAAAACCTACCCCACCTTTAAATGGTAGATGTCAAGCGCTGTCAAGTGCCCTCTTGTGGATACTTACCAGTTATGACTGTTTGGTTGACAGCCTTAGAGCTCAGCCCATAGCAACACAAAAATGAGCCCCATTTAAAAGACAATCTGTCAACATAATAAGCAATGCTTGGCCATATGTTTCATTATTTTTAGCAGTTTATCTTGCAATGAAATGGCTCTAGAAATACAAAGTGAGCTTGCTTTAAAAAGTAGGTTGGGTTATTTGTATGTTTATGCTATGTTAAGCAGCCAGTACCATCATCACCAGTATCATCAAATAGGACGTATCATTACATGTCAGACTATTAATCAGGTTGAGGCTAACGTAAATCATGTGTCTCATGCTTGTAGATGTGTTTGAGAGTAGTGAGGAGGCTAGGGGGAGAGAGAGAAAAAGAAGGGCCAAGTGAGGGAAATGCAGAGGAGTTGTTGTCAGAGGAACCAGGACTGTGGCCAGACAAGCTAACTGCTCAGCAGAGAGAGACTCTAGCTTGCAGACTGGCTAGTGAAAGTGTAGACCTGACCACAGTTGCAGGGGGTGAACAAGCTTTCAGCAAGTTGAAGCTGGTTAAGAACTACCTGAGATCAACAATGGGCCAGGATAGACTGAACAACCTCGCCATTCTGTCGATTTAAAGCCAATTAGCCAAACAATTGGACTTTACAGATCTTATTAGTGACTTTGCAAACAAAAAGACCCATCAGTGGGCATTTACTGGGATGTAAATGACATCTTTACATCTCGTGTCAGCGAGGCTTTATTTCTTTTTCTGCAAGCTGAAGAACAATTTGACAGTTGACATTTTGTACTATCGCAGGCTCTATAGATGACATAGGCCTTTGATGTAAAAAGCAGAAACCAGTAACTTCTTTTTTTCACATTAAAACTTTCACATTGAAATATTTTTCTGTTCATTTCTACTGTACCTTCTCATTACAAAAGCAATGTAGCTTATATGATTTGATTTATTTGAGTGTGCAGTTGTCTCCTGTTCAAGAATAAATGTTTTTTAAATCAAAATTTGCACAAGTGTCATGGATCAAAACATTAGTACACAAACCAGTAGCCTAATGTTTTAGGTATTTGAGCACAAGTAGGCCAAATGCATCAATTCAGGTGGTGAATGAAAGAACTACTCATCAAAATAATCTGATCTGATTGTAGCTTAAAACCGTATTTATGCTTTTTTTTTTTTAATTTGAAATAAATACCCCTTTTTTCCCCCCTTTTTTTTTTTTTTTTTTTTTTTTTGCTTATGCCCATCATGCACTGGCATGAATAGGGGCCCACTGACATTGAGAGTGTACAGGGCCCAGAATTTGGTGCTACGCCCCTGTCTACAAGGCAGAGATCAGGTTACAAAACAGAAGGTTAATAAAGGCTGAATTCACAGCACAGGTCAGAGACAGATTACAGGTCAGGATTCTGGCGGGAAAAAATAGACAGGTATTAGACTGGGTGTCAGGCAAATCTATTACAACAATCTGGCTCCAAAGGACTGACAGAGAGAACCAAATAAAGGCCAGAAAACAGGTGAGCAGAGTTAACCTGATTACCTGAGAAACAGCCATGAATGTGGTACAGGCAGACAGGGAAGAGAAGGAGCTAGACCATAATATTATTAACATTTTGGATTGACCAAGACCACTGTAGTTGTACAAAAATAAAAAAAAAAAAAAAAAAACTGCACCCAGTGCACAGTGACAACATGTAGCCATATCAATCACCCTCCTTCATCGCATCTCCTATACCCAACACAACTCATACTTTCCTATACAGCATTGCTTCTTTTCAGCCAGTTATTTGAGGCATTTGTTTATGCACATTTCTCTCTTGAATACTCTAGTATACAGTAAAATTCAGGTCGACTCAATGCTTGCAAGGTGCAGAGGTCATGTGGCTGTAAAACAACCCCTCATAAGCATCCTTCCACCACAGTGCTACAGTATACAGTGTGTATAAGGTGTTTGAAATTCTGGATTCAGTTTTTTCAGATTGACGTACAGCAGCAGGTACTTCTTGAAGACTCTAATTTCTTATGCATTTCTGCCTTGGCAATGTGTTAATATGCACCTGAAAATTCCAGCCTGGCAAACTGTCTTCTTTTAATAGTGTCTCCATACCTGCAGATGAACACTTCATCAAGGTTTGATGATTCGCAGCATCTGGCTGCAGCTTTCCCTCTTAAATCCTATGAAAGTAGCACAAGAGTACTTAATGATGTCAATATTGGTTTTTTTTTCCTTTTTGGTTTTATTTTTAGTGAGCAAATAATGCCACAGTGAAAAAAAGTTACATCTTGTCTTGTCAGAGGCTGTATTTGTATATGGAGAAGACAGTTCTCATACAAATGACAAAAGAGAAATTGGTAGACCAACTGAGGTCTGTGTATTTCAGTATTTACTAACCAGTCCTGTAGTTTCCCTGTTTTGTCCTTTTGTTTTATTGGCAATAAAACCTGAAAAGAAAGAGAAAAAAATGGATTTCCATCTTGCCAAGTAGGTTAAGATGCAGACCAAGTTCCCAGTTCTCAGCAGGACCTACAGTTATAAATGAGGTAATGACCATGAATTGCAAGTGTGTGCAGCCTGAAAGAGATCCACATGGTCACTCGCTTAGATTATTGAGACATTATTACATCATAACCAGATGATAGCAATGGAACTAAACTCCATCCAAAACAAAGCAAATGAGCTGGTTGTGAACTAAGAGTACAAAAATATAAACTGTGCCTGTTCTGTGTGAGTTCACAAAACTCTTGATTTCCAGAATTTCTGCAGTCTCCTTTAGATCTTATTTAAAGAAAACTGTAATTTTTTTTAAAGTATAAAAAATAAATTAGAATGTTAAGGATAAATGCTAATGAAGCAAAGTCCTTGGATTCACACAGGCAAGTCTGAGTTAGCATTCAGAGACAACAAACGGTTTCTGATAGAAGTAGATAAATATACTGCATACATCTTCAAAATCAAAGAAGTAAAAGTGATCAAGAAGTTCAAGGACCCAGGTCTAGACTTTGAAGAGGTCTGTACCTCTACCTGTAAGTTGAGCGCTCAAAATGAATATTTTTGAATAACTATTTTTTGAATTAAGCAATAGTCATTATACAAATCTACTTAATTAGTGATTTATGTGCAAACATAAATCACTAATTAAGTAGTAATTTACGTGCAATCATTTTATTTACTATTTTAAGCCACCTTACTGAACTTTCAAGAGCAAAAACACAGTTACCCAGTTAATTTAAGATTTCCTTTTTTCTATTGTTCGTGGGTGATTCTTTAATTGAGGGAGTTTTTCTGTCCCCAGTGTAGCTTTTTAAGAAAAAAGGAATGTTTTTTAAGGAAAAAAATAATGATAATTTGTGTTAAGGTTAGCTTGTAGTAGTTATTAAAAAAAAATAACTGTCTCCTAATGATGAAATTTAAATACTTTTTTTAGTGTTTTGAAAATTCAGATGTGGAAGAATTTGACCGTTTTGGGCTTGTCCACCCAGATTTGTTGACAACTACTCTATGATAAAGTAATAAAAAGTGCTAAATTTATTAAAATATATTTTGCCATTTTCCATATTTATGTAGTTTATATTTGTTTAATTTACTTTTTTTTTGTTAAATATTTCTGTCCCTCTTAGGGACAGAAATAATGTAATGTAATGTGATGTAATGTGATGTCATTACATCACATTCAACACTTTACAGAGCAATAAAGTTTTTGCAAACAGTTAGTTACATTTTTACATGCTAATTCAATGCTCCAGGGGAACAATGCAAGACATGAGGCAGAAGTGTGGTTTTTGATACCCACATTTGTAAGTGTCGTTTAAATTTTACTAATTGTGCATATTAGTTTACCAATAATTGATTAAGGTTCTAGGGAGGCAGTTATACAACACTTAAACAAAGCACTTGACAATCAGATGAGGGTGCAAAGTGGATTTAATCTCCATTTGTATACAAGCAGAGCTGATCAAATACTCACATACAGCCAACAGCCGTTGTCAGCACAAGACAATGAGCAGAGGAAATGCAGTCATTCTTAAACACTGTTTATCAATACTTTGAGCCTTGAGGTGATTTCTCCCAACAGCTACGTGTCCCAAAAATCATATGATGCAATATTCCACATTGGATTAGATATTCCACATTAGATATAAACATCACTTGATAAACAGGCCATGGTGACCTGACCCTATTTTTAATATAACAGTAAGTAATCTGATGTTTTATACAACCTGATCTAAAAGTATGTTTATTAGGCGTCATTATAACTCATTAATAAGACATTTCACTTTATTGACATGTACACTGTATCCTAGCTAACCAGCTAGCTTAACATGTCTAAAACATAGCTAACATTTTCAGCAGAAAGGGAAAATTGTCATAACCATCACGTGTCATTACTGTCACGCAAGTGGCTGTGATGGTAATGACAATAACTGATGGTAATAAGAGAGAACATGTTGTTAAAATGTCTTTTAAATGCACTTACAAATACTTAGAATATGATTCTTATAAAGCATATTTAGTACTTACTGGAATGATTGAAAACACCCTGCTCGTCATATCATTTTGTATTAAAATAATTGTTTTGTTGTTGTGATGGTAATGACATTTTTCTGTGACAACTTTGAAAAGATCATAATGATATCAAAATGATCATGAAGTAAAATCAAAGCTATGCTCAGATCTCTGTTCCAGACCAATTAATAAACCTTCTGAAATTGTTCAGACAGCATGTTTTTTTTTTTTCAAAAGTTAAAAGTGCCCCAAATTGAAGAATCAACCTTATACAATTCACAAAAAGATTTCAGAGAATATGATGAAAATTGAAATGTGATATAAATTCTTGAGTTTGCCTTTGAATGCTTGAATGGTTTGTGCAATAACACACTGCAAACAAAAATAAATAAAATATATATATATATATATATATATATATATATATATATATATATATATAGATATAGATATATATATCTATATATATATATATATATATATATATATATATATATATATATATATTATATTTAAGACGTACATATATGTTCAAAAAATAGTTTTTTTTTTTTTTTTAGGGCTAATTTAACCCTAAAAATACAAACTGTAGATTTTTTTTTACCTGAAAAGCAACTTAGAGTTGGTTCTAGAAGCATTTGGACAGGGACAGAATTGTAAGGATTTTGCTTTTAGACACCACCACAATGGATTTTAAATTTAGAAGAAATAAAATAGATGTGATTCAAGTGTAGGCTTACAGCTTTGGTTTAAGTGATTTCTCAAAAATTCTGAATTTACCATATAGGAATTATAGCCCAGCCTTTTTAAGCAAAGCACTTTTTTTTTCCCAGTGGCTAAAAAGTTTTTAGACATTATTTACTGAAAATGAAGATAACTGGCCAGGTGTGATCCAGTCCTTTCATCACTTTAAAACAAATGAAGCCGATAAAAGGTCTGGAGTTGGTGTCAGGTATTGAGTTTGCAGGTGGAAGTTATTTGACTGGAGCTACCAATATAAAAGTCCAAGAGGGTCTAAGTAAAAGTGAAGAAGGCTATCATTAGGCTGGAAAAACAACATAATCTACATGACAGATAGCAAAAAGCTTAGGTGTGGCCAAACAGTTTGTACATTCTTAAATAGAAAGATAGCACATGTGAACGCATCAACATCAAAAGGTCTGGAAGACCAAGGAACACTATAGACTAAAACTAAAATGGACGATTACATAATAGTTTCCTTGGTAAAGAAAAACCCATTCACAAAATCAACAGTAGTCAAAGATTTTTCAGTGACCAAGTCAGTCACCCATCCCAACCCAGTAGAGTATTCCCTTCACTTACTGAAGACAGATCTGAAGCCAGAAAGGCCTCAAAATAATCAGCAACTGAAAGAGGCTGCAGTGAAGGCCTGGCAATGCATCTCCAGGGAGTAAACCCACAATACGATGATGTCCACTCCAGACGTCAGGCAGTCTTTGACTGCAAAGAATTTTCATCCAAGGATGGGGAAAAAATATGTTTACTATTATTTCACTTGGTCTAAATACTTCTGAGCCCCATAAAGTTTATGCACTAAATGGCTATAATTCCTAAATGTAAATGCAATATTTCTGTGAAATATTGCTGAAAGTCTACATTTTGATCATATATTAATTGTTAAATTTCAAATCCATTGTGTTGTATGAAGGCAAAATTAAAAAAAAAAATTAAAAAAAAATAAATAAAAAAAAAACTCTGTCATTGTCCAAACACTTCGGGATCTAATTGTATATATATTCAAATTGTAAACTAAAGTTTAAATTCACTTACAATTTTTCAGATAGAATTGTCAGTTTGGGATTTGCAAAGAGTCATCTAGAAAAGAGTTTTATCTGTCGCTCTGGGTGTGAATGCGAGTAGAAAAATTATTTCAAAGATGTGTTTTTTTCAAACAAAGAAATATTTAAACTACTTTTGCTTCTTCTCATGTATTGATAGGATAAGAATATATCTTTTTCAAACCCAAATACAAAAACAGAGATCATTTTTCAAAATGTCATAATTGTTTTCAACCCAAACTCTTAAGTCTCTTCAGTTCCTACTGTGAAATCTTTGTGATTTAGATGCAGACTATTTTAGTTTATATGCAGACTGCAATATGTTTAGATTAGATAAGATTATGTACTTGCCCATGCAGCAGTCAAGGCTCTGCGCTGTCAGAGAACTACACACTGACATTAACTGGTAGTTTGAATGAATGGTGATGTGTAACTTGTACAGCAAAAGATCTGGTCAGAAACAATATTTGAAAAGTCAAAGATGATGAAGAAAACTATCACTTTAAAAACAACAAAGGCTGAGGGGATCATAAAATGTGTCTCCCTGTGGATAGTAGCATGCATGGCTAGTGATGACAGATGGCCTGTGCAAAATCTGGGATCACTTTAGTACCAGGCTGTGAAATGGCAGCTTCACAGGGTGTTTGGATGATGTCTGCAGTGTTCCCATACTCTGGCAGTGAAGATGGCGATAGTTGTATAAATATTTGCTTGTGCAAAGGGAGAGAAACTGATACTGATATACATTTAAAGCTCTTAGATTTCCTGAATAAAGAATGAGTTCACAAAATAGTCATGTTTTTAAGTTAAAAAAAACAAAAATAAATCATCAGATGTTTGGCCTTTTGTATTTTTCAGTGGAGAAACTGAGCTAAATATGGCATTTCAGTGGACCCTCACTCTTAGCAACCCACAGTAGCTCATGTAAATGCTGACCCCTAGTGAACAAATATAGGTATTACAAATTGGAACTTGGGGCTGCAATGAATATGATGGGACTTTTTTTCATGTCACAACCCGGCTCGAAGGCCATGACAAGAGTGAGGGAGGCGGCACAAGACAGTCGGTACCAACAGTAAATGCTTATTTTAAACCAGTTGCATCAACACAACACAGACAAGAAAAACCCAGCCAAATGCTCTGTCAGCCATAGTCTAGACAACTGAGCCCACAGCCCATCAGCAGAGCCTCAGACGCCAGCAGTAATCCCAGCGTAGTGACAAGGACCAGCTCCCCAGAGCAGCCCTCATCACAGCCCTCCTGCAACAGTCTGGAAATGGCCTTCTTAATGGGAGGAAAACCATTGAGCCCAGGTGTGTCTCCTCAGGCTGACGACTCTCCACCTGCAACAGAAAGAAACCAAAAGCAACCAACACCACCACCTGGTGTACAGGTGGAGGAGTCGTCACATTCACATGTAGCATAATCAGTTTTAATCCAACATAAAAGTTTCTATATCCTATTGCTGAAGAAGGTGTACGTGCACATGTGTTAATTGTTCCATTTGCTGAGGATGAATTTTCATGACACGTGCAGAATTTACTTGGCCATATCATTATGATCACTGACAGGTAACGGAAGTAAAAAGTACTCATCTTTTTATAATGCAATGTTCTGCTGGAAGAACCTCCAACTTAGCATTCGCATCAAGTCTATTTTGGCACTTGGCAACAACCAAAATCTTATGCACAGTAACATCTTTCCCCTACCAGAGCCACCTCCCCCAGCAGGTCAGCAGTGGGTCTCTCAACATTTTTTTTTTCTTCCAGGAAGTGCTCAAATAACAAAGCAGAGACATTTTCTGACATGTTCATTTGGCCTTCAAACTCCACAGACAGCAGTCTGATGGCATCTGTGTGAAGCAGTCCCCTTCTACAGAAACCCCACAAGGGCTCAAAGGCTCTAATGATAACATCCCAGTACCAGAGACTCCAGGACACCCTTAGATGTTTGTTGCCCAGACCATGACTGGTAAGAGCACACAATGAAGACTTGCTCATTATTAAGTAGGCAGTCATCATATTATGGTTATTGGTGTACATTCCTCATAATGATGAGTCTTTATAATACTGGAAACTTTCTAGTCCATGCTGAAATTTCTGAATGACAAAATTTTTAAGAATCCTCTTGATAGAGAGGGCACTGATATCCTCTGTGAAATAATTGTAATGTTCATGACTATCAGTTTCATCAGTTAAATCAGTTTAATGTTAAACTGATTTAAACTGGTTTAAGACATTATGATGCTGGATGAAGCAGTCCTAATGAGGGTATAATAGGATGCACATGGTCGACAATAATAGCCAGATAGGACGTGGCATTTAAACAATGGTCAATTGGTATTAAGGGGGCCAAAACAATTATGCCCTATTCTTTATTTTAAGTGAACCCTGTGCACATACATTTCAAAAGATCCATCCTACAAGACCCTCTGCAATAGAAATTCTGTCAGTTCTATCAAATCATGACATTCCCTCTGATATAGAACACCAGAACAGTAAAATGTGGGACAATATGGAAAACTAAAAATAAAAAAAGAATCAGTTAATAATACATTTACTTTAACTATTTTGTTTGAAGACAACATGAATCTAAAATATTTCATGTTTTCTTTAATCAGTTTGTATATATATGCTATTTTTTACATTTCAGGCCTGAAACATACAAAAGATTTTTGCTATTCCTTCTCACAAGGCCTAAAAGATGTTTTTGCATTTAGGATACAAAGTAAAAAGTAAAAGCTATTTGCTTCACTATTACTAAAAATGTTTCTGTTTCTACTGTGAAGCTCCTTCCAATCAACTTTACCGCATTTGCTTAAGTCTTAGTCAACAGTATGTTCCTCTAACAATTCAAATTTATTCAGGTGCTTTTGTTTTTAATATAATTAATAAAGACACCTGATGTGATGCCACAGCACATCTCCAATGCTTGTACAGTCCCACTATTAAAC
The DNA here is from genome assembly GCA_018398805.1 of Hirundichthys speculiger. NCBI lineage: Eukaryota > Metazoa > Chordata > Actinopteri > Beloniformes > Exocoetidae > Hirundichthys > Hirundichthys speculiger. The sequence continues at coordinate 620,589 of JAGFBZ010001543.1, read as the reverse complement.
TACTGCCATGACAGAAAATACTATTACAGAACTTTCTGTGTGTGTGTGCGTGTGTGCGCGCGCGCGTGTATGTGCGTGTGTGTTTTCTATTATTAAGGCTTATGAATGGCTTGGTATGATGCATTTCCTCACATGATGCCTCTTTATGCCCGTTTTCTCCTATGGTCAGCTGTCACCAATCAATGTAGTGTGCACACATGCATGTTTATGGATGGGAGAGAAAGCCTGCATACGCATGCAGGTAAAGGGCAAATGTCCAAATTCCACACAGAACAATCTAAACCAGCGTTTGAGTTTGAACCAACCTGGGCCAACTGTGCGACAGGTCTAACCACCTCATCACATTGCCCTGAGACATCATTTAGTTACTTTAACAAAATCATTGTGTTAAAGACTATGTAGACTATTTCCTTTGAAATTAAGACAGTAAGTTGCCGTAAATTTCAGGTTACAACAATGGAAATTGTTAAAAGGCCCTTTAAGAATGTTATGACTTTTTGATGTTTAATTTACTGGTCTTTTATGAAATTTGTAGAACAGGTATGCCAGTAAATGTTTTATTTTTTTTTCCTTTTCCTATGACAGAAACTACACAAGCACAGGTGTGACTAATAATTTTAATGGATGGTGCTGTTCCATTCCAAAGTGCATAAGTGAGCCAGCATGTGCTTGTGGGGCCTGCATGCACTTTTAAGGAATGTGGCCATAATTAATTTCATCTGTGTGGCACACAGGTGAAACTGATGAGTAGAAAGTTGGCCATGAGCAAAGGTTCATTGAGCCCATGTCTGTGGATCAGATAGCTATATATTTTACTTCAGTAATTCCACTATGTAACAAAAAAAAAAAATCGTAAAAGTAGTGTTGAAGTCATAAAATGTGAAAATGAGACAGTTACTGGTTTCACCGGTGTAATTTATTAGAAATGTTTGAGTTTTTATAACTGTGAAATTCTAATATGACTAATAATGGTCTTAATTCAGTTTTTCAATTTCGATTCAACTTTATTTGTATAGCGTCTATTACAATACATCTTGTCTCTAGGGTCAGGGGTCTCAAACTCCAGTCCTCGAGACCCCTGTCCTGCATGTCTTAGATGTTTCCCTGCTTCAGCGCACCTGATTCAAATTTAGGGTTCGTTAACAGACTTTGCAGACTTTGATGACAAGCTGATGGTGATACATTCATTTGAATCAGGTGCACTGCAGCAGGGAAACATCTAAGACATGCAGGACAGGGGTCGTCGAGGACTGGAGTTGGACACCCCTGCTCTAGGAGGACCGTCCTGCAGAAGGCCAACCAGGTAAGGAAAGAAAAGAGGAGGTAAATGAAGGAGAGGTCCGGGGCAGAAGAACACAAAAACTACAAGGATAAAGGAGCACATAGTTACTGATACAAAATACTCACAACCAATAATTGTTGGTTGAACTGAAGGGAATACAAAGGGGAAGAAAAAAGGAGGAGAGCCTCCTTTTTTCTTCCCCTCTTCCCCTCTTCAGGGTCAGAAGAGGGCTGATGGGCATTGGACAGTGGATCATATTTCTGTCACTCTGTAGCAACAGAGCTAAGACGGTGGGTATGTTTTGGACGAGCCTGCTCTGGCCCAGGCTCTCGTCATTCCTATTATTGCAACTATGAGTACCTAACACATTAGACTAACTAGCTTTACTCAATAGGAGTTTGATTTTTAAAGGTGGAGGCAGTGCCTGCCTCCTTAACCCAAACTAGTAGCTGGTTTCATAGTAGAGGTGCCTGATAGTAAATGCCCGTCCCATTCTACTTATAGATATTCTAGGAACTACGAGTAAACCTGCATTCTGAGAGTGGAGAGCTCTATTGGGAGTAGATGGCATTATCAGGTCTTGTAAGTAACAAATAGCTTGGTCGCTAAGGGCCTTGTTTGAGAGTAACATAATTTTGAAATCAGTTTTAAATTTTGCAGGGAGTCAGTGGAGGGAGGCTAACACAGAAGAGACATGATTTCCCTTGCTGATACCCATCAGTACTCTTGCTGTTTCATTGTAGATTAGCTGGAGGCTTTTCAGGGAATCAGCAGTAGTTGAGGAGTGACAAAGGTCCACAAACAAAATACAACAAAATGATTGTGGCTCAGCACAATCAGGACATTAAAACAGGCAATTTCTGAGATAACAGCAGAAACTTTTAACGGGGAGTTCAACTTGGCAGTTGTTACAAATAACCTTGTTTCTGTCAAATCCTCCATCTGGGAGAACCTTAAAATAAAAATGTCCAGGTTAAAGTTCAGTAACTTTACCAATCCGTGTATCTTTCATTCTTTCCATTTTCAATTGTCAATCAAAAATTACATTTTTTTGTTTTTTAATTTAACACAAAAAAATGAAAAAAGTGTCTGTTATTTTTATATTTCAATTTTAGACTTGGATCAAAAATATGAAATTGAAAAACGGGCCACAGAACTGAATTTGTTTTATAATCGAGGACTGGACTTTCTGTTGTTGTTACACATCTGTGCCACTAGATGGAGCTGCACTGAAGTAATAGAATAGCACGATAGTGAACAAATGGAGCAGATCTGATGTAACATGGAGGACTGATGCCAAAGTTTTGTTGCAGTCCAGAATTTTTTTTTTTTTTTTAGACAGAATTGTTAATATTACTACCTGAGTTGCTACCCAAACTGTAAAGTACATGGATTTTTACCGTTCTCCATGTCTGTTTTAGCTTTTCCTTATGTTTACCTGACAATTGTCTTTCGGTTCCGCAGCAGCCAGTAACAGACTTTTCAAAAGAAAAGCATGTGAGCAACATGCGTTAACGCGCGATAAAATAAATGTCGGCGTTGATAAATTAATGCATTAACCCAATAAAAACGTGTTAACTTGCCCTGCCCTATTATTTATACGTTTTGCCTAATATAGTATTGACAGGATATATTTGCTCTCCTCTCTCTGTCCTCCAACCTCCCTTTGTCCTCTCTCCCTTCTTTTCTTTCTTTATCTGACTAGCCTTCGGCAGGAAGGTCCCCCCTTATGAGCCAGGTCCTACTCGAGATTTCTTCCTCTTAAAGTGGAGTTTTTCCTTGCCACTGTTTGGCTTACAGGTTTTTTCTCCCTCTGTGGGAGTTTTTTTTTTTACTTGCCATTTTCTTTGATTAGGATTTAATATTATAATTTTAGTTTATGATATTTGCTCAGGGGTCATGCTCTGAGTCTCTGTAAAGCACCTAGAGACAATTTGCATTGTAATAGACAAATAAAATTGAATTGAAATTAATTGAATTGACACTGATCTACCCTAACCCTAACCTCCGTCTGCATGGAAGAAACATCATTAACACAAACTGGAATTGGTGAGATAGATATGCTCTAAACCAGGACTGTCAAACTGATCCCTGAAAGGACCGTGTGGCTGCAGGTTTTTGTTCCAACCATGCAGAAACACAGTTTGAGTACAAGATTAAATTACATATACACACTAGATAGTTTTGCTAGATGATGGCACTAACAAAAAAAGACAAAAAAAAAAAAGTGCAACATTCACAGACAGGTTACATCACCAAAACTGACCAACCTACAAAGTGGGTGAGTTCCATCAATCAATCAATCAATCATACTTTATTTATAGAGCACTTTTCATGCAGACAGGAGCAGCTCAAAGTGCTTTACATAAAAACAATACAGGAAACAATAAACACAAATGACCCCCCCCCTCCCCCCTCCCCCCCCCCTCCACACACACACACACACACACACACATATAAAAACATAGCATTTAAGAATTGTGAGGAAGAATGGTGAGGAAACGCCATCTCACACTCGCTACTTTGAAACACCTGAGAGAAGATACTTGATAAGATAACTATATTGCCTAAAATTTGGTAAATATCTAAAAAATAAAATAATAAAATAGATAAAATTCAGTTAAATGCCCAACTTACAATGTAAAATTAGTCAAAAATAAATAGAAAATAAAAAAATAGAATAAAAAATAAAATAAGATAAAATAAATAAAATTCAATTAAAACTAGTCTAAGAGATAGTGAAAGATACAATGAATAAAATAGATTCAGTTAAGACCCAGACTAAGAAGTTAAGATAATAAAATAAAAATTAGGCTAAAAACACAATAAATATGTAAGATTTAGTCAAAAGCTAGACTAAAAAGGTAGGTCTTGAGTTTGCTTTTAAACATGTTCACAGTTTCTATCTTCCTCAGGTCCATGGTAGCCATGGTGCACAACAGCAAAGTAGGAATCTGTATTAATCCAAGTGACCTGAATGAGGCTATAAATAAGGAACACCACCCCATGTGCACCATACTAGAAGTTGTCTCCGCAATGCCAGTTGCCAAAATCTTCTTAGTCCTGGATGCCAAATCAGGATTTCTCCAGATTAAACTGGATTAAGTATCACCCTATCTCACAACCTTCAACTCTATGAATGTACAGTACAGATGCCTCAGACTCTTGTTTGGTCTAAAACGTGCACCTGAAATATTTAAGTGCATGGTGGATGGAATCCTTAAGTGCATACCAGCCATGACCCCTGATTGAGTGTGATGGATGATATTCTCATAGCAGCTGCCACAGTGGAGGAGAACAAAGCCATTCTACACAAAATGGTGGAGAAAGCTGCTAACTACAGTCTGCAGCTAAAGTGCCATATCCACCAAACTTCGTTTCCATAAGTAGGTCATCTAATATCAGCAGATGGTCTGAAGCCGGATTCAGTGAATGTAGATAGAGTATATTTACATGAAACCACTAATAGACCAAAATGGAGTGCACCGTTTCCTAGGGTTTGTAATTTACCTGTCAAACTTTATACCAAACCTCAGTGAGGTAGATGCTCCGCTACATCATCTCCTCAAGAATGATGGAAGTTTGTATGGAACACGGAGCAGCAGATTTGTGATTTGTGCACTCATTCTCCAGCGCGGAAGTATCCAGAGCATAGGTGAGAAGTGCCTAATTTGATGCAACCATATTGGCGTTCGAGAAGCCAAGTTGTTGTCTCAGATGGGATTATGTACAAAGGACTACACATAGTAGTACCCCCACCATGCAAGAGAACTTGCCAATGCTATTGTACACAAAGCAAACAAAGAGCTGGAGAGATACATTGACCTGGTATGAGTGCACAAACTAAGAAATTAGTTAGAAATTGCATCAAGTGTGATGATTTTCAAATTAAGCTGCCAAGGTAACCTCTTAAACCAACAGAAATGCCAGGGCTGCCATTTAAGGAGGTGGCACCAGACCTGTTTGAATTTGATGGCAAGCAGTGGATCCTGCTGGTGGACTACTATTCCAGATTCGTTGAGGTTAATAAACTTAAAGACCTCCATTGTTGAGTTTTTTCAAGTTTTTGAAAAAAGATGGTGTGAAGTGATGCTGCATATAGAGTACCTTATAAATTGCTCTTTAAAAAGATGAAGATGATTCAGAACAAATACAGTGATTTTTTTTTTATCAAATATTTGCACAGAGTGATATAAACAGTGTACAAATGACAGTTTCTGAACCTGATGACAAGCAGATGAAAGTACTAAATTATTGCCAGAGAGACAGAAAGGGAGAGCAAGAGGCAAATCAGATGTGGTGGGAGGGAGAGAGAAGCACAGTCAGAAAGCACAAGAGATGAAGAACGTATTCTAAAAGGTGTAACGTGAAGCTTCAGATGCACTGTAAGGATAGGAGGCAAAACAAGATCACAGTACAGGAAACTTAAGGCCTCGGTTACAGAAAGGCAACATTTTAGGAGTATTCAGCCCACCATGCTTTCTTGGAGGATGGTGATAGTTGGACTTATCTTCTGTTCCATCAAGACAGGCAACTCACAATGCCGGAATCAAGGTAAGACTTGAATTTTAGCTCAGTAGATTAATTCACAAATGCAATAATGTAGGTCCTAAACTTTTATAATGGCTTGTGATAAAACAAGTTTTGTTTTGCAGCTTAACTGTAATAAAGTTATTGATCTGTTGGTTAAATATCTTCTCAGCTTATAACTGTCACATAATAAAGGAAACCAGTTGGTAAGATGACCAGACCAGTGTATGTCTGTCAAATGTCTGCACAGACCAGTGTATGTCCATTTAAAACACTGATAAGTGCATATTTGGATTTGGTTGTGGACACTTATTCACTGACAGGAAGTCAAAATCAAGAATGACATTCAAGAAGCATGGAGCAATTCATCTTATTAAAAATCAGGCAAAATTAGTGTGAGATTCCTTTTTGAGAGGTCAGCTGGTAAGCATATGAGGTCTGTGTGCAGATAATTAATATAAAATTGCATATTTTTCTGTCTCCATCTGGGCTTTCCAAATAATTTCCCCTCCATTTCAGTAGTCACTGCCAAGCATATAAAAGCACCCGGCAAAGATTTAAGGGCATGACAGACTATAATATTCATTATACTATACAGTTTGAATTTAATAGTATGGTTTAATAACAGCTTCACATTGGCCGTCAGTATCAGTAAACACAGTGAAACTGTAGCACAGCTTATCCACTGGGCTCCTACACTGGTGTCCAAATATTACAGTAACACATCTGTAATAATTGATATTGTTTTTACCAACTCATTCCTCTTCAGATGAGAGTATCATAGACAAACCTCATCAAATGGGGTTCCTCGTAAGATTTGAAATCCATTAGATCAAAATGTTCAAAATAAAGTGAAATATAAAAAGTTGTCCTGTGTTATCACTTCTCACTTTGATCCTGAAAAGCATTAAAGCATTAACAATTACTTTTAATTTGTTCATATTATTATTATTATGATTATCATACCTTTATTTAACCAGATAAAACCAGTTGAGATGAGCATATGTCTTTTACACTGGTGACCTGGCCAAGAAGGTAGCAAGACACTTAGTTTGGCACACAAAAATCAACAGATAAAACAATTAAAAACAATAGGTACAAAACAGATGAGAAAAAAGTACAAAGAGAAACTATAAAAGCATCGACAGGTTTGTGTGTACATGGCAAACACATATGAAGACAGTGTAATAGGAGCAGGTTGTTTCATAAATTTCTGCCACTTTAGTTTTAAGACCAGAAAGAGAAATAAGAGTCCAGGTTCAGATGAGTTGTAAGTCATTCCATGACCAAGGGCCGCAATATTGCAGATTATGTTTCCCAGTCTCAGTCTGCACAAGTGGAACTTTTAAACACAACAAATTTTTGAATAGAAGCTATATATACCAGTTGCTATTATAACCAGATAACCTGCCCAAGTATATCAGTTCGACACTATATGTACAGTGTTTGGTTATTTGTGCCTATAGATACAAATTTATGTTCAATTTTTTGGGGAAAATACAATGCCAATGTAAACTGGAGCAAATATTTCTTATCTTTTTCAGGTTTCAGTGAATGGAAATTATTATGACTGAGTTCCCTGGTTGACTTGATCCTGCAGAGAGCTGTTAAAATAGCTTTTTGATATATTTGTTTATCTTTAAACTGATGGGACATGGAGGGAAATAATTATCTTATGAAGGAATAGGTCTTAAAGTGTTTCCAATTTTTTCTGCCTGTCTTCATCTCACTGTCTCTTGACTTGTTTTGGTGTCAAAATAATTTCATTATAAATACTTTCATATGAGCTTATCACATTATTTAAGACCAAGTTCACAATTCCAGCCCAAATCCAATGTTTATCTTATTCGTATTTTATCTAGATAGATTTGTTGACAGCCTAAACAGCCAAAAACCACATGAAAAACGATTGTATTTTATTTCCCTCGAAAATCAGATTCAAACAATGTGCTGAGATTTTGTATGTGATTCCAGTCAAATGTGCACAGATTTGTCTCAATCTGAAGAGTCAGGATGTTCAAACGGGATTTCAAATAGTCTTTTGTGTCATTTGCAACATGACACAAAGAACGACTGTATTGACCAGAGTGACCCAGGATTCCTCTGCACCTGCCTGGACCATGCAGTCTGCTGTAAGGACTGCTGGTGAAGACAGGTGCCTAAAACAAAGCAGAACAAAGCAGAAGAGTCCGTAGATAATTTCTTGGAACTTGTACAAAATTTGCACTCTAGCTCCATATAACTATTTGCAACAGTACTAATTCCAGACATGTTATTTTTTTTTTTAACTATTGTCAGCCACATGGCATACCAACAACGTGACCCACTCTAACCTTGTGACTGATGAGACAGGTTTAAAGCCCCTGTGACGCTGACAGATGCACCTCGTAATAAAAATGGACAAATGGATCCTCTGACATTTCATCTTATGTCATAATTTAGTTTTCTATGAAATATTGTTATGGGAGATATTTTTAATTGGAATTTTAAGGTCCCTCACAACATCAGTACTTTAGCCTTTGTGATCCTGTAACTTTTCAGAGTGCATCATCATTTTATAGACATTTACATTTTCATCACCCTGAGTTGTGTTAACCCTAAGCTGTATTGTAGTGTTTATTAGCATTCATTACATATTTCAGTGGGCGAAATGAGTAATAACCAAGATGCATCTACTTTTCTGTTTTTTGTTCAGGTTACAAAAAAGTGAGGAGAAGGGTTGCTGCTTTTAACATCCTGTTTTAAATCATGAACATAAGGAACACCTTGAAAGCTAGGATCAAATTCTTTGGTCATAGGATACATGTCAAAATCATCTGGAGCCTGTTGTATGTACCATGTGTTACTCCGCCTTTGATTTTCCTGCTGCCTTTGAGGTTTATTGACTGCGGATAGAGATCATCTGTAAGGTCAAAGATCACAGACTTTGAACTGCATGGTGTTTATTTCATGGACTGAGAGCAGAATGTCCCGCTGTTGCGATGATGAACCAAGATTCCTCTTCTGACAAAATAACAGCACCAAAAACCTTCATTTGATGTTAATCAGCAGAGTCAGTTTTTATCACAAGACTTTCCATCTTAACAGGCTTACCTAACCTTTTGGTTCCACTGCAATAAATACCAGACAAACTTGTTTGAAGAAACTTGAAAGAAAATCATAAATAATTAGTTCACCTATTTTTGCCTTTCTGCCACTCCTAATTTTTATTGTATTCTTTTCTTTGCACAAAAGCTCTATTTCCAACAGCAAACAGAGTAAAAAGAGGACTGACAACAGTGGCTCCAACCTTCTACAACTCTTACAATGATGTCCACCTTTTATTTGAGGTAAAAAATAAATGAATAAAATTTTGAAAAGGTTTTGCACATAATCCTTGAGAATGAATACGTGCTACATTTTTCTGTTCTTTTCCCAATAGATCCTGATGGCTGGTGTACATTTTGAGCCCAGTGGAGCATTTTCAGTTAATGATGCCGAACTGTCTTCACTCCAAAAGACAAGAAGTCTGGACTTCATCTGCAAAGAGATAATTCCCAGAAAGCTAAAAGATGTGTTTAGGCTTATATCTGAACTTTCAAATCATCATGGTCACCTGCATCAGGATGATTTTGAGCGAACACTGATGACTTTGGTATACACTACCCAGCAGATGATCAGTTCTACTACTCAACACCAAAGGGAAGTGTGGGCACAGTCTTTTGTTGGTTTATACCAAGCCATTAAGAAGGATCTTACATTGACAAAGAGAACATAGCTGCACAGTGGTTTCACACTGGAGTTTAATAAGCACTTCTGGAACAAAACAACAACAACAAAAAAAAAAACTAGGAGTCAGTAGTCCTGGTTGGCACATTGAAGAAATGTTTCATCTTGATGAAAGTCTGAAAGTGCCACCAGAAATAAAGTGCAGAAATAAAGCATGCTGAATGTGACAGTAAAGAGAAGTGCTTATATTTAAAGTGCTTTTAAAAGTGTCTTGACAAGCACTTAAGTGAGAATGTATTCTGATACTAAAAAGGTTGGAAAAATAACAAGGCATCAAACTTGAAACCAAAGAAAATAGAGGTTACAAACAGTCTCAAATGGTTAAAATATTGCCCAATAAAGTAATAAGATTACTATTGGTATGAATGTAAACAGCCATAATAAGGCCTGGGTTCTTTATACCCCCCCCCCCCCTTTTTTTTTCTTTCTGTAACAAAGGATCAGCCATTATTTAAGAAAGGAAATAGCAGCACCTCACTATTAGTTGCAAAAGCAACTATAAAGCAGTCCATAAGAAAATGAAAATAACACATAAGGCTGGGAAAGGAATATAAGAGACATAGGAGAGATACTTTGACCCAGAGGATATTTTTATTTCAACAAATTTGGAAGTTAAAAATGATATTTACACTATACAAAACCTTGCTGCCCATTTGGAACAAAGTGAGCTTTTTCTATTTTCTTTTCTTTTTAAGGGGGTTAACATGAGCAACCAATTGACATATGTCCACAATTTTGTTTAAATTTTGGGATCTGTGGCCTATATTCCATTTTTGTGCATTATTGTCAACTATAGGACTGATGAGATATTTGTCACAATGTTGTTCATGTTCCCATCCCGCATGAAATAAAGCAGTAATAACCCAGTTACTAGACTTGCTTTCTGTGGTCCATGTTCAGAACCTTGTGCTTTCATAAATGGAAAAACCTACATCAACTAGATTGCATTGGCTGTTGTGTACTGTTTTTGCCATCTGGTAATAGTTCATTGTGGTAGTCTTAGCATTTCTGACTTCTTCACAGTCTTACAGTGTTCTTAAAGTCTTAAACTTTAAATATAAACTTTCCTTTCTGTCTTTACTTGACCTCCTGAAGTGTTCTGTTGAGGTCAAGGAAACTTGATAACGACAAACAATGCAAGATCTTTTGTTCTGATTTTTTTTTAACCGGTTGACCACACCTTTAAGTTGTACTCAGAAGTGTACTACAAATGTTATCAGTATAAAAAGTATGGAAAATGGAAGTTAACATTCAATTGCAAAATTATTTGCAGAAGTCTCACCAAATCACCATTTAAAAAACACCACATTGTTACAGTACAGTGCCTTTAAGACGTGACATAAACTGAGCTGCCTTTTACAGTATTACTTTTTGGAAAATGCTGAAGTGAATGTGCCACTCACAGACCAACTCCAATAATGATCTGTGCAGGCTCTGAGTTTCCCAGCGGCTGCTTAGGCTCTGAGGTGTTTGGCATTCCAGGAGGGCAGAATGGTATATACCGGAGCCAGGACACAGAGGACAAGTGAGAGCTAATGCCAAATGGAAGATTGTACACTTCTCCACTCTCCAGTGTGTTACTTGAGTCATCCTCATGAGCTTTGTTCCAAGCCAGTATGCCTCGTTCCTCTTTGGTCCCTGTTAGGCACAAATTTAAAAAAAGAAAAAAAAAAACACAAGCATTGCAACATAATGGTTTACATTTCTAAGATTTTTTCATTGGTCATCTGTTGACATTACTGAATTACAGCTTATTGCTCTCACATATTTGCTGTCGTTTCGAATCTTTGTTCACATTTTCATGGAAATGTACTTTCTATCATTAATCGTTTCAGTCGCTGACAGGCACATGATGTTGCATGAGTAACAATGTGACTTTAATGCTAGGACTGGTATAAAAATACATCTTGTGCATCTTATATATCCACAATCTGATTTTGCTGTTTAGCTAATGACAGTGTATCATAACATGATGAGCCAGAAACCAGTATATTATCAGTTTGGTCCTAAATAAACTTCTAATGACTCTTAAGAATACCTGGAATGGTGTTGTCCAGTACAAAGCCAAAGAAGCCACCAACAAACATACTGGTTGTAAGAAGTACCTGCAACATTTGGTCAATTTCCACCACACCTGAAAACATCATAATATGAACAGCATCTCTCAAGACTCTGTTAACTTGTAAGATCATGATTTCATTTTCTCATGGAAAATTCAGATTATGAAGAAATAAATTAATGCACCTGTAGCAATGGCTTTGGGGTTCTTTATTACCCAGTTAGGAATAACCAGACCAGAGAACATGGAGAATCCAAAAATGAAGATGTTTCGGGATGAATTCATATCTGCATACTGAAAAATATGACAAGAGAAAAAGTATGTCATCAAAGAAAGAAAAACTAGAAAAGCACTCTGAGAGCACAGACCTCCGCCAAGCGCGGAGTACTCCCATACAGCATATTTACAGATTGAAAATCCGCCTTCTGGCCAGATCAGCCTTTGAAAATTGATAGAGGTTCCCATTGTCAATCCCTGAGTGAAATTAACAGTAATTAACAGAGATATTGAGAAACAGAATTTTTGGCCCCATTGACCACAATGTTATCGAAAATTATAAAGTGATCCAGAATCCAGGATTTCTTCTGGATCACGCCCAAAATGTAATCGGTTCTTTTTTTTCACATTCCCGACAACACCTGAAAATTTCATCAAAATCCATCCATAACTTTTTGAGTTATCTTGCAAACAGACAGACAGACAGACAACAAATAAACACCAGCAAAAACATTACCTCCACGGCGGAGGTAACAAATGTGTCAAAATGTTTAGATTTGCAAGGTATATACCATTACCTGCAGGTTAGAAACACCAGCTGCACAGATGACCCCAAACATAACCATGAACATTCCTCCCATCACAGGTGAGGGGATGGTGGTAAATATGGCACCCACTTTGCCAAGTATACCCATGATGACCATTAACATTCCACTGGCCACTATCACCATGCGGCTGCCAACCTGAAAATATATGGGCAATTATCTTGAAGTTGTTGGTTTTTAAAGGTGATTTTCTGTGGCACTCGGAGATCAGTGTAGAACATAAGACAACAGAGGCAAATAGACAAAACAAAATAACTTCCTCACTAATCTCACATAAAGTTCTTTGTGAAAGTATTGGGCCCCCTTGAACTTTTCAACCTTTTGCCACATTTCAGGCTTCAAACATAAAGATATAAAATTTTAATTTTTTGTCAAGAATCAACAACAAGCGGGACACAAGCGTGAAGTGGAATGAAATTTATTGGATATTTTAAACTTTTTTAACAAATAAAAAACTGAAAAGTGGGGCGTGCAATATTATTGGGCCCCTTTACTTTCAGTGCAGCAAACTGACTTCAGAAGTTCAGTGAGGATCTCTGAATGATCCAATGTTGATCCTAAATGACTGATGATGATCAATAGAATCCAGCTGTGTGTAATCAAGTCTCCGTATAAATAGACCTGCTCTGTGATAGTCTCAGGGTTCTGTTTAAAGCTCAAGAGAATCATGAAGACCAAGGAACATACCAGGCAGGTCCCAGAAGGTTAATGCCGGACATGGATACAAAAAGATTTCCCAAGCTTTAAAGATCTCAAGGAGCACTGTGCAAGCAATCTGTAAAGTGAGAATATGGATATATTCTCACTCGTAAGACTTACAGTGATCCCTTGCCACTTCGCGGTTTGAGTAGCGCGGTTTTAGTGCTTCGTGGATTTTTTTCAGAAATATATTATAGTTTATAATATATATAGTTTGGAGACCAGAGGCTGTGAGGGAGACTTGTCCCTGCAGCGCTGGACACTCTGGTTTGTGCCCAGTGTGTGGTGGTTTTGCGGTCGGGTTTCGGCATGCTGACTGTGGGTGTGGATCAGTCCTCTTGTGGCTGGTGGAGGCGTGCCTGTTGAGGTATCCCTCTGCCTCCTTTAGTGAGGATGGTAAATGCATAAAGTATAGTTTATTCACAGCTTTGGAGGTGAGGCTCAGTGAGCTAGAGGCTCGGTTCCACCGACTACACCATAGTCCATTAGATGGGACAGGTAGTCAGGCTAACATAGCGGTGGAACAGCCTAGTGTAGCTACTGCTAGTAGTCCCCCTGCGGCACCCGGGCAGCCGATCAGTCAGGGCAGCTGGGTGACGGTTCAATGGAAGCGTAGCACAAAACAACGGCACATGGATCACCACCACTTGCTTCATGTATCGAATCGTTTTTCCCCACTCAGCAACACAACCTGTTGAAAACCCACCCTGCTGATTGGCGACTTTATTTTGTGATATGAAAAATACTTTATTTATCCCATAAAGGGAAATTCAATAATATGTGAAGCCGACTCCCAGCGACCATAGTTAGGTGTATCTCAGGAGCCAGACCAGGCGAATTTAAGCATCGAGGCAAATTTAAGCTGCTGGCAAAGAATAATCGTAAGTACAGTAAAGTTATAATTCATATCGGTCGAACGCAAATTTTTGACAAATAACCCGGCTAACACCATGTCTGTTGAGTTGTCACTTCATCAAGTGTTGTTCAGTGAGTTTAAGTAATATTAATGTGGTCAGTGTAAATTACCACTACCACTACAACTTCAAAACACCTGGATGAAAGACAGCAAATGGTGTTAATCTGAATAGTACAGGAACTGGCAGATGCTGAAAGTCGTGTAGTCTGAAAGTATATGAAGTCAGATTACGAGATAAATGAACTACAAGTGTTATGACTAAACCTCAGGGCAAATGGATTGCCTCACCACTAGCACCAGTCCCAACTAAAAACTAAATTGTGAATAGGAAAAAAGAGGGGGTTACCACTGCTGTTCCTTTCCCCCATGGTGACAGGTTTTAGCAAAAAAATGAATGAACTGTGATTTAGAACTGGCAATTTCTCTTCTAGTTTGGTAAAAAGAACAAACTCTTGCTGATAATGTATGCTTATAATTATGATAATGTTATCATGCAAGTTGTTTTACAAAGGTATCACTGTATTGTATTTATAAATTCATTGTTGTGAACACAGAACTTGCCTAACACAGTGATATTTGACCAAAAAAACCACAAAAAAAGCAGAAACAAGAATTGCTTTAAAATACTACAGAATGAGTAATGGAACAGTTTCCACTCAAAAACTGAACTGGGGTCACTAAATTTTTGCTTCATTCCACTACCACTTTCCCTGTCCTCACGCAAAAGAGAAAGAGTCATAAACAAAAGGCAGTCTATAGCTGTCAAACTTCACCTGAAAACTTATGTGGGAAATATGAAAAGCTGTCACGTTATACCTACAGTTTTACCTGCTGGTTCCTCCTACAGCAGAAATAACGTCAGTATAGTGTGTGTGGGCTGTGGGCTGCCACAGAGAAGTCACAAAAGCTGATAAAAAATCCTTTGATATCACAACATTCTTTTAAAGTAGTGGAGGATTACCTCTTGCCTAAATGTAAAGAGTTGTCTTACCTTTGTAATCCCAAGAGCTCCAACATTTTCACTGTATGACGTAGTTCCATTTCCAGTACCCCAGGCACCAGCCAACAGACACCCTAGTCCCTCAATGCCAATACCCCTATTGATGGCATGTTTAGGTGGGGGTGGTGCTCCAGACAACCTTGCACAAGCATGGTAATCTCCAACAGACTCGATCATGGAAGAAATCACACCAGCCAAGATGCCGACCACCCCTGCCAGGCTTACAGTTGGCATTCCCCATTGTCCTAATTTTGAATTTATACATGAAAAGGGAGAAAATAACACTGCATGTATCAGTAGTTGCATTCTCTTACAAAAATATATATATATATATATATAAAAAGTGAAAAAAAACCTATCAACATAGAACACAGACATATAGGACAGACATACATAATAAATACGACAAACTGAGATGACTTACAAAGAGAAGTCGTTCGACTATATAATTAGGGCTGGGCAAGTTAATGCGTTATTATCGTGTTAACGCAGTAATTTATTAATTTATTAACGCCGACATTTATTTTATCACACGTTAACGCATGTTGCTCACATGCTTTTGTTAGAAAAGTCTGTTACTGGCTGCTGCGGAACCGTAAGACAATTGTCAGGTAAAGCAGGTAAAACATGCGGAAAAGCTAAAACGGACATGGAGAGCGGTAAAAATCTGTGTACTTTACACTTCGGGTAGCAACTCAGGTAGCAATATTAATAATTCTGTCTGAAAAAAAAATTCTGGACTGCAACAAAACTTTTGCATCATTTCTCCATGTTCCATCAGATCTGCTCCATGTGTTCACTGTCCTGCTATTCTCTTACTGGTTACTTCAGTGCGGCTCCATCTAGTGGCACAGATGTGTAATGACAACAGAAAGTCCAGTCCTCGATTATAAAAATAAATTTAGTTCTGTGGCCTGTTTTTTAATTTTGTGTTTTTGATCCAAGTCTAAAATTAAAAAATATATATAAAAAAAAACAGGATTTATTTTCATTTTTTCTGTTAGATTAAAAAACCGAAAAATGTAATAAAATGTCACTTTTTATTTTTGATTGACAATTGAAAATGGAAAGAATGAATGATACATGGACTGGTTAAGTTACTGAACTTTAACACAGATATTTTCATTTTAAAGTTCTCCCAGATGGAGGATTTGACAGAAACAAGGTTATTTGTAACAACTGCCAAGTTGAACTTCCCATTAAAAGTTTCTGCTGTTACCTCAGAACTTGCCTGTTTTAATGTTCTGATTGTGCTGAGCCACAATCATTTTGTTGGATTTTGTTCGTAAACTTTTTTTTATTTTTCATAAAAACAGGATGACATTAATGCTCTGGCAGTGGCAATAAGCTTTATTTTATTTTACACTTAAGATGAGGTTTACACTAAATATGTGTTACTGACAAGTGCTGATGTTAAAAGTGTTTGAACAACAAATGTTATGGCACTTTAGTTCATATGGCAGCATCTGCTGCCATATGAACTAACAATAAAAGTGCCGGCAGTACAATGCTAATTCCATAAATTATGGATTTATTCCATCACTGAGGAACGTACATCTGCCGATGTGCTGCTATGTGAGCAGGTGTTCTCCAATGAAGCCATGAAGCTGTCGCGATTACAGGAGCATCTTTCTAAAAAACATCCAGGCAAGGCATCTAAAGACTCGGCTTACTGAACAGGGATTCAGCCGAGCTCTCCACATGCAGACAAAATACTGAAACTGTCTGAACCTCGTGAGCTCTGGTGCACTCAGGCTTAAGACCACAGCGAAGTGTCCAGACGTGAAAAAGCTGGCAGCAGCCCACCAAGCGCAGGGCTCCCACTAAAAATGAAAAGCAGCAGCTTTGTATATAGTCGTTTGTATATAGTCCTTTTATAAAGAGTTTTTCTTCTTTTTTTCTCCTTGCCAGGCCAGGCCTTGTCAGTAGTCTATTCCTAAAATGACCGTTTGAAATGTTTAATTGACGCAGTAGTGGTTCCAGGTTTTGATTAGTTAATTTACCGCTGTTCACGTGAGGTGTGCATGATGTTGTTGGGATCTTCAATTAGCAGATTTTCACAGATTTTCACTTAAACAGATTTTCAACAAATTCTGCTGTGGTGGTATTTTTTCTTAGTTCCAAGAATTTATTTACAAATGTTGTGAGGAATTCAAAAATCATAAAAGGCGGTGTGGCCTTTCTCTCTGTAGAAAAAATTTGATTTGAATTCAATCTCGCAGTTCAATCTCACAAATTCAGCCTCACAGTCCAGAAGGTTAACTAAAGAGATTTGGGTCCCAGTGCAACTAAAGTATTATTATATTATTTCCATTTCCACAAATTAAAATCCATGCTTACATACACATGCACATTTTAAATTTTTTTCTCTTTTTTTTTCCTGGGGGGGGGGGGGGGGGGGCGTTAAGAGCATTATGGTGGCTGAGGGGGGTGTTTGTTCAAAAAAGGTTGAGAACCACTGTTTTAAAATGACCTCCATTTTTGAGAATATGACTTCTAGATTAAAATATCATCCTATAGTTGGGTCAATACAGTAGTTTGATCAAGGACTTATTAAGCAACGGATGGGCAATGCTCGGAAATGAGCCTCAGGAGATTCTGTGCTTGTCATGATCTAAGGAGAAAAAAACTTATGATTGACGCAGAGCTGGAGAGCGCTTTGGTTCATCTATATATGAGCTGAGTTTTCATTCAGATTTTCACAACATTGCAAATATTATAGTGTGTGATTCCAACGCCGCCATGCTACCTGAACTGCCACACGAAGCCATTTCAGGGTCACTAAACTGGCCAATTAAATATTAAAAACAAATTCAGTCCCATAGCCCGTTTTTTTCATTTTGTATTTTTGATCCAAGTCTAAAAATTAAATATAAAAGAGCACTTTTTCATTCTTTTTTTTTTGTGTAAAAATGTAAATTGGTAAATTAATTACTCTGACGCTTTTATTTCTACACAGTCAAACAGAGTGACACCTGCCTCACTCAAGGATGCGAGTAGCGACCACACGGAGGATTAACACAGTTAGTTGGTTTGATTAACTGTTTGTGTGAGCTAAAAGGACATTTTGTGTTTGGATTTTTGCTCCACTTTTGATTTGAAGTAGCTGCGGTAACATTAGCAAGTTAGATAGTTGGTTTGATACGGCGCAAAACAGCTACACTAATGGTAGCTTCTCTTTCATCTTCCATGTGAATTTCTCAGTAGAGCAGACTAAGACCATTTTGGATTTTTTTTATGACCTAACCGACGCCCACGATTAATAATAGTTAACCAATAAGATTTAAATGCCCTCCATGCTGCCATTCTGACATTCCGTCATTCCGACATGCTGCCATGACATGCTTTGTCATGGCAGCTTCATGACCCCTTGATTCCATTTGCAGCCATTTTGATTTTACAGTTACTTGTGAAAGTATTCGGCCCCCTTTAACTTTTAGACCTTTTACCACATTCAGGCTTCAAACATAAAGATATACAATTAGATTTTTTGTCAAGAATCAACAACAAGTGGGACACAATTGTGAAGTGGAACGAAATTTATTGGATATTTTAAACTTTTTTAACAAATAAAAAACTGAAAAGTGGGGCGTGCAATATTATAACATCATTCGGCCCCCTTTGTAGCGCCACCTTTTGCTGCAATTACAGCTGCTAGTCTCTTGGGGTTTGTCTCTATCAGTTTAACACATCGAGAGACTGAAATTCTTGTCCATTCTTCCTGTAAAACAGCTGGAGCTCAGTGAGGTTGGATGAAGAGCGTTTGTTAACAGCAGTCTTCAGCTCTTTCCACAGATTCTCGATTGGATTCAGGTCTGGACTTTGACTTGGCCGTTCTAACACCTGGATACGTTTATTTGTGAACCATTTCATTGTAGATTTGTCTTTATGCTTTGGATCATTGTCCTGTTGGAAGATAAATCTCCGTCCCAGTCTCAGGTCTTCTGCAGACTCCAACAGGTTTTCTTCCAGAATGGTCCTGTATTTGGCTCCATCCATCTTCCCATCAACTTTAACCATCTTCCCTGTCCCTGCTGAAGAAAAGCAGGCCCAGACCATGATGCTGCCACCACCATGTTTGACAGTGGGGATGGTGTGTTCAGAGTGATGAGCTGGGTTGCTTTTACTCCAAACATATCGTTTTGCATTGTGGCCAAAAAGTTTGATTTTGGTTTCATCTGACCAGAGCACCTTCTTCCACATGTTTGGTGTGTCTCCCAGGTGGCTTGTGGCAAACTTTAAACCAGACTTTTTATGGATATCTCTGAGAAATGTCTTTCTTCTTGCCACTCTTCCATGAAGGCCAGATTTGTGCAGTGCACGACTGATTGTTGTCCGATGGACAGACTCTCCCACCTCAGCTGTAGATCAGTTCATCCAGAGTGATCATGGGCCTCTTGGCTGCATCTCTGATCAGTCTTCTCTTTGTTTCAGATGAAAGTTTAGAGGGACGGCCGGGTCTTGGTAGATTTGCAGTGGTCAGATACTCCTTCCATTTCAATGTGATTGATTGCACAGTGCTCCTTAAGATGTTTAAAGCTTGGGAAATCTTTTTGTATCCACATCCAGCTTTAAACTTTAAACAACAGTATCTGGGACCTGCCTGGTGTGTTCCTTGGTGTTCATGATGCTCTCTGAGCTTTAACAGAACACTGAGACTATCACAGAGCAGGTGCATTTATAAGGAGACTTGATTACACACAGGTGGATTCTATTGATCATCATCAGTCATTCAGGACAACATTGGATCATTCAGAGATCCTCACTGAACCTCTGGAGTCAGTTTGCTGCACTGAAAGTAAAGGAGCTGAATAATATTGCACGCCCCACTTTTCAGTTTTTTTATTGTTAAAAAAAATAAATAAAAAGTTTAAAATAGCCAATAAATTTCATTTGACTTCACGATTGTGTCCCACTTGTTGTTGATTTTTGACATAAATTAAAATTTTACATGTTTGAAGCCTGAAATGTGGCAAAAGGTTGAAAAGTTCAAGGGGTCTGAATACTTTTACAAGGAACTGTATGTAAGAGTCAAAAAAAAATTTATTTCCTGTGAGTGGTTTAACTGTTTACATTTTTAGTGTTGCACATTTTATACTTTTGCTTATGATTTGTACTGAATATGTTGGCAGCATGTTTGCCTGGAAAACCTGTTAAATGTTATATTGCACTTTGCACTTACAAGCTTGATTAAAAAGTGAAAACAAATTATCATTTTGTTCCATTATCTTTTTTGAGCATACAGTGAGAGGGTACAGTAAAATTACAATTAACAAATGGATTTTACAATATATTACACTTTTAATTAAATTGTAAATTTACAGTAAATTATTGGCTAATAATTGTATTACTTTTACAGTAATTCAACATGAATATTTTCTCAGCAATTTACTGTATTTAGAGAGTTGCTGTTTTATTGTAAATTACTGTGGAATAATTACAGTAAAGTACTATGAATTGATTACAGTAAATGTTGTAAAATATTTACTGCAAATTGCAAGTACAAGACATGCA